>OY730192.1:70969132-71443236 GCA_963422505.1 Pseudognaphalium luteoalbum
AACCACTTTGTCATATGGGGGAAATTATTTAGAGAACCTAGGGAAAGTTAAGATGATGTGACACCCGCCAAATTAGGGCTAGTACTTAGTGCCTAATCATTGTATTAATACATGTAATTAGGGTTAATTATGTGTATCATTATGTGTATTGATATATTTTTTTATATATACACACGTACGCGATTTGGATTAAATCGTGCAGTGTTATATCGGATGAATTCCGGTACCATTAAATACGGACGTTGGTGAACAATTTATTACAATATGTGAAATTATTTAATTAACTCATTTTTAATATATATTGTTTGGATAATATATACAAACGTATTTCGTATCGTCTAAAACTAACCGTACGTGACAGAAACGCGCGAAACGTGCTCAACAAACGAAATTAACCCAAATTGTATTTTTATAATTCATTATTAAGTATTTTGATAAAATACTTCGAGTGAAAATATTACGATTATACGCGTATGAATAAAACGTTTGAAAACGTTACACGAGTTAAATAAACGTACAAATACACAACGAACGCGTAAACCGAGACCCAACAACATTTTAGTAACTTAAAATAAAGTATTTAGAATAATACTTCTATTTAAAAACATCGAGATTTAAATCGTTATTTAAACACGCGTATTAAACGTTTAACGCCTAAATAAACGTCGAAACGAACGGGTAAACGAGCACCACACGGAGCACAACTTGAGGGAACAAAATTTGACCAAGCCTTGCTTGGTGGGGCCCAAGAAAAACCGGCCAAGGCATGGCCATGCCTTTTCCCATGGTTTTTCTTTCTTTTAACATAGCCATACTTCCATTTCCCCTTTTCACTTAAACCACCACACTTCACCACCACTCTTTCTCTCCATTTTCTGCTGCCATGACCAGACCTCCATCACCATCCCAAATCGTACCATCACCCACCATCATTCTTGGAAGGAAAACACAAGAAAGGAAGCTAGGGACGCAACCGAGCACATCTTCATCTCATTTCGACTCTAAACTCTTCCCTTTGTTGTAAGAATTCTCAAACTCTTGCTAGATTTACTTGAGTCACTTATACTTACAAGGCTAGTAGCTCATACAACAAGTTCATGTCCAAATAATATGGTAAAACACATTTTTTGTATACACTTAAAAAAGACAGATTCTGTCCTAGAAAAACAGAAAAATAACCTCACTAAAACGACTATAACTTGAGTTCTACTTTGAATTAGACCATGAAACACCCACCGAAACCTTTTTATGGAAAAGAGCTACAAAAAGTTCTTCTTTAGCTCCTTCCAGAAATTTATGGATTTTTAGTTATAACCGGATCTATGAGCTGTGATTAGTTTTTGTCGAAAACCGAGTTCGGTTCACTCACGAATTTATTTACCTATCTAAATGGACTCTAAAATTACCGGAAAAATTAAGTAAAGAACTAGACACATAGAAGATCAGTTGGTAATTTTTGTGAGAATTGATACGGACCAGAAAGTGTCGAGAATAAATGGCGAACCAAACCTTATGTAGAAATCTATGTAATTCGACCGGATGTAACAATTCCCGGCATCTTTTGTGACTTTAGGTTCTGTAACCTTTGTAGACTATGAATCCTGTAATCATTTGAACTTGATATCGTGAAATGATTACTAACCTTAACGCATTACCTTACTCTGTTGATTTTCATGTTGTATATTACCTCATTATATATACATATGTGATATATCAAAATCCTATGCAAACATCTCACTTATCTCTTTTCTTGTTTACTCAGCACCATGCCTCCAAAAAGACACACGTACAATGAACTTGAAATCGCTCTACTTATTGCACAAAGTGTGACTCAAGCCTTAGCTGCCCGACAGTCAAATTTTGGCAGCAAAGACACACTGAATAACAACCCTCCAGCCAAATCCCGTTCCTACAAAGACTTCCTCAACTGCAAACCCTTGTACTTCAAGGGCACGGAAGGGGCCATCGGACTGATCAGATGGTTCGAGAGAATAGAATCTGTCTTCCGTATCAGCAGTTGTACGGAGGATACTAAGGTTAAGTTCTCCACCTGCACCCTTCAGAAAGGTGCTCTCACTTGGTGGAATTCGTATGCTAATTCTGTAGGCATCGACACTTCTTATCTACTCCCCTGGGAGGATCTGAAAAAGATGCTCATGGAGGAGTACTGTCCCAACGAAGAACTCCGGAAATTGGAGGAAGAGTTCTGGCGCTTATCGGGTCAGGGAACCGACATCATTGGTTATACCACCAGGTTCCAATAACTTGCTCTGCTCTGCCTATCTATGGTAGACCCCGAGCACAAACGCATCCAGAGGTACATTCGCGGGCTCCCTGAAAATATCCCTAGGAACGTAGCCTCATCCTGACCAGCAACCATTCAGAGTGCTATCCGCCTGGCACATGAACTCATGGCGATGATTGTCAGTCGTGAAACACCCGCTCCATCTGCTAGTAACAACAACAAGAGAAAGTGGACTAACAACCACAACAACCAGAACAAGAAACCCGACACTATCAAGGCCTACACTTCCAACACTGAACCCAAGCGGGGTTACACGGGGACGAAACCCTTTTGTTCTAAGTGCAACCGCCATCATGACGGTCATTGTGGTACTCCTTGCAACAACTGCAAGCGGTACGGGCATCTTGCCAAGGACTGCAGATCTCCCAAGACCAACCACAACAATCCCAACAACAACACCAACACCAATCAGCCCAGAGCTTGTTATGAATGTGGAGACACCGGACACTTCGAGAATGATTGTTTGAAACGCAAGAACAAGGGCAACCACAACAATGCACGAGGTAGAGCTTTCGTACTTAACTCTAAGGACGCCCGTCAAGACCCTAATGTGATCACGGGTATGTTCCTTCTCAACAACTTAACTGCATCTGTCTTGTTTGATACTGGTGCTGACAAGAGTTTCATATCGAACGAGTTCAGCCCACTACTTGATATTACACCTGTTGCATTAGATACTTTATATACTATAGAGCTAGCTAATGGCAAACTAATCGAGGCCGATAGTGTATTACCTGATTGCACTTTAACCCTCGTAAACGAACTCTTTCCCATAAACCTCATACCTGTCGAGATCGGAAGTTTCGACATCATAGTAGGCATGGACTGGCTGTCCAAACACCGAGCCGAAATTGTCTGTTATGAAAAGATCATTCGTATTCCTCTCGCCACCGGTAGTACTTTAGTCATTAAAGGGGAGATTGGTGGGACAAGATTAAACATCATCTCATGCATGAAAACCCGTAAGTACTTGAGAAAGGGGTATCAAGCAATCCTCACACACATCATGGAGAAGAAGTCGGAGGAGAAGCGACTTGAGGATGTGCCTATCGTTCGAGACTTTCCAGAAGTCTTTCCTGAGGAATTACCTGGCCTTCTACCGCCTAGGCAGGTAGAATTCTCAATCGATCTTGTGCCCGGAGCAGCACCCGTGGCACGAGCACCTTACCGTTTAGCCTCATCTGAACTTCAGGAGTTGTCTACTCAGTTACAGGAAATCCTGGACAAAGGATTCATTCGACCGAGTTCCTCGCCTTGGGGAGCCCCAGTTCTATTTGTGAAAAAGAAGGACGGATCTTTCCGCATGTGCATCGATTACAGGGAACTGAACAAGTTAACTGTAAAGAACCGTCATCCACTTCCACGTATTGATGACCTGTTTGACCAACTCCAGGGGTCAAGTTTTTATTCAAAAATCGATCTACGGTCAGGTTATCATCATCTTCGAGTTTGTGACTCTGATATCCCGAAAACCGCTTTCCGAACTCGCTATGGGCATTACGAGTTTCAAGTGATGCCATTTGATTTAACAAACGCACCGGCTGAATTCATGGACCTTATGAACCGAGTGTGTAAACCATATCTCGACAAGTTTGTCATTGTCTTCATCGATGACATTCTCATCTACTCGCGCAACGAACAGGAACATGCGCAACATCTCAAAACCATCTTAGAGCTACTTAAGCACGAGAAGTTATATGCTAAATTCTCCAAGTGTAAGTTCTGGATGCAAACTGTACAATTCCTTAGACACGTGATTGACAGTCAAGGAATCCATGTTGATCCATCAAAAATTGAGGCTATCAAGTGCTGGCAAGCACCTACTACGCCAACCGAAGTACGCCAATTCTTGGGTCTTACTGGGTACTATCAGCGTTTCATTGAAAAATTTTCGAAAATAGCCCAACCTCTCATGACACTGACTCAAAAAGACAAGATGTTCGATTGGACTGATAAACAAGAGTCAACATTTCAACTATTGAAACAAAAGCTTTGCAGTGCCCCTACTCTATCATTACCCGAAGGCAACGATGACTTCGTGGTATACTGCGATGCTTCACACCAAGGTCTTGGTTGCGTGTTGATGCAACGACACAAGGTCATTGCCTACGCCTCCTGACAACTCAAGGTTTATGAAAAGAACTACACCACTCATGATCTCGAATTGAGAGCTGTAGTGTTTGCACTCAAAATCTGGAGACACTATCTATACGACATGAAATGTACCATCTTCACAAACCATAAAAGTCTCCAACATATCTTTGATCAGAAGGATCTCAACATGAGGCAACGTCGATGGGTCGAGTTGCTTACCGATTACGACTGCGAAATCCGTTATCATCCAGACAACGCAAATGTTGTTGCCGACGCCCTCAGTCGTAAAGAACGAGTGAAACCACTTTGAGTCCGAGCCCTCAGCATGACCATTCACAATGATCTTATTATTCAGATTCTCACCGCTCAACTCGAAGCCCTGAAACCTGAAAACATCAAAAATGAGTCCTTGCGTGGCATGGACCAACAATTTGAAACTAAACCAAACGGGGCCAAATACTTCTCTAACCGAATCTGGTTGCCTAGTTTTGGGAACCTACGAGACTTGGTGATGGATGAATCTCACAAGTACAAATATTCTATACATCCTGGATCTGATAAGATGTATCATGTCATCAAGGAGTTGTATTGGTGGCCCAACATGAAAGCCGAAATTGCCACGTATGTCAGCAAGTGCCTTACTTGTTCCAAGGTCAAGGCTGAATACCAAAAACCTTCCGGCTTGCTACAACAATAGGAAATCCCCTAGTGGAAATGGGAGCAGATCACTATGGATTTCATTACCAAACTCCCGAAAACATCAAGCGGTTGCGATACCATTTGGGTGATCGTCGATCGTCTCACCAAATCTGCTCATTTCCTCACCATCAAAGAAACTGATAAAATGGAACGCCTCACGCGAATCTTTTCAGGAAATGAACAATGTAGCATTTAAAATGAATGCTTTTAAGGCTCAAAATCTCACTGCAAATTAGGGTTCGTATGTGCCTAGCCATGTCCCTTAGATTATTAATACTTATTTGAGAAATTCCTACCTTATTTTCCCTAATATTCTTGAATAACTAACTCATATTAGAAATGGATCCTTTTTAAAAGATATCGTAACTCAAAAATAGTAGAGCTGATCGGATGATTTGGCTCAAACTTTATTATTTTTGTTTTAAAATTTTTGAAAAAATTGAAAAAGTGAGGAACATTTTCTGAGTAGAGCTATTTGGACATTAAAATCTGTAAACATCCAATCTAAGGTATTCTATACCTGCTATTCCACACTTAGAGGAACATTGTCCCTAATGTTCTCTTGAGTTGAGATTGTATTGAAATTATAATCCCACACTTAGAGTTTGAACATATAGAAAATGTTTCTCAAGTGTTTGGTTTGGGTTGGAATCCCACACTTAGTGATAAGTTTGGATAGAGTATAGATTACTTTGCATTCCTAAGCTAACAAAATGGATCAAGATATTAAAACGAGGTGAAAGGTAAGAAACTCCCCAGATGACGAATTAACGTTTAGAGGCGAGGGCTGAAATTTTGAAGATCTTCATTAAGAGTGATTCAGCTTCGTATATCCTAGTCTGGTGCACAATGCTTTCCATTCATGTTTAGCTAAGAGTCGTTCCATAATGTAAGTGGAAATTCTTATTAGTGAATTTCACACTCTTGTGATTTAAGATTTGGAGACGGTTCTTGCTAAGACATCTTGTAGTGTGGGTTAAGATCCCACACTTAGATCTTTGAAGAGTACATGGAGTATTACACGTGCGAGTTTCAAAAGAAGATAGACCAAAGCTCCTCTCCTGAGATGTGTGTAAGCTCTGTGGTCTGTATTTGTGTAATTCTTGTTTGTCTACCTTTGACTCCACGGTTTCTTCTTTGAAAGCTCATCATCTCTAGTGGCCTCTTGCTCATTCATTATCACACATTCAATCACTTATTCTAAATAAAGAAACAAACATAATAAGTAAATATGATAAACATAATATAATAATAAAGCTCAACCATATAGGTTGATAAATATCCCAAAAATTTTAACCAAGAGCAAGATAGAGATCACTGTAATCAATACAATACGAAAGTCAGTGATATAAAACATAGATCACAAGATATATAGTCTAGAATGTAGGATCTTCTGTTGGTATGTCATCAGGCTGAGCTAAGGGTCCTGCGACTGATTGCTGCCCACTGGATACTCTCTGATCATCTATGGTGAGTAATCCTTTCTTAATCAATATCTGCCTGAGAGTCATGGCTGGAAGTGCCATCACATTATCATAACCATGTGCGAGCATATCCTCAGTGGTGACACATGCCGTCTGTATCATATCTAGGTAAAGTTGCCTGAGAGTGCTCTCAGTAGGAACCTGATCTGAAAAGATGGGACCCAAATCCAAGTAAGGGCCGATGCTACCAGTGAACAATGCATCAGTGCTAATGTAGAGTAAGTCTGGTCTATATGATGTGCTAGCCTCTGGCTGCTGGTCATGGGTTGGAAGGGGTGTAGTCGGACGAGGCAATGATGTCTGCTGACGAGCTGGTGATGGTATGTGTACTGAGTAAACTCTCGCTGTACCAGATGTGGATCTATGAGTGGGTAGTGGTGTAGAGTAAGTGGTAGGTGTACGAGGGCGTCTATAAGGATGTGGTGGCTGAGTGGTGGTATGTGGATGTGATGGAGGAATGGTAGTGTATGGGCAAGTGGTAGCATGTGGGTGAGTGGTGGTATGAGTGACGGGTGGTGGTGGTGGTCCACATCTGTATAAGAAGTGCTCAGGCTCAGGTGTACCATGTCTCCTAGCTGTCATAACCTGCTAATCGCGGAGAACTTGTAAAGCATGTAACAAATAATACTGAGTAAGAGGAGTGACCGGATCTGTGTGATGCTCAACGGCCTGTGTAGGCAGTACTGCTGTGTCTGCTCCTTGTGCTGGCTCATGTATCTCTGCTGCTACTGGTCTCGCTGGCTGGGGACCAACATCTCTATCCGGCGTAGTCGCGCGCTTCCTGGTCATGAAGCATCCAGGAATGGGCTGTCGGGTTTGATACCACAAGCACTGTCTCTCTGGTCCTTCATTAATCATCCTGATCAACTTGAAGTACTCTAGGTCAAACGGCTGCGAGCTAGCATGATGGGTATAATCCTTACGATGACTGTCAATGAGAATCCCCATACTAACCAATAATCTAGTAATAATGGCTCCCATGAATACGTGGCGTTTTTCCTTGTTCTTCTCTTTCCACAACCTATCTGCAATGATGTAGGCGACATTCAAGTTTCTCCTTCTTATGATCGCCTTCATAAACTTAAGTTCTTCTGATGTGGCGGGTCCAGCGTCTCTCTTTCCAAGGATGGTGCAGCAAAGGAACTTATGGAGAGCATGGTGAGCTGGCTGGGTCATGGTGGAGGATTTCACTCCACTCCTGAAATCTGTCCCTGCTAATTCCCTCCATATCTCTCTGTGATCCCGTGCTGGTAAACTAGAGATAGACTGAAAACTACAGTGAACCATTCAGAATCGGCCTGCGATCGGGTGTAGAGATCGAGGTATACTCCGAGATCTCCAACGGTCATATGATACTTCTTCCCACGATACCGGAAAGTGATCTTCTTCTTATCCGTAGTACTCGATCTCTCGTGGAACTCGTAGGTCATCATAAACTCGGTGACAACCTCTCGGTAAATGGCCTCATCCATAGAGAATAAGTGAAAGAACGCGGCATGCTCCTCGCCATCTGTGTCGTATCTAATCAAATCTTCTAACTTTTCTCTAATCCTTAAATGTCTCATATCCGGCCATATGATGACTCTGTTCGACCCTAAATATCGTCTCA
This sequence comes from Pseudognaphalium luteoalbum, assembly GCA_963422505.1. Taxonomy (NCBI): domain Eukaryota; kingdom Viridiplantae; phylum Streptophyta; class Magnoliopsida; order Asterales; family Asteraceae; genus Pseudognaphalium; species Pseudognaphalium luteoalbum. Next base: position 70,977,324 of record OY730192.1, read on the forward strand.
TCCATTTCTCTATATCCTCGATATTTTCCGGAGACGGCGCAAGCTTCTTCAGTGAAGGGTTTGATAGATACATCTGTAGCAGGAAAAATGAGATGCATAAGTCATAACAAATTGCTAAGTACATTTCCAAATGTTAAATAAAAATTGGAAATGTAGGCTTTAAAACATGGATATATCCGCAATTTATCAAAACTAAACCTAGGCCTAACCAATCCTCAATCCACATTTTTCGCAATCATTAGTGTCTAACCTATTCCAACGGTATTAAAGTAATAATAATACTAGTGTTTAATCTAAGTGAATTCATCATTTCAAACAACTAGCAACTATTCTTACTTTCATTCATGGCAACTTAATTTAAGTGAGCATGAGGTTTGTAAAAACCATGTAATTACTTAAGCCAATAAAAGAGCATAAACCAATTAACCTATGCAAATATCATATGGTTAAAGACACATGTTAACTTATTCGGTTACTTTTAGAAATTTTGCAAGATTTAAGGATTTTGATAAATGAATGACAGTAGCTTACGTGTGATGGTCATATTTAAAATATCCAACACTTCAATAAATTAAGGTGGTGAATAATCAAGGACCAAAAGCTAACTAAAGATTTATTGGAAATCTAAGAAACTTGCCATGATTTAATTAACACAAGCATCATTTAAAATTGAAGATTTTAAAATAAAGTATGATACTTGGTTGATTTCAATCACAACATGCCTACTTTAACTTCCAACAATCCAAAAGATCATTCATAATAACCTAGTAATCATGTAATCATGTTTATCAAATCATACTAAGCATGAATTATTCACAACAAGTCAAAACAAGCTACTAGTTACCAAAAGTCAACAAATCAAGCAAGTTTGACCACTAAAGTCAACACTTGAAAATCAAAATCACAAATCATCAAGTAATTTACTCAATCAAGCATGTAATCATGTTAAGCAACTATGCAAGAACACTTTTGAACCATAAAACACAAGCTTTCACCATGGATTTTATAGATCTAAGTTTGAAACCCTAACTTTTAAAAAGTTAATGAAATTTAAAGATTTGAGTTAGGAATTACCTTGCAAGTGATGAAATGATGTTATGTATGCAAGAGAGATGATTAAATGAAGAACTTGAAGCTTTGAATCATCAAAAATGGTGGAAAAATGAGGGTTTGGAGATGGTGGTGGAGGCCGACGGTTTGGGGAAGAAGGGGGAGAGAAAATTTTGACTTTTGACTTTTTTTTGTTTGGTAGTGAAGCCCTTCTTCTTGGCTTAAATACGTTTCGATTTAAACCGCGAAAGATAAGTATGATTGGTTTTCCAAAGGTTTTAATATTTTTAATAAAGTAACCAAAAGTAAATACGAAACTTTATAAAAAAATTTGGTGAATTAAAATTATGTTTTAAATTGCGCGCGAAAAGTTCTTTGAGTTTAAACGAAACGAGTTTATTTAAAAAAATGAAACAATATTTTTGTGTACTTCAAACTTTTAAAAACAAATCATAATTAATTTACCAAAATTTTAAAATAAAACTTTGTCAAATTTTTCTAAAAAGTTCGAACTTACGCGATTCGCGCGAGTTTAAACTTTAAAGGACGTTTTCTTGATTTTTAAATGAAAGCTTTTAAACGATAAATAAATTTAAACTAAAATTAATACTAACTAATATTAATTAACCTAGATAGGCTTGGGGTGCCTCCCAAGAGCAATTTATTAAAGACGAAAGCTCGTTCATATTAAACTTACTGCTTTACCGGATAGTGTTCGAGATGACACTTTTGGGTACGGTTAATGCATTGGATAGAGACAAGGTATAGCGAAGAATAAATGTACCTCAGAGAGCTTGGATGACATAGTAAACTAAATCAACAGGATTTATGTAATACCATTCAAATTCTGTTAAGAATTCTCGTTCTTCCTGACTGAGTAGTAACCATCGACAAAACGATTAAATTCCCATTTCACCTTTTTCTGGTTTAAAATGCCATCCCTGAATCCTGTATCTAGATAAGACATATCATAGAGTAGTTATGAAAGTAAATTCACAAACTCCGTTTCCTTATAAGAATCAGGGTTTCCGTAAGTAGTGTGAACTGCTTGCGAAAGTTCTCTGATACAGATCTTCTGTTGGTTAGTAAACATGAATTTGGTTTTCTGGAATAACTGGATTAGCTGGACATGGATCTGTTTCCTTTTAGCAAAGAAAGCAGCGTCCATGGCTTCCTCAGTTGATTCAGGAAAGATAGCTCTAAGTTTGTTAGTTAAATAAGTAGCAGGATCAACAAAGAATGGAATATCTGTAAGAATCATGCCATACTTGATAGGGATTGCCTCGATCCAAAATTCAAGTTCGTCAGTCAGGGCCGCAACATAACGATTTATCCGTGCTTGTGAGATAGGAGAATAATCGGTGTTGGCAAGTAAATCCATTAAAAGATCTAACTCTGATTTTAGAGACAACTCATCTTTTCTACTATGGGTAGTACGGAGAAGTCTAATCAACCTATCAATCTCAACAAAGGTCTTTCTTTGCACATATGTAAAGGGAAAATCAGACACTTTAAGACATTTCAGAAAAAATGGCATAAATATCTATCCTCCTATTGGGCTTTTGAGAATTTCCTAAGTGAAGGTCGGTCTTTGATTCGGGTAGATGATTCCTAGATTCAGTGTGTAATCGGGGTGGTGTTTCTATCCTAAGTTCATTCTCGACCTGATATTAGAGATTTTCTGTAACATCCTCAAATCGGGCCTAGGAGAAACAGGTATTTTCTTTAGCTTTTATAAGTAATATATATTATTATATGTGTTTGATTGTAAATTTAATAGGAAAATAAGTTTCAGGTAATGTTGTGACTAATGAAATATTGTTTACTTTAAATAAATTTAGGTGACGGTAAAATAAAATAATTTTCTCGTATGTAAAATTTAGGTTCCAGACAATATATTTAAGACGGATATGAAATACCCGTATAATTGGGTCAGTTAAGTAAAGAGGCCGACCTCCTCTTTTCTTTACTTCCTAAAACTTACAGTAAGTTCAAGAACACCTAACTACTTTTCCAAACCATATTCAAGAGTTAAAATCAAGAACATATTCAAATAATCTAATCTGGAGTTGTGATTACTTCATTGCCATCATCATCATCAGTGAATCTTAGCTTTGAATTGATTATGTAAGTGTTCTTGTTTGTAAAAATGGGTTTTAACCTTAATAATGTATTTGTTGATAGTTATGCGAAGTAGAAGTTTGAATTAGGATAAGAGATAGTATATGATGTTACTTGAAGTTATTTGAGCCTTTGATAACTTTTAAATTCGAATTTGATGTCATTTTGATGATGGTTTGAGTTTTGGTTCGAGCTGGACAATAACAGGTCTGTTCTTGAGCTGAAGAACAGCTCAACGCGATCCCCAAACCCTAGCTAGGATCGCGTTCACTAGTTATAAATGATTTATGACGGATTTTACTCTTGGGAACGCGTTCCCAAGCAATTACCTGGATCGCGTTACCAAGTGCAAATTAATCACAGAAAGTTTTCAAAGGATGAACGCGATCCAGCCTCTTGTTCATGATCGCGTTGCTCAGTTAATTCGGTAACAGAGAAATTTCTTAAGGGGAACGCGATCCCACAAAATTTGAACCGGATCGCGTTTTTCTGTTGTATTTTGATGAATAGGTTAAACTGTGAACTTAAATATAAACACTATACATATGTATTATATGGTTACTTATGTGAGAGAATTATCAATATTGCAAATACTATTTTGTAATGACAAGTTACTAATTTGTTATTATGTGATATTTCAGATAAAACAAAGACTCAGTGATAAGAAACTGAGTGTGGCAACTGCTGAAGTATCGGTGAGTGGACTAATTCTCACAATTTAATTTTGTGTTAACAGTTAGTTACATCAATTTTAAGTTTATATTATTGATTGTTTAATTGATTGAATTTATTAATTGATAGATTACTTGATTGATAGTGATTAATTCCATGATAGTTTGGAATGATAGAGGTCAATTATATTGGGTTTAGTTGCTATAGGTTAATCTTTATGGATTGGATGAACATTTGTTGTGAATTAGTCCATAATGATTAAAGATAGCAATAGACTATCGGTAAAATCTCTGTATTGGCCTGCAGTTGATTATTAAGTGTTCTTGGAGGATCACCGCGGACTGAGGATACCTCAAGAACCACCGATCCTCTATTTGATTGTTTCTTGAAGTTAATTGCTATGAATTGATTGTTATGCTAAGTTAGATTGTAAGACTTAGTTTATTCACTTAGCTTCATGCTAATCCCCCACAATACATTTGCAGGTTAACTTTTGGGATATTTGGGCTATTAGTGATCATTTGAAGAAATGTTTGACGGCTGAAACTCTGATCATTTTGTGGATTAAATGTTTTAGAAGTAATACCCAAATAGAAGAAAACTGTTTTGTAACTATATATGCTTAAGTTTGTAATAGTATAATACTTGGTAATGATATAAAGTTTATATAAATGCTTAAACTTTTATGGAATGGGATAACGCTTCCGAATAATAATAAAAAAAATAAAAATAAATATATACATGTGATGACATTTTAGGGTGTTATTTTTTCCTCCTCAACTACACTTGATATAAGCGTAGTGGGGTGTTCTCGCATAATATCTAGGAGATCGTACTCAAAGTATTCATCTAAACAGTGAAGACGTTCATTCAAATCTAACCAAGGGAAGGGAGGATAAAAGAACACTTCGATTCCAAACGGTTCATCATCTGGTAAAGTAGCGGGTTTAATATAGTGCGGATACCTAGACAAGATTGATAGAATCTCAGGGTCAAGTGTGGGTTGACCACTTAAGGCAATAGTAACAGAAGCTGGAATCTTCTGGTGAGATTCATCAAAACCTAAGTCTAAGCTCGATATTTTTGGGCTCTCAATCTCATTGGTAACACAGATCTCCTTAACATCAGAGGAGTTTGACTCATACTCTGGATAGTCAAAGATTTCCGCATTTTCCAAAGCCGTCATCTCATCCATCATCATTGGATTGTGAGGAGAGATAGGGCTTGAAGGAGAATTAGGGTTTTTCATTTTATAATTTTTTTTGTATTTTCTAGGGTTTAAGAAATAAGTTATCTAAATATTAACTTCCTAAGTAATGATAATCTTAAGGAAGGATCTCCAAAAGCTAATTATCTAAGGCATAATTCAATTGTTGACGAAACCGATCCCGGGCAGTGGCGCCAAAAACTTGTCGCACCCCTATCCGTCGGTCGGGTTTTACCCCGGTCGTTGGTCCGACCGCAAAAGAGGCACGAGAAGTGAAAGTTTTAAAATTTATATTTGTTGGGCTCAAACTATGCTAGCTACCTACCTTGTGGGTAAGGCGGCAAGTATAACTCGAGTGTCGTCCAAAATCGGAATGAATTGAATTGAATTGTGACCTACCAAAGATGATTTGACAATAGGATGGGTTTAGAAACAAGGTAGGTATGGTTTGGGTTTTATCTAAACTAAACTAAGTGCAGAAAAGTAAACTAGAATATAAGCAGCAGGTAGAGAGTGATTGCTGAAACTTGGATGATTAGGGTTTCGGGATAATATCCATTATATTGATGATGGGAGATTATTCTAGTTAAGAATCTTCTAAACGGTCGGTGTAAACACTTGGACCTTACGTCTAGGTGTAACCTTAAAGCATATGTCACTGAATCCTAGGCTATCCTGGTTCTGGTCAGATGGGACTGTCTTCACACCCACCTCACCGTCTCTTTCAGAGACCAAGCGACCCTCTGATTGGGGTTAAGGAATAAGGCGACAGTCCATGACACTGACTTTTCTTAACACCTATGTCTATCCAATCTTAACAGAGTAATACTGGTTGTATGCGGAATAAGTTAAACTATCGGTTTAATAGAGTTAGGGGTTTTAAGCATCTAGGAACACAGCCAGCATCCTTGCTTTCATTTCCTAACTCATGTTTTATCAGATTAAACTTTGATACTTCCGTCATGGATTAGACCCTCATTTGCCATCGGTCGTTTATCCCTAGGTGTGTGTACAGCGTATAGTGTCCTTATTTTCTACAGTACTCTAACCCTAGGTATATCTACGGTGTTTTAAAGATCTTTATGTATCTTTACACAACTTTATAACTAGAGGTAGTTTAACGGTGTACTATAGCATTTTCACGACTTATCAAGACCTAGACCTGTGTCTGGAAGGGTTGCTTCCAGGTAATCCACGGTGAGATAGACCATCAGCATTTCCTTGGCTTCCACGTATTTGCACTCTACCAGTGGTATTTCCAACGCTATACCAAGTATTCTTACATATTAAGGCGATCCCACAGTTTCATACAAACAGGAGATAGCTGTGTATTCGTAGTGAGGGTTGATCAAATCCTATCCTAAGGCAACAGTCACGCGAGAGACCGGAAAGGGTGATTAATTAAGTCTACATCCAGGATAAGTTTAAACATATACGCAGCATAACAACTACCAATCGTATATAAGAGATATTAATTAAACATTATCCCTAATCCTAACATCTACAATTCAACAATCACATATTAATCTACATAATCAACATGGCAATAATCATAAATCGTACTGAAATAACATATAAAGTAAACATTATAACAGTAAGAGAATAAGATAATATCACCGGATTAGAATAGTAATACTGAGGATTACAACGGTATGACTTGAATAACCTTGCTACAACTTGATTACCCAATTACAACTTTCCTCTAGCTCTAACCACTATTTATATCTCTCTAGTTCTCTTAGAGAGAAGCTAGAGAGAGAAACTAATTAACTACAAAACTAAAGAAATATTCTAGAGAGAGAAAGTAGAGAGAGATGATTTTGTGAATGAGAGGTGTCTTTTGAAATGGGGGAATAATGAGTTGGGTATTGTTGCACCCGCAACCGGTCGTTGTGATTTCTGATGGTAATGCGGGCGCATTAGGGGTTTTAAATTTATATTTAGCGGGGCTTAAATTATATGTACTACTGGTTAGTAAGCGGTAAGTATAACCTAAGATCGTTCTATGAATCCAAACGTGTGGGCAATTAAAGTTGGCACTTTCGGTAGGGAAATATCTAGGATGGAACAAAGTAGGTAGGTTTGGGGGTTTTAAACTAAAGACAAGTAATTAAAATGCAGGAAATTAAAGTACAGGAAAGCAGATAAAGATAAATATGTGATTGTTGAGATTTCGATAATTAATATTTCGGGATGACAGAATAAATAGGGATGATACAAATGTGACAACCAAATTACTAGGCGTAAACTCTAGAACTTCACCAACTCAATTTCCCATTGGCATGTCACTAGGAACTAGGTTATCCTGATTCTGATCGCAGCAATACGCAAACTTCCAATACTTATCTAGTTGAAAGATAAGCAACCTATTTTGGTTTTATACCGAGGTTCATGAATCAGTAAGAAGCGGGGTCAACAAAGAATGGAATTTTACCAGGGATGATGATAGGAATCATCGGGTTCCGTTCTACGCGGAACTCAAGTTTATTGATCATTGCAGCAACATTATGATTGATTAATATCATAGATATTGGATGAAAATCTATGTCGGCAAGTGATGCAAAAAGTAGATCCAAATCTGCTATAAACTTTAGTTCTTGGTTTTTGAAATTGGTGGAAGTGCTTTCGCATTCATGATTTGACAGGCGAGATAAGAATTTGAGTTGTTCGTCAAGATTGGTAATCTTTTCTCGTTGGTCATATGAAAAGGGAAAGTCGGAGGATTTGAATTCCCTATAAACATCTATTCTACGAGAAGGATTAAAGGATGCGCCGAGGTGGCGTTCTTCAGAACAAAGTTTTTCTGGCTCGACTGATAGAACTTTATCCACCACTCGATAGATGGTGTATTTGTGTTCTTGTTAAAGGAATGGAAAGATGTCGTCATTATGAGAATTTGACAGAGTGTTGCCATACACTGACTTTTCAGGAATGAGAGTAATTAGGTCACATAATCTGTTTATTACGAGAATTCACTAGGGAACGGGAAGACCAAATGCGACCCAAGTATCCTCAGTTATTTACTGACTCTACATCAAACGCTACATCGAGCTAAATTTCGGGACGAAATTCTCCTAACAGGGGGAGAATGTAACACCCGCCAAATTAGGACTAGTAATTAGCGCCTAATTATCTATTAATACATGTAATTAGTTCTGTGTTAGGCTAATTAATGTATCTATATATATATTGTTGAATATATACAAATATGCGATTTGATTAAATCATACGCTCTTTAAATCGAATACAATTCGGTTCATTTAAATACGGACGTTGGTGAACATTTTTACTAAATAGTGTAACATTATTTAAAAACACTATTATATCCAAAATATTATTTTGATAATATTTCATTTATATTTCGTATTGTATAAGAAACGTCTACGCGACTTACACATTTAACACACAAACAAACGAAACCATTTAAGCTATTAAGTATTTGGTAAAATACTTCAACAAAAACATTAAATAAATATTTATATTTTAAAACATATATTTAAATGTATAAAATAATTGTTTAACGTTTTAACGAACACCGCACGGAGCGCGAAAACACGGAGTTAAAAAAAGTGGAGACCCACACTCCGGTGGGCCCCTACCGAATCAGCCACAAGGGGAGGGACCCTATCCCCTCACCCTCACTTTCTCATTCCCATTCTACCTCTCTCTTTCTCTTCCTCTTTTTCTCTCATCTTACCACCAAACCACCATCACCATAATTTACAAAATAACACCACCAAACTCGCTCAAATCGTCTTACTCGTTTGGAAGAAAAGAACCACCGTGTCATGATCTACACTCCTACCTTTCCGGAATCTTGATTCATTAACTTGTAAGTTTCCGACGAGAACTCGAAACCTCTCGATTTTAAGTGTTTTTAAATTTTAGTTGTTTTTTTAAACTTAGAATGTCCTTATAAGGGTTGGGTAAAAGAATCAGACCAAACGGAAACCCAAAAACTCATTTTTGAAGCTTAAAATCGCTGATCAGCCAATTTCGCGAGCTGAGATCCAATCTCGGTTCGCAGGGCAATCTCGGTTCGGTTCGCGAACTCGGTTCGCAATGCAATCTCGGTTCGGTTCGCGAACTCGGTTCGCAGTGCAATCTCGGTTCGCACCGCGAACTCGGTTCGCAGTGCAATCTCGGTTCGGTTCGCGAACTCGGTTCACAGTGCAATCTCTGTTCGCGGTCAACCCTGGTCAACATTTTTAAGCACTTTAAAATTTACTTAAAATGGGCACCAAATGATGATAATTAATTAATATGATATTAAACCAATGCGAGAACGGTTAACACACATTTTTATAAGTACATAAATGAGTCGAAACATAATAATAACGTTTTTGGGAATTATTATTACACACCGTCACCAACAGGCCGTACACGTTTTCAAAACATAATCAAATCACCCAAATCGTAGTAATTGGAACATTATACTTGGATAAACAACTACAAAGGTAGTCTTTTAAGATGTCAAATCGATTAATAACCATCGCGTGTCATGGACACCCTCAGGTTCCAAGTCTTAGGACATCAATTCACAGCTAATCAATTCAATTTTATTTCGATAAACACTCAAGGCTCAGGTGAGTCTCATGGCCCCTCTTTTACTGTTTTACTAGGGGTGTGATACATTGCTCTGTTTTTAACACGTGAATGTGAGTACATATTTCAATATACTACATGAGTTGTTTTCAACTAATCAAATCAAAGTCCTCCGTCAGTATAGTCTGGTAATACGAAAGTAGCATGAATATTAGTATATGGTACCATATAGGATTGACCCACCTCGTCTGGGTTAGTCGCGCTAACCTCTGCAACGGACGTACTAATATTTGGGAAGACGAGTGTAGATTAGGCACTCGTGGAGGCAACAACGCTCGGAATTCTCTATATGGGACCCGACCCTCGAGTTAAGCTCAGACTATGCGCTCATGGTTGTATACACTATTAATATCAATTACTGGATACAATTCAACATTTAAATCTTGCGGTTCACACACTATTATTTGATATCTTAACCTGTGAGCTCACCAGCGTTAGCTGACCCATTTTAGCATGTATCACAGGTACTCAACAGTAGATTTGGATTGCCCATCAGGATGCATATTAGCTCGAGTCTTCATGCAAACTTCAGAGATTTCGTTGCATTATTAGATTTTGTATAACTAATTATGTACTTAAATCTCTCATATTATGAACACGAGCTATGTACGGGTTCAGACTGTTGTAAACATTTTAATATTAATGTATTTTGTTAAAACGACACATGTAGAGTCGTTTGCTATATATCTGTGTGCTTTGATTATTGATTAGTAACACCCAAATCTTGCTTCCACTAAACAATGAATTTGGTGGTGTTACAGATTGGTATCAGAGCCTAAGGTTATAGTGAACTAGGTTGCATTTAGTGGGCCTAGACTATGACCGTTAGGCAGTATTCCTTATTAAGTATGATTAGGTTCGGTGATTACATGGAATTGGTTTAATTTAACATAGCCTGATCAACTATGTATAATTAAATGGATATGATGTAGGATCCGAAAGGATTCATGACTGAATAGGATACACTAGTTGACTCTGACCACGAGAGAACCCGGGACTCAAATTTGTCTGTGTTAGACACCTTAGGCTATTATGTGATATATATATACATAGATAGGCCTCGCTCTCACTCAACATCTTAGGCTATATTATATATGTATTATATGGATATAAGCCTCACTCTTTCTAAACGCTTTGTCTCAGCATGGCAAACACACCACCCAATGCGTGATATCTCAGAATTTCCCAACAATATCTCATAGTCTTTTCTTGATCTTGTCCAGCAAGATGCCACCGAAACGATTCACCTTCAGCGAAACTGAGATCGCACAACTCATAGCCCAAAGCGTGGCCCAAGCTATGGCTACCCGACAACCCAGTTCGGGCAGCGAAGATACAGCTGCCAACGGGCCTCTACCCAGACCTTGTTCATACAAGGACTTCCAGAACTGCAAACCACACATCTTCAAGGGCACAGAAGGTGCCATCGGACTAATTAGATGGTTTGATAATATGGAATATATGTTTTCCTCATCAGCAAATGTGCAGAGGAGGACAAAGTCAAATTCTCTACTTGCACCCTCGAAAATGGTGCCCTCTCCTGGTGGAACTCATATGCCCAGTCGGTGGGTATTGACGCAGCTTACCTACTCCCTTGGGAGGAACTGAAGAAAATGCTTACTGCTAAGTATTGCCCCATCGAACAACTCCAAAAGCTGGAGGAAGAATTCTGGAACCTAAGGGTTCAGGGAATTGACATTGACGGCTATACCGTTAGATTTCAACAACTTGCCATCCATCGCCCTGCGATGGTGAGCACCGAGCCCGACAAGATCCGAAAATACATCCGCGGTCTTCCGGAACCTATCTAGGGGAATGTCGCCTCCTCAAACCAGACCACCCTTGATGGTGCTATCCGATTGGCCCATGAACTCATGGCCATGAACGAGGACCCAGAACCACCCACTTCTTTCTCCAACCACCTCAAAAGATAGTGGTCCGACAACCACAACAACTCCCAAAACAAGAAACCTGACACCATCAAGGCCTACAACTCAACCACCGACACTAGACGGGGTTACACAGGGAACAAGCCCTACTGTTCCAAGTGCAACCGCCACCATGAAGGTCCTTGCGGTCCCTATTGCAATAACTGCAAGAGGTATGACCACCTCACCAAGGATTGTAGATCCACTGCCAACAACAACAATACCAACAACAACACCAGACACCGAGCATGCTATGAATGTGGAAACCCTGGGCACTATAGGAATGACTGCCCGAAACTGAAAAACAAGTCCAACAACAACAACAATGCTAAGGATAGAGCCTTCGTACTCAATTCTGGGGACGCCCGTCAGGACCCGAATGTGGTCACGGGTATGTTCCTCCTCAACAACTTAACTGCTTCTGTTCTATTTGATACTGGTGTCGATAAGAGCTTTATTTCCAATGAGTTTTACCCCCTACTTGACATCGCCCCTGTTGCTCTAGATGTTAAGTACACTGTAGAACTAGCAAACGGTAAACTTATAGAAACTGATAGTGTGATACCTAATTGCACTTTAAACTTAGCCAACGAAACCTTTTCGATAGATCTTATGGCCGTTGAAATTGGAAGTTTCGACGTCATCATTGGTATGGACTGGTTGTCCAAACAAAGAGCCGAAATCGTCTGTTATGACAAAATCGTCTGCATCCCTCTCGCCATCGGTAGAACCTTGATCATACAAAGGGAGACCGGTGGGTCAAGACTAAATATCATATCTTGTCTGAAAACCTGAAAATTTCTAAGAAAGGGTTATCCTGCAATCCTCGCGCACATCACAGAGAAAAAGTCGGAGGAGAAGCGACTTGAGGATGTGCCAATCGTTAGAGACTTTCCCGAAGTCTTTCCGGAAGAACTACCTGGTTTACCTCCACCTAGACAGGTTGAGTTTTCGATCGATCTCGTGCTGGGTGCCGCACCGGTAGCCCGAGCACCATACCGCCTAGCCCTATCCGAACTTCAGGAGTTGTCCACCCAGTTACAGGAACTCCTGGACAGAGGATTCATTAGACCGAGTTCTTCGCCTTGGGGAGCTCCGGTCTTATTTGTTAAAAAGAAAGACGGTTCTTTCCGAATGTGTATCAACTACCGAGAGTTGAACAAGCTAACTGTCAAGAACCGGTATCCACTTCCTCGCATCGATGACCTGTTTGACCAACTTCAAGGATCGAGCTGTTATTCAAAGATCGATCTTTGATCAGGTTATCATCAATTACGTGTTCGCGAAACCGACATTCCAAAAACCGCTTTCAGAACTCGTTACGGGCATTATGAATTTCAAGTGATGCCCTTCGATTTAACAAACGCACCGGCTGTATTCATGGATCATATGAATCGGGTGTGCAAACCTTACCTCGACAAGTTTGTCATTGTCTTTATCGATGACATTCTCATCTATTCGCGCAACGAGCAAGAACACATGCAACACCTCAAAACCATCCTAGAGCTACTTAAGCACGAGGAGCTTTATGCCAAATTCTCTAAGTATGAGTTATGGATACAATCCGTTCAATTCCTTGGACATGTTGTTAATAGTCAAGGAATTCACGTCGACCTATCAAAAATCGAGGCTATCAAAGACTGGCAAGCGCCAACTATTCCAACCGAGGTACGCCAATTTCTAGGATTGGCCGGTTATTATCGTCGTTTCATCGAAAATTTCTCCAAAATAGCTCAACCACTCACGACACTGACTCAGAAGGAAAAGAAGTTCAATTGGACTGAAAAATAAGAGTCAGCATTTCAGCTATTAAAACTCAAGCTTTGCAGTGCTCCTATTTTATCCTTACCCGAACGCACCGATGACTTCGTGGTATACTGCGATGCTTCCCACCAAGGTCTTGGTTGCGTGTTGATGCAACGAGACAAGGTCATTTCCTATGCTTCCCGACAACTCAAAGTTCATGAGAAGAATTACACGACTCACGACCTCGAGCTAGGGGCCGTGGTATTCGCTCTCAAAATCTGGAGACACTACCTCTATGGTACCCGAAGTACTGTATTCACCGATCACAAAAGTCTCCAACACATCTTCGACGAAAAAGACCTTAATATGCGACAATGTCGTTGGGTCGAGTTACTCACTGATTACGACTGCGAAATCAAATACCACCCCGGCAAGGCAAATGTTATTGCCGATGCCCTCAGTCGAAAGGAATGGTCGAAACCACTTCAAGTCCGAGCCCTCAGTATGACCATCCATAATGATCTTGCCATTCAGATTCACACTGCTCAACTTGAAGCTTTGAAACCCGAAAATGTCAAAAGCGAAGCCTTACGAGGCGTTGATAGGCAATTCGAAGTCAAATCTAATGGCGTTAGGTATTTCTCAAATCGAATCTGGTTGCCTAGTTTTGGAAACCTGCGAGACTTGGTGATGGATGAAGCTCACAAGTCTAAATATTCTATCCACCCGGGATCTGACAAAATGTATCACGGCATCAAGGAATTCTATTGGTAACCGATCATGAAAGCCGAAATTGCCACATACGTCAGTAAGTGCCTTACCTGCTCGAAAGTCAAAACCGAACATCAAAAACCTTCTGGTTTACTTCAACAGCCCGACATTCCGGAGTGGAAATGGGAACAAATTGCCATGGATTTCATAACCAAACTGCCTAAGTCATCGAGCGGTTGTGATACCATTTGGGTGATCGTTGATCGACTCACCAAATCTTCCCATTTCCTGGCAATCAAGGAAACTGATAAAATGGAACGCCTTTCACAAATCTATGTCAAAGAAGTTGTCACTCGACACGGTGTTCCAACGTCGATTATCTCCGACAGGGATGCTCGTTTCACATCTCACTTTTGGCAATCACTTCAAAAATCGTTGGGTACCCGTCTTGATATGAGTACCGCATACCATCCTCAAACCGATGGCCAAAGTGAACGAACTATTCAGACACTGGAAGACATGCTACGAGCTTGCGTAGTTGACTTCGGTGCAAACTTGGAAAGACACCTGCCATTGTGCGAATTTTCCTACAATAACAGCTATCATGCCAGCATTAAAGCTACACCATTCGAGGCACTGTACGGTCGTAAGTGCCGATCACCGATCTGTTGGACCGAAGTGGGAGACAGCCAACTCACTGGTCCTGAACTCATACACGAAACCACTGAGAAAATCTTCGAAATCCAGAACCGACTCAAGGCCGCACGTGATCGTCAGAAAAGTTATGCTGACGTGAGACGCAAACCACTCGAATTCCAGGTTGGGGATCGAGTACTCCTGAAAGTATCGCCTTGGAAAGGCGTAATCCGATTCGGCAAACGCGAGAAGTTAAATCCCAGATACATTGGGCCTTTTGAAATCCTCGAGAGGATAGGCCCCGTGGCATATCGACTGCAGCTACCAACCGAGCTCAGCAGCGTGCACCCTACTTTTCATATTTCTAACCTAAAGAAATGTCTGTCTGATGAGACACTCATCATCCCACTCGACGAAATTCGCGTCGATGACAAACTCCATTTCGTTGAAGAACCCGCTGAAATCATGGACCGTGAGGTCAAAAAACTCAAACAAAGTCGTATTCCCATCGTTAAGGTCAAGTGGAATTCACGACGTGGTCCGGAATTCACTTGGGAACGGGAAGACCAAATGCGACTCAAGTATCCTCAGTTATTTACTGACTCTACATCAAACGCTACATCGAGCTAAATTTCGAGACGAAATTCTCCTAACTGGGGGAGAATGTAACACCGCCAAATTAGGACTAGTAATTAGCGCCTAATTCTCTGTTAATACATGTAATTAGTTCTGTGTTAGGCTAATTAATGTATCTATATATATATTGTTGAATATATACAAATATGCGATTTGATTAAATCATACGCTCTTTAAATCAAATACAATTCGGTTCATTTAAATACGGACGTTGGTGAACATTTTTACTAAATAGTGTAACATTATTTAAAAACACTATTATATCCAAAATATTATTTTGATAATATTTCAATTATATTTCGTATTGTATAAGAAACGTCTACGCGACTTACACATTTAACACACAAACAAACGAAACTATTTAAGCTATTAAGTATTTGGTAAAATACATCAACAAAAACATTAAATAAACATTTGTATTTTAAAACATATATTTAAATGTATAAAATAATTGTTTAACGTTTTAACGAACACCGCACGGAGCGCGAAAACACGGAGTTAAAAAAAAAAGTGGAGACCCACACTCCGGTGGGCCCCCACCGAATCAGCCACAAGGGGAGGGACCCCATCCCCTCACCCTCACTTTCTCATTTCCATTCTACCTCTCTCTTTCTCTTCCTCTTTTTCTCTCATCTTACCACCAAACCACCATCACCATAATTTACAAAATAACACCACCAAACTCGCTCAAATCGTCTTACTCGTTTGGAAGAAAAGAACCACCGCATCACGATCTACACTCCTACCTTTCCGGAATCTTGATTCATTAACTTGTAAGTTTCCGACGAAAACTCGAAACCTCTCGTTTTTAAGTATTTTTAAGTTTTAGTTGTTTCTTTAAGCTTAGAATGACATTATAAGGGTTGGGTAAAAGAATCAGACCAAATGGAAACCCAAAAACTCATTTTTGAAGCTTAAAATCGCTAATCAGCCAATTACGCGAGCTGAGATCCAATCTCGGTTCGCAGTGCAATCTCGGTTCGGTTCGCGAACTCGGTTCGTAGTGCAATCTCGGTTCGGTTCGCGAACTCGGTTCGCAGTGCAATCTCGGTTCGCACCGCGAACTCGGTTCGCAGTGCAATCTCGGTTCGCTTCGCGAACTCGGTTTGTAGTGCAATCTCGGTTCGGTTCGCGAACTCGGTTCGCAGTGCAATCTCGGTTCGCGGTCAACCCTTGTCAACATTTTTCAGCACTTTAAAATTTACTTAAAATGGGCACCAAATGATGATAATTAATTAATATGATATTAAACCAATGCAATAACGGTTAACACACATTTTTATAAGTATATAAATGAGTCGAAACATAATAATAACGTTTTTGAGAATTATTATTACACACCGTCACCAACAGGCCGTACACGTGTTCAAAACATAATCAAATCAACCAAATCGTAGTAATTTGAACATTATACTTGGACAAACAACTACAAAGGTAGTCTTTTAAGATGTCAAATCGATTAATAACCATCGCGTGTCATGGACACCCTCAGGTTCCAAGTCTTAGGACATCAATTCACAGCTAATCAATTCAAGTTTATTTCAATAAACACTCAAGGCTCAGGTGAGCCTCATGGCCCCTCTTTTTACTGTTTTACTAGGGGTGTGATACATTGCTCTGTTTTTAACACGTGAACGTGAGTACATATTTCAATATACTACATGAGTTGTTTTCAACTAATCAAATCAAAGCCCTCCGTCAGTATAGTCTGGTAATACGAAAGTAGCGTGAATATTAGTATATGGTATCATATAGGATTGACCCACCTCGTCCGGGTTAGTCGCGCTAACCTCTGCAACGGACGTACTAATATTTGGGAAGACGAGTGTAGATTAGGCACTCGTGGAGGCAACAACGCTCGGAATTCTCTATATGGGACCCGACCCTCGAGTTAAGCTCAGACTATGCGCTCATGGTTGTATACACTATTAATATCAATTACTGGATGCAAATCAACATTTAAATCTTGTGGTTCACACACTATTATTTGATATCTAAACCTGTGAGCTCACCAGCGTTAGCTGACCCATTTTAGCATGTATCACAGGTACTCAGCAGTAGATTTGGACTGCCCATCAGGATGCATATTAGCTCGAGTCTTCATGCAAACTTCAGAGATTTCATTGCATTATTAGATTTTGTATAACTAATTATGTACTTAAATCTCTCATATTATGAACACGAGCTATGTACGGGTTCAGACTGTTGTAAACATTTTAATATTAATGTATTTTGTTAAAACGACGCATGTAGAGTCGTTTGCTATATATCTGTGTGCTTAGATTATTGATTAGTAACACCCAAATCTTGCTTCTGCTAAACAATGAATTTGGGGGTGTTACAACTTATACGCTTCAAATGTTTAGACTGCCTCTCTAATACAATGTGCCTTTATGTGTCGATCCGTCTATATCACCAACTATCAAAGCTGCTACTTCATTTCCAATAATGAGATTATAGGTGTGACCGTCTTTATCAATCCTACCAATAAGTTTAATTCTTAAAGGTTGTACACTTAGCAATGTTTATAGCCATTGACCCGGTAGATATAAATCATATCCCAAATACCATCAATAAGTAAATTGGCCATTTTTCATCCTCTTTTGAGTTGGCAGTAGTACAATCATGGATTAGCAAGTATCATTTTAAAAGGCAAGTATTATCTAGTAAGCTTACTTGTTAAGGGTATTGTGAAGTTCCTGCTGTTGTTGATGATCACGAGCAGGTGAAGTAGAAATCTTCCAAGTATTTGTTGATGATGGCTGCTGACCATTTAACACCACTGATGATGAAGCCTCATCAACTCCATGTGTAACGTTTAGGGTGGCAAGTTTTAGATATTAGGCTAACCGTTACGGGGCTTGTGAAGTGCCTGCTATAATGTCTTGCAGTTTAAATGACACAGATACTTTAAAATCTATGAGCCAGTTTTGCTAAGGTTTAGGAATACAACATACATACACCAGTTGAGAAGATAAGAAAGTTGTTTTCTACTTTTGTACCATATTGGCTAGCTGCCCTTTGTAGCGACCTATGCAAATCACACAGTCAGATGACGTATACATAGTGTAGAAACGGGTATGCTGAAAAGGAAGTTAAGAACAAAGTAAACACCTAGTAATGTAACTCAAATCATAAGGTAATGGTAATTTACACCAAAAACATCGGACAAATCACCATTCAACACCATTTTTAACCAGCTCGAAAAGGAAATAGCTTTAAGTAAAAGGAAACCATTTGAAACAAAGATCCAAGAAATCCAAAACGAATCAATTACTAAAGTCAAAGTCTTGCACTAAAATAACTTAGTGCAGAATACTTAATTCAGGTACACTAAAACCAAAATCATGGACTAAATATTGTCTGCAAGTGAATCCCCTTCTGACAGGTCTACCATTCGAGCAATCTTAAGTGAAGCTAACCCCCTGGTGGTATTGGAAGTGCTTAATGAAGAACATTCACTGTCAGGAGAAGTGTCACTTTTCCTCTTTAGTGCAGCTGGTGTAGATGTTAATTCTTCTACGGAAGGGTTTGTCAGTGCATCTCCATCTTTGCTGCCAGCAGTCTGAAGGAAAGTAAAATTAAAGAACGAAAGAGATTATTCAATATATATAATAGTGTACATATAACTCAGGTCAACATATCTGTTTCGACCATTTGAGATACATGATTAAGTCAAGTCACACGTATCACTGATACACAGTATAACAACAATAACCTAACACCAGGGTCAATGTGAAAGAATGCAAATTGAAAGTAGGAAAACACACTAACACAAACCAACAAATATAAGGAGACTGGAGGTTGTGTTATCACTACAATCAAATAGGATACAAGGAGCTTCTATAGAAGTCGGTTCTAAAGTAAGAAAATGCAAATATGTATTTCACAGTAAACCAAGAATTTTAAATACAACAGGTTACTATAGAACACCAATAATGTATTTGAAAAAACCGATATGCATTTGAACAATCTACCAACATCAGTATAACAGTAAACAGTCAAGGCCAAGTGTCTGATGGGTGGTACAATCTCATTTGAAAGGCCCTAGGTCAGTTTATTACATTAAAAAGGTAACCATTAGCATGTTTAATTTAAACTTTGATTCATATACTACCTTCTATTTAACATTTGTATTTAGAAGAATAGTATAATATTCATGATGATATAATACAAATTCGACTCTTTGAATCCTTCACCAGAGACAAATCTATACACATACCCAAACTTAATTTGTCAAAATAAATGTACCTTAAAATACAAATCTTTATGATTTATATATATGTAAATCATAAAACAAATAGGAAAGGGATTCATATATAGAATGTGACTCCTTGTCAATCCATTTGTTACAACCTTCATAGTAGTCATAAACCGTTTTCTTTATGCTTGTTGCCTCCTAAATAAATTATTCCAAAAGTCAAAACAATATTATAAAAGGAGATTACAAAGCTTATGTTGGGTACATAGTAAACACGTTTGTCACTTGCATTTACATAGACAACTCACGAAGTACAAACCCAGAAAAAAACATCGATCATAAAATTAGTTTTAGAAGTAGTAATCTGGTGAAATATTGAAACTAATGGAACACTTTTGAGGCAACACTTCTAAGATACAGCTGATTAAATCATGGAGATTTTCCACACACAATTCGGTTATGAAGTCAGGTGTATACCTGTTGATCCATAAGGATCATCTCCAGTGATGTCACCTGAGTCGGATTGTTGGTGTACGACTGTCACACCCCCAAATTATCGTGCAGCGGAAGTCAACCCGGGGCGTGACTAATCAGAAATCATTGCACATAATCATAAGCAAACGACCTCTAAATGAGACGTTTGAAAATACATTACATAATGTAATAAGTTTTACAAAACGACCGGAGTTCGCAAAATGATTCTAGAGATTTCAATACATAACTAATATTACAAAAATAATGCAGAGAAATCTCCAGCTATATGTATGCATGCGACTCGAGATAAGATCCTGTTGGGCCAATCCTACTATTCTTGTGTACCTAAGGATACATGTTAAAACGGGTCAACAATAATGTTGGTGAGCTCATAGGTTTACATAGTTATAATCAAAGTCAAAACCATAGTAAAATTCATAGTTAAAATCATAGTAAGAATCATAGTTAAAACCATAGTAGCAATCGTAATTTAAATCTCCATGTTTTCAAAGTTGGCACATATACCAAATCAAAGTATGCCATTTCTAAAACCAAAGTTTAACCATAGATGGAATCGTAGTGGGACTCGTAGTTGTTATCATAGTTTTCCCGTAGTTGTTATCGTAGTATTTATCGTAGTGGAACTCGTAGTTGTTATCGTAGTTTTCCCGTAGTTGTTATCATAGTTCCCCAAAAACATTTCACGGTACAGTACAAAATAGTACATAAAACAGAGTTCAGATAATCCATAAATCAGAGTTCAAATAGTTGGTAAATCAAAGTTCAAATAGTTGGTAAATCAAAGTTCAAATAGTTCCTAAAACAGAGTTCAAATAGTTCGTAGTAAATCATAGAAACTGAACAGTTAAGGAGTTCGCAAACAGTTCTTAAAACAGCTTCAGAGTAGCTCACAAAACAGAGATAAAGTAGTTCATAAAACAGAGACAAAGTAGTTTATAAAACAGAGCATGTATCTCACCCCAAAACAGTTCAAAACAGTTTAAAAAGTGGGGCTATGAATTCACCTGTGGGTGCTAGCGTTCCTAAACGTGTGTGTGATCTAAATATTAACCTCCTAGTATCCTAAACACGTGAGGTTATATAAGTAAGAGACCAATCAATCGGTCTAAGCTAGTTGTCCAGTCAACTAGTAATGTCCAAAGTTTTATTTGTTATTCGTGTTTTGAAAACATGTACAACCCGTTGGCGAGTTTTTATAATAATAATTATCAAAACATTATTATTATGTTTGTTTCGTAGTATTCCTGTAAAAGTATTTGTTTCTGAGTTGTATTGTATCTTGGCATATGATGTCGATGTTGTAAGTATTTATTCGAGAGAAACTAGTAATGTTTTATTCATGAGAAACTAAAATTAAGAGAAACTAACGTTTTCATTCTTAGGCGCGAATGTATTTATGTGCGAAAGTAGTAGTTTCGCTAATAGACATATCCGAAGGTAACGGTCCGAAAGTATAGTTTCGCAAATAGGTTAGTTTCACAGGTTCGTTTGAGATCACAGTTTCGCAGGTTTGAAGGCTTTCAAGTTTGTGAAAGTAGTCAAACGACCTCGGTTTGACCCGAAACTTTTAGGGTAGTCGTAAATATGTTTTTAAGTTCTAGGAAAATTATCGTCATGCTTCGGGTTTGGCCCGAAGTGTCGGTTTTATATAAATTTCAAAAACAGTCCCTATGTGTATGTTTTCCAGATTTTTGACTCGTTTCACCTCTCGTTTTAACAAAGTTTTAGTCCGAAACAATTCATGAGAAAAATCTTGGTCGATCATCTATATCTTAAGTATTTTATAAAATTTTTCCATGAATTTTAAAGCTTGTTTGGTTAGGTAAATAAAATAGAGAAGCACTAAAGGTTTATTTTCGGCCAAAAATGACCTTTGCCTATAAATTGATTTTTAGAGGAAAATAAGTGTATTTATGGGAGAGGCTATATAAGAACTTTTTGTAGCTAACATCCATACGAAGGTTTCGGTATATTTTTCATACGTTTATTCGATTTAGAACTCGAGATATAGTCGATTTGGTGAAGCGTATTTTCTGTGACAGAAAACTGTTATAACATATGTTCATGAAAAATGATTTTTAGTATGGTTCTTGAACATTCTAAAGTTGAATGAACCTACTAACATGTAAATATATGAAAAGCAAGTAAATTTAGTGAAAGAAAGTGGCTCACAAAGTAGAGAGATGTCGTTCTAAGACCGAGAATGAGATGACGATGTTCCTAGCTTCACTCCTTTGCTAAACTTGAAAGCACTTGTGGTGATTGTTTAGTTGAGAATGGTAGTTAATGTTTGATGAAGAAACCGTAAGAAATGGAGAGAAAAAATAGAGAAAAAAGTTGGTGATCAATAATTGTAGTGTGTGTGTAAGTATAAGGTATGGTGTGAGTAGTCAAAGGAAAATAGGGTAGGGAGAGGGTGTTTGGACGGTTACTTGGTCAAAAGGAAAGTATGGGATGTTTGTTAATTTGTCCCCTCTTTTAGTGTGGATATTTTAGTCCTTAATTCGTTTATCGTATTTGATTGTTTAAACGTTAGTTGTTTAGTTTTAGTTAACGGTTTAAACACGTTAATTTATTTCGAAGTATTATTTCCAATACTAAATTTCGGGTTTTTCAAAACATAAATTTTGACTCGTTTGATTGTCGGGTTCGTTTCGTGTATTTTTAATCGTGCACGTTACGTTTTATTTACGATATGAAATACGTTTTATATTATCGAAATGATAATAAAGTAAATAACGAGTTTATTAAGTAATTTCATATTATATATTATAAGACTCGGGTTCCACCCGAGTTGTTATCGCGCGATTTTAAATTAACTGCGTACGTGTGTACATATAAAAATATACAGAAAGTTGCACCCATTAGTCTAACACTAAACTAATTATGTGATACTTTACTGTGATTAGGCACTAGTAATTGTGCTAATTTACCAGGTGTCACAACGGCTACTTTCACAACAGCAACACTTTGACACGGATTTTCCAAACTTGCCGTTCACCATGGATGAGATTGAGGGGTGCAAATCCTTCTGCTTCCATCGTCGTTCTGTTCGCTAATTTCGTGTATCATGTGCTTACGAAATTAGGGTAACATATAGGTGCATATATATATATATATATATATATATATATATATATATATATATAGAACAATTAAGGCGGGAGTTCATCTCGATTTTGAAAATTGAGAGCCGAATCATGTTGTTATGCCGAGATAAACTCTAGTTTGTTAGCGATCTGAGGGAGGAACCGGATGTTTGTTGGTTGGTGCGTGTATTGCTCCGATCTGAGGGAGGAACCGGATGTTGTTGTTGTTTTCATTGATATTTTCTTTTTATCCAATATCCCAAAATATTGTTGACTTATTTAACACATGGTTATTTTTATAAAATATATATATATAATATATAATTACGATTTTTGAGTTTCAAATTTTGAACTTCGTATATGTTTTTGAATTTAGAAATTTAAATTTAAATTTAAAATTATTTAAGTTCCTATTATTTCGCAACAGTAGGGGTAATATAGCAAAATTAGACGATGAAAGATGAGATATTACGTAAACAATGCAGTTAATAAAAATCAGCGGTTCAGATTGATTTTTCAAAATCATTTAATGGGTGAGATCAATTCAAACGAATCTAAATTAAAAATGTATATGTATTAAGATTCGTCCAATAAATATAAAATGCAATACAACAACAATAACAGGGTCACCACCAATTTAGCTTACATAAACTAATACAAATGTGTAAGAAATCCAATGATCTCACCCGCAATTTTGCGGGTTATGATCTAGTTATATAAATCTAACTATATAACTAAGGGAGAAGTGGTCAATGCCTATGTGGATAGCTTATACTTTTGACACAAGCTTTTTTCCCATGTGTCAATTCTTTAATTTCTTAAAAGTTTAGAATGCCATGTCATTGTCCAAAGATTCCACCACATATTTTAAAATAAATAATTTGTCTCCATATAGATTTTAAAGTTGTGTTAATCAATTCCAAAAATATAGAATTGTGATTCCAAGAATCCCTCTTATATATTAAAAGAGGGATTGATTAGCCTAATCTTTTTTCATTAGCTTTTAAGTTTAAAACTACCTCTAGTTGTGATTACCCAATAAATCTCTAACCTTATTATTAAAGTACCATATTACCCCTCATTGATAATCACGCCATCCCCCAAATCACAGTTAAGGCCCATTCCATTTTACCCGTGTTTTTTTTCAAACGCAGGTGGAACTCATCTTCTTTTTTTTTCCAATCTCTCATGTAACCCAATTTGCAATCGATCGTGTTCTTTACAAATAGCCAAACGAATGAATCCTGATCGTACGAGCAATACTAGAAACCTACCATCGTCATTCAAATATGGGTAAACAATCATATTCAAATACGGGTAAACTTGAAACCCTTTCTTGCTCACGTCATTCTCGACTACATGAAGACAGCGGTGCACGGCGGCACACGGGCGCCGCATATTCATGGTTGAACCTGAAGGACCGATGTTACAGCAAGGTAACCAGCAATTCCGGCACTATTCGTCAAATGAAACAAACGGTTTATTCGATTCTCCAGTTCAATCTATAATTAACCAAATAGTATATAGGCAACCAGGATATAATCCCCGTGATAACAATGTTAACAAGAAAGTTGAAATTTTATTCGAATTTTGATTGGTTATTTGTGAATCATGTTACCCTTTTGATTGAACTGTGATAATAATGTGATCTTTGTTGTAATTTTGGATTTATTTGTTGTGAATATATGATGGGGGTATTTGTGCACGCCATATGTTTGATGAAATGTGTGATTGAAATAAAATGATGTAAACTATTGATTTTTTGGATGTGATTGGGGTTTTTAGGTGGGATGGGTATTAAGTTGTTGTGTTGTTGTTTTTCTAATGAAGGTGGATTTGCTTCTAACATCCAGGTAAGTTGATTCAAAATTATGTGCCCCGTGAATATGTTACGTTTTTCATGTGTAAAATGACGTAATATTTATCCCTTTTGTAAGTGATGATAGCAAATATATAATATCTGTTACTTATATAAATCATTTTTTTGAACCTTTTTTACAGGAAAACGAAGAAGGTCTCTACAAATAGGCATAGCGAAAGCTGGGTACACATGAAAGGTAGTTTTTATTGACCTCTTCACAAGTATGGTTTTTAAGTATGCATTGTATTTAAAATTCTAACCTCTTACTTTGTTGTTTTAGATTCTTATTGGAATGGATGTCTTTGCATCTGACATCTATGATTGTAAAGATAAAACTTATAAATTTTGCAGTATCCAACTATGAGTATAAGTTAGAAAAATTGAAAGAATTATGTTGATGCTGAAATTCGAATAAAATTTGTAGCACCCCCAAATTTTAATATTTTGCGGAAGCATAATTTGGGTGTTACTAATCAATAATCAAAGCACACAGATATATAGCATATGACTCTATATGCGTCGTTTTAACAAAATATATTGATATTGAAAGGTTTACAACAGTTTGAACCCGTACATAGCTCGTGTTCGTAATATAAAAGATTTAAATACATAATTAGCTATACAAAATCTAATAATGCAATGAAATCTCTGAAGTTTGCATGGAGACTCGAGCTAATATGCATCCTGATGGGCAGTCCAAATCTACTGCTGAGTACCTGTGATACATGCTAAAATGGGTCAGCTAACGCTGGTGAGCTCACCGGTTTAGATATCAAATAATAGTGTGTAAACCGCAAGATTTAAATGTTGATTTGCATCCAGCAAATGATAATGATAGTGTATACAACCATGAGCGCATAGTCTGAGCTTAACTCGAGGGTCGGGTCCCATATAGAGAATTCCGAGCGAGGTGCCTCCATGAGTGCCTAATCTACACTCGTTTTCCCAAATATTAGTACGTCCGTTGCAGAGGTTAGCGCGACTAACCCGGATGAGGTGGGTCAATCCTATATGGTACCATATACTAAATATCACGCTACTTCCGTATTACCAGACTATACTGACGGAGGACTTTGGTTTGATTAGTTGAAAACAACTCATGTAGTATATTGATATATATGTACTCACGTTCACGTGTTAAAAACAGAGCAATGTATCATACCCCTAGTAAAACAGTAAAAAGAGGGGCCATGAGACTCACCTGAGCCTGAAGAGTTTATCTAAATAAACTGAGATTGATTAGCCAAGAATCGAAGTCCAAAGACTTGTAACCTGAGGGTGTCCACGACACGCGATGGTTATAAACATGAGAAGGTATCTAACAAGACTACCTTGTAGTTGTTTGTCCAACTAGAATGTCCAAATGATTACAATTTGGTTGATTGTCTAAGCGTTTGAAAATGTGTACAGCCCGTTGGTGATTGCTTGTAATAATAATCCCACATTATTTTTTTGATGATTTTGAAGTGTTATACCTAAAAGTAAGTTCCAATGTGTTTTAGAAGTTGTGTCGCATTCGTGTTTGATGTCATACAAGTTTAACACCTTGTGTGAAAGTTTAGATGTAACACTATTACTCGTGACCCTAGGGTAAGGGCGAAGCCCGTTAATGACGGGGGTCCGGGGGCAGCGCCCCTGGTAGCGGGGTCCAAGGGGCGGCAGCCCCTGGCGGGGTCCAAGGGGCAGAGCCCCTGGCTCTGGACTTGATTTTGGGTGAAATCGAGTGATAAAATTTTAGGTCTCGACACTTAGTAAAATTTGTGTTTACTTGGTTTTTGTTTCATGCGACATAGCATGCGACATACGGCTTTGTGTCGCTAAGTGCGACATAGTCTGTTGTGTCGCAGATCATATCTGCGACATAAGGGCTTGTGTCGCTAAGGGCGACATCCGCAATTTAATGCGACGTAGGGCGTTGTGTCGCTATATGCGACGTCCGTAATTTCTGCGACATAACTATTTATGTCGCTATATGCGACATCCGTGATTAGTGCGACATAGTGGCTTATGTCGCTATATGCGACATAAGATCTGATTTAGCAACATAAAGGCTTATGTCGCAGGTGGCCTGGAGCCTCTGCGACATAACGTGCTGTTGGCCGGAAAATGAGCCGAAAAGGTGTTTTCCGGCCTCCGTTTGACCTGAGACTTTTACCCAACCCATATTTGGACATTTTAAGCTTAAAGAAACAACTAGAACTAAAAAAAAACACTTGAAATTGAAAGGTTTCGGGTTTTTGTCGGAAACTTACAAAGTGGTGAATCGAGAATCCGAAAAGATGGAAATGTAGATCGTGGCGCGGTGAATCTTTTCTTAAAAAGGAGTAAGACGATTTGAGCGAGTTTGGTGGTGTTATTTTGTAAATTATGGTGATGGTGCTTTGTTGGGGGAATGAGAGAAAAAGAGAGGAAAAGAAAGAGAGATAGAGAGGATAGTGAGAAAGTGAGGGTGAGGGAGGTGGTGACCCTCACCTTGGCCGGTTTTGGTGGGGGCCCACCGGAGTGTGAGTCTCCACTTTTTCACTCTGTGTATTCGCGCTCCGTGCGACGTCCGTTTAAACGTTAAATAATTATTTTATACATTTAATTATATGTTTAAAAATACAAATGTTTATTATTATTTTTTGTTGAAGTATTTTACCAAATACTTAATAACTTAAATGATTACGTTTGTTTGTGTGTTAAGTGTGTAAGTCGCGTAGACGTTTATTATTCAGTACGAAATGAAATTGAAATATTATCAAAATAATATTTTGGATATAGTAGCATTATTAAATAATGTTGTACTAGTTAATAAAAATGTTCAGCAACGTCCGTATTTACTTGAACCGAGTTACATTCGATTTGAAACTTGTACGATTTAATCAAATCGCATATTCGTATATATTCAACAAAATATATATATATATATATATCGGTACATTAATTAGCCTAACACAGAACTAATTACATGTATTAACAACTGATTAGGTACTAATCACTAGTCCTAATTTGGCGGGTGTTACAAAATTAGACTAGGTTGAAATCAACATTAGTGGGTTGGGTCGGGTCAGCTAGAGTAACAAGTAGACATATGTTCGGAATGGAAACTTAGGACATTTGAGTGATTATAACATAGTCTAAAAACTTAGGAAAAATTATGGTATTCTTATTGCTTTCCAGAAGGAAAAAAAAGGATATAGTACTTGCATTCCAGAATAGAGCTTTCCAAATAGGTAGTCGTGTGGCTTGCAACTAGAAACTAATTCAAGTATGATGCATTAATAAATGGGCAAGCATCGCGTTTGATTATCTGGATATCAATCAAAATTCAACTATGATGCTTCTATAAATGGAAAAGCATCGCGTTATGATTATCTGGATATCTAAATGTTCTCATTTCGCTCGTTCTTTGTGATAATTTGCAGCGTGGATACGATTCGGGTTAAAATATTTGGCTCATTCATTGTCCAGGTAGAAACAATATTTATCTGTACTTATTTACAGTCCATCATTGCAAAAAACTTACGTAAGAGAACTTTTGGTTTGGCATGTAGTTTGGTGGCACATAACCGGTGGGGGCGTGTGCAAATAGAGACACTTTTTTGGACTTGCTAAACTTGGTGCAACTGGTGTCTTTAGTAATATCTTCTTTGCTTCTCTCGCTTGCCCTACTGTATTCTTCTAGGTTTCCTTCAACACACTTCTTTTTGTTTATTTACAAATACGTATTATTACTTTAGATCTTTTTTGTTGTTATAATATATATATATATATATATATATATATATCAATACAACTATTTTTATCACCTAACACTGATTGACCCCGATTATTTGTTCTTCACTTATTGTTGTTCTTTCTTTCGTGTTGTGAAAATTTCGGATCATTCTCCTTTCTAATGCAGCCTGATGATGGCACAGCAATTCTAAGATTTTGGGGCTGGAATGATAAGGACTAAAATATTCATTATTCGAGAAAGCAGTGAAGGATATACAACGAACATGAGGGGTATTCGAGAAAGCAGTGAAGGATATACACCGAACATGAGGGGATAACAGGAATGTTAAAGTTTATAACAGTAAAAGTGGAGGTATGTGGATCTATTAATTTTTCATAGTGCAATACTTTTAATCTTAATGGTTTAAGACTTTTAGAGGATCTGTCAACTGGATTATTAGAATGGATCCAAGTAAATATAATATATGAGGGTGCATTTTTAGCTAGGCCTATATTTAAAATGTGACCTTGCAAATATAATTGTTTTGATGCACAACATTTATATATATGAATTTCATTGTTAGTTTGCGACAACTGGAGATATAATTGAAGCAACAACATAGTTCTAATGTATGCTTATTACACCCTGGATCGTCAACTCATGTAACATTTGATTTCTGATGAGGCATATTTGACTTCTGGTTCTTAGGCGTAAATCTTCTTTTACTTGGTGCTCCGTATGCGTTTTAATGTGTATTGTTTGTTTTTTGTTTCAGGGACAAAAATAGCAAGTGAGGTCACTATAATAATCCTTACAAGTCAAAGCCATGCAAAAGGGTAGTTGTTAATTACTTATGAAATTATGAATTGGCCATGAATATCTTTGTGAATTAATCCACTTTAGGCAATTCATATTGAGGTTCATAATTGCACTGTTAATCATTTGGTGTTTATATCTCAATCAAAATTCAACTATGATGGAAGCATGGCTTAGCATTTAAAGTAGGTGGAAGCATGGCTTAGCATTTAAAGTTTAAAACTCATTTGATTAACCCCTCATCTTTTATTTCAGGTCAGAATGCTACCTACAATAACATATTGGCTCGTGTATGAAGTTCCATGAGAGAGAACATAAGTAGCAAATAGGCGGTTCAAGATGGTCCATATCCCTCTTATATATTAAAAGAGGGCTTGATTAGCCTAATCAATTTTGAAATAGCTTTTAAATTTATAACTACCCTAACTATGATTACCTAATAAATCTCTAGCTCTATTATTTAATTACCCTACTACCCTTGATGCAAAAACACGCCATCTCCAAATCAAAACATGGAACGTTCGGATCCAGAGACAAAGAAAAGAAAAATTATCGCCATCTGTTGTTCTTCACATACCAGTCTTGACGTTTTCTATCTCTATCTCCATGTAGGTGCATTCTCTATGAGATTTTATTGATTATTCGCAACACCTTCAGCTTATGCCCTAGGGTTTGATTTGTTGCTTCCATGAATTTCGTTTTGTTCATCTTCAAAACTAGGTTATCATCTTATCTGATAACCTAAATTATATATTGTATTCCACATATGGTAGGTTATCCTCGTGACTGGGCTAAATTGGCAATTTGGGATAAGTGATGAGTGATTTGCAATGGGTGATTCGTTAATCATAACGGTTCTGGTCAGGTGATTCATATGTACAGCTAAGCTTTCTTTCATCATGACGCCTTTCACTCATTTGTTAAAGATAACATTTGAATTGGCACACATTCAATAATGTCTTCAACTGAAAACTAGATATCTCAACAACACTGGAACTGGTATAGTGGGGTGGTCTGGCAGGTGGGTTATGGCACGCATAAAAGATATGTTACATCAAAGGACATTGTTGAGGGATCTACAAACTTAGATCTTGCGTTCGTTGCACAAATATTTCATAAAAGGTGAGTCTTGTTACTTTTAAGTATAGAAAAATAAATAAAATATTTATGAATTAATGATATTTATGTGCACTTTGGATGACAGGTGTGGGCTTAATGTCGACAAAACAAAGTCTTCATTTACTGAGATGATGACTGATGATGAAAGCACGCCAAAGGAAGAAAGATGTTTTAGAATGTGGATCAACAGTCTTGGAGTTGAAACACACGTTAACAATGTGTGGAAGGTTGTCAGAAACGGGTGAGTTGAAACGCAAACACTATCTATAAAATAGTTCATATTTCAAACATTGATGTTTTTTTTTTGTTTTGCATTCAGGTGGGTTCTTTTGAAAGTGCTTGATAAACTTACCCCAGGGTCTGTTGTGTGGAAGCAAGCATCAAAACCTCCAATTAAGATGCCTTTCAGAAAAGTTGAGAACTGTAACCAAGTTGTTTCAGGAACCAAGAAGCTTATAATAGGTTTGTTATTTGAATACGATTATATCTTTTAAATAAATATTAGCAATAGCAATGAAATTAGTAATTTTGTTTGTTTGTGTCCACCCAACTTTCTTGTGGCAGTTGATGAGATTTAGCATGCTTCAACTTCTTAAAAACTTAAAAACTCATGGTCAAGGAAAGGGGATAATGGATGCCGATATCTTACAATGGGCAAGCAAGGAAGTAAAGCTCTCAGGCAAGTCAAAACAAATGGATACCTTCAAGGTAACAACCTTCCTTATGAATTTGAATATGATTTTATAATATTTCACCCTTGTTAAAGGAAAGTTTGCTATTATTATGTATAGGATAAATACTTATCGGATGGTATTTTCTTCCTTGAGCTTCTTAGTGTCGTCGAAAAGAGGGTTGTAAACTGGGGTCTTGTTACCAAGGGTGAAACTGGTAATCTCTCAACTTGAACTTTATGGTGCATTTATCCTTGGACTGTATTGGAACTTTTATTTTTATTTATCTAACTACAGAGGAGGATAAGAAGTTAAATGCATTGTACATAATTAGTGTTGCAAGAATGCTTGGGTGCTCTGTTTTCTTATTGCTTGAGGACATTCTTGAGGTAAAATACACAATCAGTAAATGCTAAAGGTGGCAAATTAGGTGGATTGGATAGCAGGTAGATCATTTTGTACACTTTGGAGCGGGTTGGGTCAGGTTGACTTGCATCACTTTTGTCCATATGATTTCTTATTTTTATAAGCACTTAGTGTGTCATGAAAATATGGTCGATTTTCAACCCATTTGACCCGTTTCATTTTTAAATAATTTCTTTTAAGCCATTGGACAACATAACCAGAATTGACAACAGCCAAAAGTAAAATTGCTACCTCTATGTTACCTAATCAAAATGAGTGACCTTAGAACTTTACACAATGAGTTTTAATTTGTTGACAGGTTAACCCAAAGATGATTTTGATACTAACCGCAAGCATCATGTACTGGAGCTTGCTACAGAAGGCTAAAGCTTATGAAGAAGATAGACCACCCGAGGAGAAAGAGGGTACTTCACCTGAGGAAGAAGGTAATGCGGCTGTCAATGAAGTTACTAGTGAAGATGGAGTTACCGTGACGAAAGAGGTACCACAAAAACGATCCTAGGTAAGATCCCGATCTTAACAACCTTGTGGTGAATTGCTTTTGTCACGGATTGATTTAGGGATTGGGTCGGGAAGTGTGGTAGGTATGGTACGTGACCACGATTTTCTTAGGTTAACAAGAATAGTGTTACAGATTTGTCTGTGTTCGGCTTGTTGTACATTATCGAATAACATTGTCTCGGGGCTGTAAAAGTGTTTCTAGAAGTATGTAAGTGTAGGCGGTTGTGTAGTGTATGTGTGTTATATGAACTGAAATGAGGAAATGTATTTAGGCTCTTATGTGATGTGTATGAATGTCAATATAATGGCAAAGAAGGTCATGACTATAAATTTGTTATGAGTGTAATTTTGGTTTAGTGATTATGCAAATTTACTTTCTATAATCTAATTTAATAGAGTAATATTTATCAATACTATCTATCAAGTCTTTTTAGTATTTATTTAGATTCCTTGCATATATATCTTCACTAACTAAATTTCGAATTATTATCCGTGCTTGCACATATGTATTACATATGAGGATGGATCGGTCAATATGATAACTACTCTGATTTTATTCCATCATATGTATTTTTTATGGTGTAGCCCGTAAATTTTGCGGGTTATGATCTAGTATAGGATTATTTGAGAACGGATTTTAAAATTGTGTGACCTATACGTACAACATAACATTGCATCATTGTTGCTAGATTTATTCACGCTTGTGATCTCAATCTTCTATCTTCCAATTCATCAATTCATTGTATGTATGTTCAAAATCCTTGTGTGACATATTCAATTTATATCTTTGAATCACCATGTGTTTGTTGAAGGATATATGTTCAAAATGACCAAAATAACATTTACTCGTATTTTAAAATTGTGTTAACGTTTGCTTTCTAAAACTTTAACAAAATATTTATTGGTTTAATTCACTTACTCATGAAACACGTAACATGTGTTGATTATATGCAATGTGTTTTTATATAAAGCGTAGAAAATGGTGTTTGATAAAATACAATTTGGGTACCTACTCTCTCTTTGCATGAACAGAAGGGAGTAATAATTCCATGATCAAAGTTTTAATGGATGTTTTCTATCTCTT
Organism: Pseudognaphalium luteoalbum; assembly: GCA_963422505.1. NCBI lineage: Eukaryota > Viridiplantae > Streptophyta > Magnoliopsida > Asterales > Asteraceae > Pseudognaphalium > Pseudognaphalium luteoalbum. The sequence continues at coordinate 71,010,599 of OY730192.1, forward strand.
TAATATATTATAATAGAGTGTATATTAGATTGTCATTAATTAACCATTTTAAATTAAAACCATTGATAATCTCAAATATAAATGACAACTTAAATAGTAAATTAGCTTAATACAATTTACTAAATTGACCATAACTCCAAATTCTAATTACCTTTAATTACTTTCCTACAGATATTTAAATTCCAATGTAAAAAAAATATCACAAAGTCAACTTTATTATTTATGATTTAGAGTATGATTCAAATGAGTCCATGATTTTTGAGTGAGACTAAGGGAACCAATAATATCATGTCACATGTACAAAGAGAATGTTCCATATTACAAAACTCATTTACCCCAAACATCAATTATCTCACAAACGACAAATCGAAAAATCATGAAACTTGCACCATATTTTTCAGCGTTTTATCCTCTTCGATTTGCCGTCCCTCAAGGCATACTTTCGATAAAAAAAATTTTTTGGTTTTTTGGTGGGTTTTATAAATTAGTAACACATGTGTTAGTGATTGATTGTACATTTTATTTACGGTCATGGTTAGGGTTTAGGGTTAGGATTTAGCTGGGTTCATGGTTTAGGGTTTAGATCTTATATTTTAGTAGGGTTTAGGGTTTATTAGGGTTTATTAGGGTTTAGGGTTTAGTATGATTTAGGGTTTAGAGTTTTATAAAGCGTTTAGGGTTTAGGGGTTAGGGTTTAGGGTTTGGGTTTTGGGGTTTCGGGTAACACATGTGTTAGTAACATATGAAACCCACCAAAAAAATGAAAAAAAAAAAATTTGTCGGAAGTATGCCTTGAGGGACGACAAATTGAAGAGGATAAAACGCTGAAAATTATGGTGCAAGTTTCATAATTTTTCGATTTGTCATTTGTGAGATAATTGATGTTTGAAGTAAATGAGTTTTGTAGTATGGAACATTCTCTTTATACATGTGACATGATATAGTTCCCTTATTCTCACACACAAATTTCGCACAAAATTTTAGTCTCAAATGTCCCCTTATGATTTATATGATTTATGATAGGAATTAAAAAGAGAAAAAACAAATATTCTTTCTGAATCGATCGACACAAATTAGGGTTCATATCTCCTTCTAATTCACTCTTTAAAATTGAATGGTTTGCGATTAGTTTATCAAGGTATTTGCATATCAAGATTTTTTGTTTCCAGCAATTTGAAAATCGCTTCCACCATCCGTATCTATGAAGCACAAAATCAATTCAAACCATAAAGATAAACTTGAGGATTCAAGGTTTGTTTTCTCCTCTTTTCTTTCTTCCTATAATTGAACTATCCAGTTTTTTTTTTTCTGTTCTGTTAAACTATATTTGTGTTTTATTGTTTCATCAGAATGTTGAATATTCATGTTTGTGTTTGATATACAATGGTTACAAAAACTGAGCTTATGCATCACCACAATACTCTTGTCACCACAATACTCTTGTCAATCTGATCACGACATCCTCTGATTTTATTGATTTAAGTTCTTGAGTTTTTGATACTATTCTAATTTCTGTGTGCTTGCTAACCTTATAGATCAAGTGCACACTAGATGTTTGATAAAATGCTTCATTATGTAGCATAGCATTTTTATATCGAAATACTAACAATTTAGTTCTTACATATATTTTCAGGTAATTGGACATAGTTTAAAGAATTAAAACCCACTTCATTGGTGCAAAAGATTGGATTTAATATGTATGTAGTTCCCAATGTTTTTTAAAGTGGTGTGCCCATGTCATGTTTGAGCTCTGCAATTTTCATTTTTCTATACTCTATTTGACTGCATTTTTTAAAGTTTAAATGTTTGAATATACGATAATTATAGACCGTTAGGATATATGTAGCTCAATCACACCAGAATTAAATTGTTCAAAGCTGGTTCTTTGCATTTCAGAAACCACACGGGTTGGATCAAATCTTCAGTGGGTTCATAAGGACATAAGGTATATATCTAATTTCAATTCTTTATGTTAATGAATATTTTATACATATTATATTGGTTACTTTGTAATATTTACAGAAGATGTGGTAATGAACTAATATCACTAGATAAGGAGAATGCAAAAACACTGTCTTTTGTATGACCTGATGGATAATCTTAAATATAAGAATGTTATACTTTATTTGTTGTCAATATGACATTTAAGAAGAATCAGTTTATACAATTGTTGAACAGGTATCACTAACCCTTCCAAGTTTGCCAATTACTTCCCGTGTATGAGATATGGTGGCAAATATGTTTTAGGAGATGCTTAATTATGTGGTTTGAAAGTGATCATTGTGACATCTATGTAGGCGCTATCATAAGTTTTTGATGTTTGGATAAAATACTATGCTTCTAATATTAGTTATATTCATGAAAAATATTCAGATGTAGAGTCAAAGGAAAACACTGGAAGTAAAGGCTCAAAAATCAAGCATGAAAGTAGCTATCTCTGAGGTATATAATGTGTCATTTGTACCACTCTATTAAGCACCTTGATTTCAGGTCAAGTTAAAATCGATCCGAATCTCTTGTGAAACTGAACAAATAAAGGTCTATTACAAAACGTAGCAGATCCGAGATATGTTGGACCAAAGCTTATATAATGTTAAGTTGGATCTTAGACGTCAAATGTATGCTTTATGTATTGCTTAATCACGTAAGTTGAAAAATAATGAAAGCATGTCGTTTAATACAAAAAATGGATCATGATTGAGACAAAGATTACAGATTTTTTGTCGATTTCTATGACATGAATTTGAAGTTTTTCAGAATTTTTTTTCTTTTGCATTCAAATGAGCAGCGTTTTAAAAATCTAACTAGAGTAAAAGAAATCATATCAATGCTAATGGGAATTGTTCCCATTTCAACTAACTTTTTGATTTGACCCGTTTGACGTACTTGAGGTAATACACTTCCCAAATTGAGCCAATCTTCTATTTGAACCTCTGTATTTAGGGATCTTTTCAATTTTAAATGTTAAATAAGAGTGTGTATTGCTATTCCTTTAATATTCCTGTTGGTTCTTTAGTACAAGTTCCCCTGTTGGGTCTACGGGTGTTGGGTCTACGGGTGTTGGGTCAAATGGGTAAAAATATTATAATTTTTTTTTATAAAAGCAAACCAGTGGATTGGTAATCATAGTGATATTGTTATTGTTATATATAGTTTTTGCAATCGTAGTTGACACAGATGATCTATATTTGTCGATTGGTAAACATTTTGTATTGTTTTAGATTGGTGATGTGTTGCAAGAGGGTGTAGGATAACTTGAAAGTCAGGTGTCTGTTACGATGGTTTTCAATAAGAGAGATCTCATAACACCTGTTGGAATGGCAAAGAAACTATTGGTAAGATTATAATGAAATATCATATTGATCAATAGTCAAAATTTATAAGTTATGTTATTATATCGTATGCTAATTAGTATCATTTTATTGCAGTGGCATGAGAAAATCTACTGATGTGGATGAGGTCATACCCGTGAGTGCAAAGTATGGTCATGGAGTTGACGATGTAAAGGTTTGGATACTATCGAAACATTCTCTTGAACCAACATATTATCAGAAGGCACGCTTTACGCCCTTGTGATATTATATCCTTATGTTTTGTAATTGCTTTTGGTGATTTGCATTGATAATTATTACAATGATGATGGTGTACCCTATTTGCTTGATCAGATGGCATTTAACAAGTGAGTTCATCTCTTAAATGGCACATTTGTCCAAATCAGAGGGTGTAAAGATGGAAGTTACTGATATTGATAGGAAGTGTACTTTCTTCTTGCGCCATCTCCCGGCCTAAAACATATATGAAGTCTCTGATCTTGAGGATGAATACAGGTACACATGAGATTAGTTATATATGGGTAGATATGTATTGGAATATTTTTTATCCGTTTACTTACAAATGGTATCTATTTTACAGTTAACGGGTCAAAATGGAATAATAAGGAAAGTGAGAGTAACGGGTACAAACGATATAAAGTCACCAACTTGTGCTCTCAATGCATAGAACCCCCTAAATTATTTTATGATGAAATGTATTTTTATTAAAATAAATAATTTTTTTTATTGTAATTGACACTGTGTCCAGCTATTAAAAGTTAAAAAGATTTGGACAGTGTCCATAGATTTGCTAACTCGTGTCTATGTTGTAACCTACAGAAGAAGCGTCTGGGAAGAGTTGCTGAACTTGAAACTCAAGTTACTTAACTTGAGGATTTTGTGAGAACAGTTAAAGATCAACTAATTCTGTCTGAATCATGGAACAAACAAGCCAAAATAGATGCAGAAGAGTAGAGAGAGGATCTTTTAGCTGTGGCTTTAAGGCTGGAAGAGTCTCCAAAGATCTTAGCTCGGCCGTGTTCCAGTAAAGTACATGTAAGGTCATTTTCTGGTAACATGGATTGTCTCTCTATATTTATGTGCTACTTTTCTTAACATAACATTTTTATTTTTGGGAAACTTATATTCAAATTACCTACACCCACATAAATTTTACTGACCTTTACATACGTACGTAGTCTCATGTTCATTTTAGTCCACATGAGATGCTTGAATTTACTGTATACCGGTACATGAGAAAAGATGGTTGATAATTGGGGTGGTAATTTTGACCCATTAACAAGCCAATTTGGGTATGCTTTTATTGCTAATGAGTTGCACTAAAAGATTCAACTAAAAAGGGTATGTGGCAAATGTGTCAAAACTCAAAAGTCATATGAAGTGTATTAAAAATGATAAACATTCTAAGTTGAATCATTGCAAGAAATAAAGATCATTATTGTTGTAGTAATATAGTTTTCTTATCATATTTTTATCGCATTTGTTATTTACAAATTTAAAAGAAATGGATAGATATGTGTCGACCTGACCCAGTCTTTCTTGAGCCGTACTAGAAGATTATATTTTATGAATCGAACCTGGGCGACTTGCCAGCCTATCTCTCTGCCAGTAGCTAAAGATAATGTTTTACATAATTTCTCGACTTGCAGGGTACACATGAATACATGATTATTAACTTAGTATAATTTTTGTAATTATCTTTTGAACACTAATTGATACTAATAAATAAGATCTTTGTCTACAGAAGTTGGACCTAAACGGTACATATAGATGGGCCAGAAAGTTCATTGCCTTCAAGTAGTGCAAATTGAGGCTGTGATGACAAGGACGCAGAAGGTTCCAGAAAAAAAAATGGTTAATGCATTTGTTTGGTTTTTGGCACTTGGCAGCCCTGAAATTCTGGCCTGTGTTGTGGCAGCATGCAAAGGGGCATGTGAGTGTTACACACCATGGTAGTCAAAGCGGTAGTGTTAACAATATAACGCATACTCAACTCTCAAACTGATTGACCAAATCCAAAAGTCACCACAAAATGGTCATTAGGTAATTGTGAATTGTTTTCTACTACTCCCTATTATTTACTCCAGTTCCAACAACATATCCTTGTAATGACATTTGAATATGTATATAATAGAATTTTTTCTTGACTTTGAGGATAGAAAGCAACGTATTTAACCCAAAAATTCAAATGTAGAATGTTCATGATGGAGTATTAACTATTAAGTTACCTGATGGGTTCTCTTTCTAAATAGACTTTTCATGATTATATGTTATTCCTGTGTTGGATATCAATATCAAGCTCTTATCCTTGGATGAGAAAAATATACCCAGTTTGTAGTAGAATTCATATGTATCTTGCAAGCCAATAATTTCAACTTCAAATGTATGCCAGGTTTATCATATCCTTATTTCTAAGCAGTCTATGCCAGCATATTTTTATCTTTGATTGTACGTAAATTGGATTAATATCTACAAGTTCAAATTTAATATATATTCATCTTTGTTCAAAAATGAACACGAGATCGAGTAAAACTGAATTGCTATGAATACAAACTATAATAACTTGAATCGACTATATAAAACGATGGTTTAGGAAGAGTAAACGATCTATACGTGTGTGTTGGTCATTTAAAATTCACATTGAAACCATTCATAAAAATCTTAGATATATTTTCTTATACCAATTTTGAGAGGCAAATATATCATTTACAGTCACATAATGAAAGAGCTTTCATTTACTTGATTTGTTAAAGTTCAAACAAATAACGAACCTCTTAATCTAAATCTAAATGTTTGGTAGAACTAATTGTGTTAAAGTTTTTATCAACTATGAATAACTAAGCTATTATTTGGAAGTTAATTACTCTTTAAATTTTACGCAAGAGGTAATTGTTAATATATCTTTGGTATTTATTCTAATCTAATTTCATTAGTAAACTAAGTTCAATTCATTTCTACGTAAACATCTTCAATTACAGTAGTCTGACTTATAATATCATAGAAGTACATTACCTATTTTTTTTATTGAGTTTTCATTCTATTAACTTCGAACTAAAACCACTTTTTTCATTGATTTCACGATTAATAATAACGATTAATGCGCATACAAAAATGAAAATATCAAATCATCGCTATTTGTTTTCTTTTATGAATTTGGTTTGAGTTAACATTTTATGATTTATTTTCCTTACTTTGAATTTACTATTTAGACTACCACATTCATTTAAAGGCTCATTTTAATTACATTATATGTCGTATATATTGTTTTTATTCTAACCAAATTGTATTCTATCAAACATAAATTTATAACATGTTTTATCCCGCAAATTTTGTGAGTTATAAACTAGTATATGTTGAAAGAGAAAAGAAATAACTAAATAAATGAGTATATTATATATAGTTTTTTCCCTTCTTTCTTTTTTTCCTTATGTAATAATGATAATCTCAAAAGAATGGTTTCTCCGATCATAAATGGTCTTTGTTAGTTATTTACGAAACTGAATAGTGTTTTAGCTAGAACCTTAATTACAATTCTTAGCTCAAATCAATCCTATGCTTCTTAAACTAATGTTCAAGCGTAAAAATGCTCGATTACAATGATGATGACGATGTATGAGGAATCAAGCATATTACACTCCGACTAACATGCAAACCCAGAATCGAGACTTGGTCAATCGAGGGTGGTGAAGGCTTGATTTTGTGTGAGCAATCGATTAGAGATTACTCTGGGATTTTATGAGGTGTTGTCCTGAAATGGAAGCAAAGCACTAGTATTTATAGTCAAACCCTAATCCGACGTGGAGGGTTTGGTCGTGGGGAGCAGGACAATTACTGCACACGAGCTAACGTGGACCAATCAGGTGAGCCGACCAGGTAAGTGGGTAAGCCATGTTAATACACCTGGATATAACAGCTGACGATTGTACCTTTTGTCAGAGAATGTCGGTTCATTGAGGTACGGATCACTTTATTATTTTGTCGCTGCATCCGTGGATAAAGAATATGGCGATTAGGATCTGGGCCCGGGGCGGAACGTATCCGGCCCCATTATTTTACTTGGGAGCTGACCCTCGTATCATCGGCTACAAAAGCTGTCCACGGACGTCATCCGGGCCAGGGCCCATTGTTCTGGGCCGTTCCGACGTAGGGTGATGGACATACATCATCAACTAATAATTTCACATATTATATAGAAGCTATTGAAGTTATGATATATGCTTTTTCTTGATATGTATTCAACGAGTATGTCTTTAACCCGTACGTTGCGACGGGATAAAAAATAAGTTTTTACGGTATTTTTACTTGAATGAAATATGATATTTTTATTTTTTTTTACTATACCAATATTGAAAAAAAAAAAAATAACATATGTTTATAACTTTGTTGCTAATAAAAAGGAATTTTTCTTGTATTTAAATGATAAATAAAGACACTAAATATTATAAGTGAGTCGCTATTCCCATATTGTTCCAGCCGATCCCCGCTGCGGTTTCCTTAATAGGATCAATGGATAGATGTAAAAAACGATTATGGGTATGGGAGGATGATAATCTGTTAAGAAGAGAGGTTACGGGTTGTACAGGATCTTTGACGAGATTTTAGTAAACGTTGAAAGTGAATTTTGATGTTGAAGGGAATTGTATTAGTGTCTTTAACAATGGTGACCGAATACCTGTAGAGATTATTGAAGAAACAAATCTTTATCTTCCGGAAATGCTTTTCGGGAAGATTTTCGCAAACGTTTGCGGTTGGAGCTAAACTTGCCAATATTTTTCGACTGAGTTTACTGTCGAAACAGCTGATGGTGAAGGAAAAAAACTATATAAGCAGGTATCGTTGACTGTAGATTTAATCTTGTTATTGATGATTGTATTTTATATTGAATCTGCTGATGGTGGTGATTTGTGACGTTTGGTTGTGGCTTAGGTGTTTACAAACAACATGGGGACCAGAGATGATCCAATCATTCAAGAGTGTGAGAGTGGTGAAAACTGGACTAAGGTCTCGTTTAAGCCCGACTTACTGAGATTTGGCATGAAATGTCTTGAAAAGGATGTTGTTGCTTTGATGAAGAAGCGTGTTGTTGACATAGCTGCCTTGCCTTTCTGGGAGACTGTCACGGTTGAACTAGACGGAAAACCGGTTCTCACTAAAACGTTTGAAGATTACGTGAAACTTTATCTTGCACTTGGTGCCAGGTTCTTTTCAATTACTGTCTTATAATGAACAATCAAGTGTTTAATCTTAATCTGATACTAAGAAATTACTGTTTTATAATGTAGGACGATTTATAAGCGGGTAAATGACAGATGGGAGATTTGTGTTAGTATGTCTGATGTATTCACTTGACTTTTTATTATTATTGATGATTACGATATCACGATTACTACTAGTTAAGCTGAATTTCTAACTTAAGTAGGACTATCAAAATTATGCGGAATTTGGTGCTACCGTGTTAATCAGGTGAGTTTCGTGAATGCTCTGGCGACATTCAATGGAGGAACCCATGTTGAGTATATAGCCACTGAGATAGGCAACCATATTATCTCTATGGTACAAAACCAATATACTATTCTCCAACCGAACATCGAAACTATGAAGACAGAGGTGAGGAATCACTTAAAGGTGTTTGTAAAGGCTTTAATTGAAGAGCCTTCGTTTGATTCAAGAGCAAATGAGTATTTGACGAATAGAGAAAGCAGCTTGGGATGTAAACTCACTCCGGAGTTCTTGAATAACGGTAAGTAGGTCTTCTCAGTTTTTATTGGTCAAGTTCATACATAAGTCTAATCTTTTGTTTTGCAGTGGCTAATAATTCTGGAATTCTAGAGAAAATTGGTTCATCCTTTATTAATAATGAGAACATTCCCAATCTGGTAGATGCTCTTTCAGCAAATTCAAAATCTTCAAATAAGTGCACCTTGATTGTGACTGAAGGTGAATCAGCACAATTGTTTGCAGTAAGTACTCTTGTTAAATGATAAAAGTATTATTATTATATTTGTATTGACAGTAAACTATGATATAATCAACCTTTATTTTGCAGAAGAATGGATTATCGGTTCTGGGCACACAGAATTATGGTGTGTATGCCTTTATGGGTAAATTGCTCAATGAGGGGAGCAACTAAAGAAAGCTTGCTGAAAAACAATCATATTAGGGATTTCATCAATGTTCTTGGGCTCAAGTTTGATGAAAATTATACAAATGTTCAGAGTTTGAGATATGGCCATTTGATGATTATGACCGATCAGGTGCGTACCAAAATGTGTTTATACTATTATATAATAGTATCTGGTAATCCCTTATGTAATGCTGATGGTATATAACATCATGTGGTGTGTAGGATCATGATGGTGCTCACATCAAAGCGCTATTGATCAACTTGCTTCACGAATTCTGGCCATCTTTATTGAAAGTCCAAAATTTCTTACTTGAGTTTGTAACTCATGCTTATAAGGTTACCAAGGGTGAAACTGTGATGTTGTTTAAAACAGTATCCGAGTTTAATATATGGCAGAGAGAGCACGACACAAGAGATTACCACATAACCTATTGTAAGGTATCTTTTTGATAGTTACGAGAAACCCGCTGTAAGAAGTGATTACTTATTTGTAATTTTAGTAACTTTTTTCATTATGTTTCAGGGGCTGGGAACAATTGACCCTGTAGACACCCTGGAATATTTCAATACTTTTAATGATCATCGGTGGTATTTTTTGCCTGCTGATGAAGCAGATGGTGAGGCACTTGATACTGCCTTCAGTAAGAAACAAATTGAAGCCAGAAAGGCTTGGATCCTTGACTTTAAGGTTTAAATTTTTGCATATCTTGTAGATGGGCAGTTGGTATAATGGGTTATATGGGTCAGAACAAGTCATTTCTTAAAGACGATTTTTCTCCTTTTATATATTTAATTAGTAATGATATACGACCACTAAGTATATATATATACATTTTGCTTTCTATGCAGGAGGGTACCTTTTTTGATAGAACAGAAAAGCATATCCGGATTTCTGATTTTATTAATAAGGAGTATCTTTGGCATGCGCTGGCTGATCTTCGCAGATCAATCCCATCAATTGTTGATGGGTTGAAACCGGCCCAAAGGAAGATTCTATTATGTGCTTTGCAGAAACTACTTGACACGGATGTGGTTATTGATAATTTCGGTGGTATTGTCGCTGAGCGCACAGCCTATCGTCATGGTGGGAAGAATCTTCATAAAACCATCATTGCTATGGCCCAAAATTCCGTTGGGAGCAATAACATTAACCTTCTTTCCCCAAGTGGGCAATTTGGTTCGAATCTGAAGGTGAGTTAACTCTACATTAGTACACCCATATTTGTACATCCTAATTACTAATTTTGGTACCTCATAATATTTTTTATTTTTCTTTCAGGGCCATGCAGATGCCAGATATCTCAAAACTAGCCTTCACCCTATTTCTCGATATATTTTCCGTGAGGCAGATGATCATTTACTCACATACTTGACTGTTGGACGACAATCCATTGAGCCTACGTGGTAAGTACTAAACATAGTGTGTTTGCTGTGGTCTTCGAGTTTGTAGTATCAATTTCAAGCCATTTTTTGTTACAGGTTCCTTCCAATCATACCCATGGTTCTGGTTAATGGGGCGAGTGGAATAGGGACAGGGTGGAGTACTTTTGTGCCAAATTATGATCCACGAGATATTATTGCTAATCTGCAACGCCTATTGAAAAATGAAGACACGGTGCCCATGCTTCCCTGGTACCAGCGGTTCAATGGAGAAATTAAGGAAGGAACATCAGATTCTACCACATATACGTGTACAGGAGTAGTGGAGGAAAAAATTGGAAAAAATGCTCTCAGTATTACTCAGCTACCGATTTGGGGAGGGGAAAATGTTGACAAGTACAAGAAGTTTTTGGACAAACTGAAGAAAAAGAAATTCATTAAGGTAAGTTTATTTTTAGCCTTCAAGTACGTACATTTGAAATGAATTAGTGGTGCTCATATTTATGACTTTGTACTTGCAGAGCTACGAGCAGGCTCATCTAATCTTGATACTGTAAGCTTTGTTGTTACCATGACTGAAGATAAAATGAAGGAAGCTAAAGCTACTGAGGGTGGGTTGTTGAAGCGTTTCAAGCTAGTGACTACAAAAAGAACCAGTAATATGCATCTATATGATTCAGAAGGTCAATTAAAGAAGTATGACACCTCAAGATTGATAATTTAATTTCTGATATTGATTGGTTTAATTTATACATAGATGAATTCTTTCTGTTTACAGTTCTAAAGGAATTCTTTAAATTTCGTCTGGAATATTATCAGAGGAGGAAGGTAAGTTGGGATAACTATGCATGCTTTATTTGTCCACAAACAGAACAGTTCTACCAACGAAATGATCTGTTATGGGTTTCAGGATGATGCGATTCAGAAGCTTAATAGAGAGGTGCTTGAACTGGAGAACATTCTCAACTTATTATCTGTTGGGAAAATTATGTGACAACACTATTCTGATTAAGGAAACACGAGTTGGAAATCTTGTATAATAAAAATGGGAGGATGGAACTAGAAATGGGAGGATGGACAAAGTTACTACTGTTAGTTCTGCCCATTCAAAAGTTAGTTCTGCCCATTCATCATTCATCTTCTGTTAGTTAGTGAGTTAGTTCGGCCAAAAGAACATCACAGTTAGTTCTGCCAATAGAGTTTTACAAGATTAATACTGCTAGTGCAAATCTTAGTTCTGCTAAGTGGATTTCACTTTCTACCAACTCTGCAACATAAGTACACCTTATAAAGGACAACTCTATATTTTATAAATAGATTTGTGTCTTTAGAAGTATGGAAGCTATGTACTAGATCTTGACTTTTAAAGTAATTGTGTTTCCAATGTAAGTATGTGGGTTTCTATAAATAAAGAAACTCATATACATTTAGAGGTGTGTGTCATACACATTTATGTGTGTGTGTTTTGCTTGACATATTTTCAGGCACACCACGATCTCATAATTTGAGATCGTTCCCCATGTATACGCGTATAATATTTTAGTTAGCTCCCTAAGGTTGTGCACAACTCCGATACAAGTGAAGTGTATCCGTCTTGTTAATGTTTTTAATAAGATTAGGGAGTTGGTATCAAAAATCTTCTTTGTGTTCTTTATATTTTACTTATTTTTATTCTACTTCTTTTGCTTGGAGTTCAAACGGGACCCCACAATTGGTATCAGAGCACGTCGAATCTATTTAAAGATTTGCAAAAATCCACTCCAAGCATAGAGGTTGTATCAAAGAAGATCGAAGAAAAACAAGTTTCTCAGAACGCATCAATTAGACCCAAAGGTTAGCTCATTTCTAAATCAAGAGTTGTAAAGCTTAAAGATAAAATGTTCAAGTGGTATGTTCATCATTTATACGTTCAGAATGATATGTCCACATTCTGTAACGGGTTAGCACTCCATGTTCGTATTAGTTGAAGATTTTTCTTTTTGATTTATAATTGTTGGTGAAGATATGAGCTAGAAATCTGTTCAAACCAAATCATACATACTTTCTTTAACATGATTAGGGATTTAGTAGATTTCCCTAAGGTTCTTGTAATCCAGATACAAAAGAAGTTGTACTGTCTTGTTAAAGAAGGGAAAGGCAAAATAAGGGAAAGGCAAAATAGGGGGAGAACTATTCAACATTGGGTAGCTGATGTTAAGGGGGAGATTAAAAGCTTCAAAGTTTACAACTTGAACATGTACAAACTGTTCATGATTAACTTTTAAAGAGAAGAGTTCTGAAGTTAAAGAAGAAACTTGTAAAAAGGGGAGATTATAATCAGTTTAGAAAAATATTTTGTCATCATCAAATCAGGAGTAGATTGTTGGGAAAATTATGTGACATGAATTTTCTGTCACACTATAGATTTGATGAGACAAAATGTAAACTGATTAAGGAAACACGAGTTGGAAATCTTTTATAATAAAAATGGGAGGATGGAACTAAAAATGGGATAATGGAACTAAAAATGGAATGATGGAACTAGAAATGGGAGGATGGAACTAGAAATGGGAGGATGGACAAAGTTAGTACTATTAGTTCTGACCATTCAAGAGTTAGTTCTGCCCATTCATCATTCATCTTCTGTTAGTTAGTTCTGCTGGTACATTCAAGAGTTAGTTCTGCCAAAAGAACATCACAGTTAGTTCTGCCAATAGAGTTTTACAAGATTAATACTGCTAGTGCAAATCTTAGTTCTGCTAAGTGGATTTCACTTTCTACCAACTCTGCAACATAAGTACACCTACTACACACCGTGCTTTTAATGTTACAGACCATGCTTGGATAAATTTGTTTCCATACATTTATTTGGAAATCTTATAAAGGACAACTCTATATTTTATAAATAGATTTGTGTCTTTAGAAGTATGGAAGCTATGTACTAGGTCTTGACTTTTAAAGTAATTGTGTTTCCAATGTAAGTATGTGGGTTTCTATAAATAAAGAAACCCATATACATTTAGAGGTGTGTGTCATACACGTTTATGTGTGTGTGTTTTGCTTGACGTATTTTTAGGCACATCACGATCTCATAATTTGAAATCGTTCCCCATGTATACGCGTATAATATTTTAGTTAGCTCCCTAAGGTTGTGCACAACCCCGATACAAGTGAAGTGTATCCGTCTTGTTAATGTTTTTAATAAGATTAGGGAGTTGGTATCAAAAATCTTCTTTGTGTTCTTCATATTTTACTTATTTTTATTCTACTTCTTTTGCTTGGAGTTCAAACGGGACCCCACATTATCTGTACCTACAATGACGAATTTCCAAGTACTGAAGAAAGAAATGGATGAAAAGAAGGCAGCACGTGATAAGCTTGTAGATACTGATTGTGAGTCTTTATGGCTGAAAGATCTTAGTGATCTTCTTAACCAACTTGTATGTTTTTATTTTTTTAAAAATTATATTTTTATATTTATTGGGTCTCTTTAAGTTTTTAAACTTTCTTTGTTGTGTGATGACAGCAACAGCAAGGATAAGAGTGCTCACAAATCAGACCTGAACTTATGGAAGGTACTGTTGCAAATCAAGAAACATTATTCCTTCTATAAGTAGGTGGTAACACGGATGAGTTATGTAAATTGGTTAAAATGGGATCAGGTTGAAATTTATTTGTTTGTAAACACGTGTTTGAGGCTGTATGCATTGAAATTGGCCTTGGGCCTATTTGACCCAAACCCACTGTAGTTTTATCTAACATACCTTAAATTTAGGGAAAATCACGGATTTGATCCATTGATCATACCCTTTTTAACAAAATAATCTTTTGACCAACACTTTATACAAAATAATCCATTGACTGGTGCCAAAAATGGCGCCCCCAGCGCCCCACCTTATTTATTCCATTTTTAAACCTTAAAGTCAAAAAATTGATGGGCCCGGTGCCCCTCGGATGTCACATCGGCGCCCCACCCTCTCACATATGTCACCATCGGCGCCAACCCCTGATATCGCGTAAAAAGTCACGTTTTTACTACCGATATCTCTCTCATTCTGGAACGATTCTTGGCACTTTAACTCAAAAAACATTACAAATCAATAGTATTATGCCAAGATGGCCAAAACAAGGTTGCGCGATGAAAATCAAGCGAAACGGATGAAAAACGAAGATTCCACGCACGTTTGAAGATTCAAGACATCAAAACGAGATTTCAAGACAAAAGAGCCCATCACCAACATCTATTTGACCCAAGATGTTCGTTTTCAAATTACGAATTCAACAGAAAAAGAATCAACTAAAACGGACAAAGAACGAAGATTCTACGCACTCCGGAAGATCCAAACGATTCGTACGACACATCTAAAGTTCAGAGACATATTTTTGGGATTTATTGTCATCAAAAGCTTCGTTTTTGAATTACTAATCCAACGCAAAAAGAATAAACGCAAACGGACGCGTAACGAAGAAAACACGCACGAATCGAGAAACGAAGCAACGGGCAGCGGACTGGTGCAGGTAGCAGCCAGCCACCGCCGGCCACCACCTGGCCGCCGCCGGCTACCAACACCCCGCACGGATTGCGCTTTTTTGTCCTTCTCGTACCTGGTGCCACTACCTTTTTCACCTTTTCGTACTTGGTGTCACCGCCTTTTTCACCTTTTCGTACCTGGTGCCACTACCTTTTTCACCTTTTGCTAATGTGTGCTTCCATTTGCTAAAATGCACCAAAACTCCTCTATAAATAGGAGGCATGAGGCTCATTTGAAAAACACACCAAGGGCACTAGGATACTTACATACCTAGGCACTTTCATACTTTCTTCTAGCTTTTCTTTCTTTCTTTATTTTAAATTAGTATTAGGCTAGTTGAAATAGAAGCAAGGAACGTGCTTGTATTCCTTGGTGAGGAACACATTTGTAATCGTTGGTGTACGATTGGAGCAACTCTTATTAATTCAAGTCTACTCCTTCTCGCATATTAATCTCGGTTATTTCTATCCTTATCTATGTTGATTAAATATGTATACTTTAATTATGCTAGAGATAGTTTATGCCATGATTAGCGAGTAGATTACTATTGTATTTGTTGTGATGTAGTTAGCATATATAATTGTGGGATGACTTTAAATACGTCGTGAAATAATATGACGGCCCCTATTCGACTGTTTACTCGGTATAGTGCTGGAAATGCTTTTAAGCAAAGTACATACATATGGAAGCCGGTAACGACCGAAGGTAGTTGTATTATGGATCGACATTATAAAACGGAAACTTTATGAACGGGCTTATCTTATGATTTTAAACCTAAAACTTACATTCGCCTTTCGATTGACAAACGTGATTGTAACCTTGTAAAGAGGAGTCGCGAACCTCACTACTTGGTCAATAGTTATCTGTGTAAAACTATGGTTTCAATTGTAACATTATGCGAGCATCATAAAATGCAATGTGATTATGTGGAATTGCCATGAGTACTGTACACTTAAAATCACAATGTACTTATCATGTAAACATCGTGAAGCAATTGAATCCACAATAGAAACATCGGTAAACGGTTAAATACATTGTGGACTACCATAGCATTTTCTGACATGGTCTGGGTTTAACTCTATGCAAAAAGCCGTCAGCATTTTATTTACGTTTTTAATTAGATTAGTTTAGATTAGATTAGGTAGGCTATAGGCTAAATAACCATTTACGAAAACCTAGGAATTTGTTAATTGTATTGAGAAAGGCAAGTTTAAAATCCAACTTAAATCGATACTTTTCCTTAACCTATGAAATATAAAGTAAGGTACGCAAGAAACCTCAACATTTTCCTTCGCTTACCATGCTTTAACTTCATCAATAGGAATTGATCAACTAAGTCCGAACATATTTGCTAAGTTAATTGTTTGCTAAATTTATAGTCTTTATGGTATTAAGAACGGTTAGACTTGTTGTAGACTTGCTACTCTATTCCTTCGCCCACGAGTAAATGTGCTCAATAACAAGGGTCACTGACTCCCTCACAGGAGAGTGTGGAGAGTTAAGCATTGTCCGTCTAATCAGAATCATGACACCGTGGTTCCTCGTGACATATTAGTTGATAACCGACTAATAGAGAATCTATCGGTTATACCATAAACTACCAAGTCTAGTGAACATTCCAAATTTAGTAAACGTTTTCCCTACAAGTCATCGTCCCACATTATAAGCTAACGAACTCACAACAAATACTCCTTTTATTATCTGATTTACAATTATCTTTTATTCGCTTTAATTAGTTTACTTAATTAACTGAACCAAAAAACCCCCCAACGCACTCTTTTAACCTTTACTAGATAAGAAAGATTGATTTGATCACTTCTGTTTCAATTCAGTTTCTCTTTAAGAACGACTCTAGGTCATACTTACCATCTACTAGCCTTTTGGTTCAGTATCAGTAAGTCACGCTTAGACCCCAGCAAATACAAATTTAAAACAAACCGATTGCGGTCCAAGCACCGTCTTCATATGGACGCTTCGGCACCCATCAACCCCCCTCACACATGTCACCATCGGCGCCCCTCACACATGTCACCATCGGCGCCCCTCACACATGTCACCATCGGCGCCCCACCCCGTCACATTAGCGCCCCACCCTCTCACACACGTCACCATCATTAGCGCCGGGCCCATCAATTTTTTGACTTTAAGGTTTAAAAATGGAATAAATAAGGTGGGGCGCTGAGAGCGCCATTTTTGGCGCCAGTCAATGGATTATTTTTGTGAAAAGTGTTGGTCAAAGGATTATTTTGTTAAAAAGGGTATGGTCAATGGATCAAATCCGTGATTTTCCCTTAAATTTATTCATTCACTAGTATTTTGGTGAATATATATATATATATATATATATTGGAATGATCCAGAGGGAAGTGCATTTTTTGGAGGAATGGGGAAGCGTTAGTATGCATCAGGTCACATATTACCTTCACCCATACAAATCTCGAAAAAAACAAACTGAAATTTAGTAAATGTTAATCAGAATCGATGCTATGAATGTTAAGCTTCCTTGATAAATTCTTTCTTCAAGTTATAACATCGATTTATGAATATTAGATCCAAATTCGTTAATATGCATCGCGGTGCATATTAGTTAATATGCATTGTGATGCATATTAACAATAAGTATATTTTTCAAATAATGTGAAGTTTTAATATGCATCACGATGCATATTAGTTAATATGCATCACATTGCATATTAACAATTTATTAAATTAATATTCATCAATTAATGTTACGACTTAAAAATGAAATTCATTCGTTAAAATATTCTTTATAGCATCGATTTTGATTACTATTTACCGATAAAAATAATTTTTTGTTGACGTTTTGATTGATAATTGTAATATGCTTCTTGATGCATACTAACGCTTCCCCCTTCCCCCTAAAAAGGCACTTCCCTCTCGATCACTACCCTGTATATATATATAAAGGTGATATCTTTCATTGAATAATTCTGGAGAGCTAAACCAAGAAACTTCACTGATCAGCGAAATCTTTAACAACTTCCATTTTAGTTTTTAGTGTCAGGTACTTTACTCGGATTAAGCGTTTGAAAATGCATACCCAAAAATGCTAGTACATCTCTGATCTATCAAACTAAAGAAAGTAGACGTATTATAATTCCAATCAGTTTTTTTTTTTTTTTTTTATGGGTAATCAGTATTTTTGCTGATGGGACAACTATATGAGTTCCCACTTCATCCGCCCAATCATAAATAAAGACGGTGTGATTACAAATTACAAAAGATGGCAGATACATACAGTAAAGTTGAATACTCTTACTTTTATTAAGACATCAACCTTATAAATTAGCATCTGGTGTTAATTAATCACCTACTTAATCACGTGAACAAAGCAACACAAGATACACTGATGCAACAATGAGACTAGTACTAAATATAACCTTTATTTTTTACCCAAACACATGCAGTCAAAATAACATAAAGTTAAAGTAATTACAAGATTAACAAAGTAATTAGTCAAAAAGTAAGCAACTTAAGTACTTAACATGTCATGATTAAACTTAAACGTCGAACACGATGTATTAAATCCAAAGTTAGTTAGTTACATATGCGAGTGAAAGCGACGAAAATGTGTTATAACTTGTATCCGTGGTACGATAACTTGTATGGTTGTTATCGAACAATTAGAGATGTTTACATCATGTAACAAGGTTATTAAGTAGTGATGATGATGGTAGATTGGTAAGGAATGTTATTAATTTGAGGACACCATAATAGTGTTTGGTGTGGTGTACGGTCATGTGATCCTTTCTAAACGTTAGTGTCGCACTAGCTAGATACCTTTGGGAATAAATTTTGTGCTAATAGTTTCTCTTAAACCAGTAGTTATGAACACATGAACCTTGTAATTATACATTGAAATATATTCATACGAACTTACGTACACGAATAGAGATAAACGAAACGAAGAGGATAGACTCACATGTCAACCATGGAAGCCACTGTCTCTGGATCATCGACCGCATTGTCATTACTCTTGACAACCATCTTTTCGCTTGTCCTGGATTTCGAGTTCGGGTATAGTACAATAGTATCTAAAACCAATTTCTAATGTCTTAATAATGCACTTATAAATTAAGCTAATTACATTTTTTTGATACTTTGGATGCATAATTAGAAGGAAAATAAACTAACCTCTCCGCAAGTTACTAAGCTATGTATCTCGTGTTTCACTTCTACACTGAAAAATAAGATAAAAAATCAATCAAATCATTACATATATATATATATATATATATATATATATATATATATATATATTTCTTTCTTTCTAAAATATTAACGAATGTACATTTAAAACAACAGTTGAAATAAGTTAAAAAGCACATCATGCAATGTATATAACGAATATATATTTAGCAAGTAACTTAGTAATAACACAACATTGGCATTGTACCTAAAATATAATTACCTCGAAACGGCATTAACAGAAGCTAGAATTAGCAACGAACAAAGTGCGAAAAATCTTAGAGAGATTGTCATTGTGATGTTACTCCAATTGAGAAACAATTAGTATACAATCTCTCTAAAGTTTATATATGATCACTTTCTCTATGTTTCTATCTATGGAATGAAATTAATCATGTAGAGAAAGATAAAATGCTCAAGAAACACACTAACACTAACATTAATACTAAGAAAGATGTAGACAATAAGGGAGGTAAGATGCCCTAGAAAGAGTCCTATAAATACGATGAAATGAAAAGTGGGAAATGACTTTGGAGTTTGGTTAATATCCTCTTAACCATGGTTAGGTTTTCTCTCACTGACCCCTTTAACTCATCAAATAGTCTTAAACTAATTCACGTATTTATACACACTGTTTAGAAAGGATATGGATTAAATAATATATCTACTAGCACAACCTCGGTCTTAAACTATATGTATAAATACGTGTGTATAAATATATTAACTATATGTATAAAACAGTGTGTATAATTAAGGTGGAGATGTTTAAGACGGAGGTTGTGCTAGTAGATATGTGAGATGTATATTAATCAAGAGGTTGTGGATTCAAGCCTCGTGGGAGTCATGTGTGTGTAGTTAGGGATGTCAATGGTCACCCAAACAATCGGAATAAATGAATCATGGTTATGGATGTAGAGGATTAATGAATCAAATGTGGATGACAATTTATCATCCATTGATTTGTCGATTATCACCTGAAATACATATATACATATATAAATATATACAAATTTGCATATACATTTACATATCTACATATAAAGTATACGCAAACTAAATCATACTCTTTACTATTGACAGTTACGTAAATGAATCATCAAATAAATAACCTACAAAATTTAATATATATGTAAAACATATATGTATAGAAAACCGTGTCACATATTATATAGCAAATAACTTTTAATAAAATTCGTGTGAACACGAGTCACTAAACTAGACAAAATGTCACAGAGTTTTAAACTCTCTACCATTAGAGAAGATTGCCTACAATGAGCACAGATATTTAATTTCACCAAAATACATGCATATAGAAACGGTGCATTGAGATGCATGGGGTTTAGATAGATAATTTTCATCCATTGGTTGTTGTTCTTCATGCATTGGTTTATAAAGCGGTATTTTAATAATTATATTTGCATGAATTTGATTTGTACAAACAAAATACATGCAAACGCAAACCTTCTGCAAGCAAACTATATGTATTATTTATGCACAATTCATGCATTCAAATACATGTTCTTTGCATGTAAAATTACTGGTTTGTTCCATAAGATAAATCGTCTTTTAGTATTTGTCACATTTCTTAATACATTAGCCTTTGTAATTCACATCCATATTCTTTGCCAAATCTATTTATAAAAGTCATTCTTCTCTTTGGTTCAATCTTCACATTCCCACATTTTCTCACCTTACTCAATGGACGATTAGTCTTATAAAGATGTGGAGGAAATCATACTTCAAGTTAATAAACTGTCATCGTGCTCTTTCAATAAGTGTACACTAGCAGCTCTTTATGAATATTTGAAAATGCAAGATTTTTACATTAATGTTTTTTTATGGAAGTGTTTGATTCTGTTGGTGAAAATCAAGAAATAATGATGTTTTTCTTCAATCTGCTATTAAAATTGTAGTTATTGTTAGTTAACGTTTGCCATGTTTGTCGATCTAATTCCACTATGTTATGAAGTTTAGTTTTTTAATGTTTAGATTATGTAATATTTTTTAATGTTTCATTATGTAATGTTCTTTAATTGTCCTATTGCTATTTCTCTTGAATGTTTATATAGAAAATTTCTCTAACATAAGCACTATATTTCAAGAATTATGCTATTTATGCTAATGAATGCGTAAATCTAGATTGTTGGGTGGAACGATAGAAAAATCTTTTATGTACACATTAACGGTCAATTGATTATTATTTACAAATTATAGTTTTGTTGATATTATTTTCATTTACATAATAGTAATTATCAAATGTATATTGCATACTAATCATTTAACAAACCCGTGTAATCACGGGTCGATTAACTAGTTTTATTTTGTATGTCAATTGTAGATTCAGGAGAATTTTAGGAAAAGACATAAATTCCTGCTTAAACTAAAACACTAGAATTGGGATCCACCTATTTTTATACCCGATTATGAGGCACAAATATTTTTTCCATCTGTTAACTTACCTACACACAAACACAAATCATACCATCCTTATGTTTTCCCCAAATCAAACCAAAATCACAAATTACAAATCACACCAAGGCATAACAATGGCATTCCGATTTGTGGCCACAAACAACGTGAATAAAGCCCCCGGAGGAGCACCAGATGCCGAAAAAATTACACTGAAAAACAACAATTCCGTCACCAACCTTGTTATACCCAAAAATTATCAAGAAGCCCTTTCCAAAAATTACACTTAATAGGACTATTGGAGTATTGTTGCTTTTCTCCGACATTCACCAATTTATCATGCCCTTTCCACCACACCAGACTTCAGAATTTTTGCGGCACTTGCTGAATTTTGGTATACTTTTAAGATTGTTGTAAACAATCAAGGAAGTTCATACATTGTTGCAACCGTTGGCGATGGTAATCAAATATCCATCCACACCAGACACATCAGAAGATACCTTAGATTTCCAGAAGCAACCATGGAGAACCCATTTGTAGAATGACTTAATTCTTTAACCCGTAGAACAGAAGTGTTAGAATTTATTAGGTATCCACCCCCTTTCACAAATAGTCCTATTAAGTCAAATATGAATGGTTTTGGAGTTATTTCTTTGGTGTCATTATCAACTGTATGGGTCATAAGGTCGGGAGTAAGAATCAGTGTAACAATTATGAGTTGCAGATTAGGCATGCTCTCATATTTGGTAGGAACATTGATTATGCAGAGTTGTTTTATACAACATTAAGGGAAATGATTGAGAAGCCTAAAAGGGAAAAGAATTTGAACGGATTTTAGGAGATAGATATGGTGGCTTAGGTGATCATGATGATGGTGATATTTACTTAGGTGATAAGATCTTTTATAAAAAGATAGATAAACCTCATCAAGGTTTGTCTGCTCAGATGCTTGTTGTGATTCCAGATGATATGGTGTTGGATTCTGATCCTGATGTTGAAGAATAAGAAGAATCAAGTGATTCAGAAGCAACCCACTCTACTTCTGATGATAATGATAATGATAGTTCCGATCCTCCACCAGAACAACCAGCTCAAAAAGCCAAGTCATCTGCACAGCCAACTCAAAGCTCATCAACTCGTGACCATCCAGCTCAGGAAGACAAGCCAGCTCAGAAGCTGAAGTCCAGTAAGAAGACTTCAGGTATGGCTTCTAATCTCACTTCTTCCTCCCAAGTTTCAAAACAGAGTGTTAAGAAAAGTAAACCCAATCCTTCTAACCCAACACTTACAACCCCTTTAAATCTTCAATATGAAAACACACCTGAGATGCCTGTCCCTGTACAGCCAGCTCAGGAGACAATTCCCAAACCTCAAATATTTGAGAAGCGCTCAAAGATGAGCTGAACACAAGTAGTCTCAGGTAAAATCCAAATTGGCTATGCCAAAAGCGCTCAGGGCTGGGTTGTCTTCTAATCGTGAGAAGCCAGCTCACACACCTGCATAACCCTTAGCCAGCTCAGGTGCATCTTCCGGAAAAGATGCATCCAAGAAAAGAGAGAAGCCGTTATCTGACCTATCCTCTCGAAAGGAGAAAGTCATTGAAAGACAGAGGGACATCTCACCTCACACTGGGTCAGTTAGTCAACCCATTCAGCCTAAGCATTTGTCATCATCCCGAAATGATGACATCTTAGAAAGGAAACCACATCAACCAATGTCAGCTCTCCGGATTTAAACATTGACAACCCATCCCAGGTTGGAATGAGTCTCACAGATCCAATTACCCCATCAATATTTCTTACACCATCTGAGTCTGCACTTGCTGTCAATGAGTCAGCAAAGTCAAAACTGATATCACTAGCATCGCCATCTGTTTCCAATGATGATGTGACTAAACAACTAGTCACATATGAGGAACCAACATCAGATACAACTGCAGAACCAGCTTCTACCGGTGATGATGCACTTGTACTTTACACATCACAATCTATTCCGTCTTGTGCCCCACAGTTTAAACTATGATACGAACCTAGCCCATACTAGGCCCATATGAAGCCATAAGCCCAAGTGTAGAACTCACTCCCAAAAGCTAGCTTGAAGGAGGAGGGGAGACTTAGACTTATAAGCTACCAACCATTCCCATACATGGCCAATGTGGGATCATAACAATACCCCACCCTTAAAGAGCCAACGTCCTCGTTGGTCATGGCTATGTTGGTCACGGTTGGCACCCTCTTTTCGGGTCCAAGCCACCACTCCATAGGCCACCACTCCGAGGCCTTGTTGGTCACGGCTATGTTGGTCACGGTTGGCACCCTCTTTTGGGTCTAAGCCACCACTACATAGGCCACCACTCCGAGGTGTCATGATCTTGAAAGATAGGGATGACTCTGATAACAATTGATACGAACCTAGCCCATACTAGGCCCATATGAAGCCATAAGCCCAAGTGTAGAACTCACTCCCAAAAGCTAGCTTGAAGGAGGAGGGGACACTTAGACTTATAAGCTACCAACCATTCCCATACATGGCCAATGTGGGATCATAACAATACCCCACCCTTCAAGAGCCAACGTCCTCGTTGGTCTCGGCTATGTTGGTCACGGCTGGCACCCTCTTTCGGGTCCAAGCCACCACTACATAGGCCACCACTCCGAGGTGTTGGGATCTCGAAAGATGAGGATGGCTCTGATACCAATTGATATGAACCTAGCTCATACTAGGCCCATATCATGCCATAAGCCCAAGTGTAGAACTCACTCCCAAAAGCTAACTTGAAGGAGGAGGGGACACTTAGACTTATAAGCTACCAACCATTCCCATACATGGCCAATGTGGGATCATAACAGTACCCCACCCTTCAAGAGCCAACGTCCTCGTTGGTCACGGCTATGTTGGTCACGGTTAGCACCCTCTTTTCGGGTCCAAGCCACCACTCCATAGGCCACCACTCCGAGGTCTCGTTGGTCACGGCTATGTTGGTCACGGTTGGCACCCTCTTTCGGGTCCAAGCCACCACTACATAGGCCACCACTCCGAGGTGTTGGGATCTCGAAAGATGGGGATGACTCTGATACCAATTGATACGAACCTAGCCCATACTAGGCCCATATGAAGCCATAAGCCCAAGTGTAGAACTCGCTCCCAAAAGATAGCTTGAAGAAGGAGGGGACACTTAGACTTATAAGCTACCAACCATTTCCATACATGGCTAATGTGGGATCATAACAAAATACTTCCAGAAGCAGCTGCTGCACTACAAAGGTCTCTATTTGCAGCTATGGATTTGCTAGCAACAGCTGCTGTAACTATGGAACAACCTCTTGCACTAACCTATACTCCAAGGTTAAGTGTTGAAGATGTGTTGAGGTCTTTCTCCACGCTGGAAGATGATGCTGATATTCAGGATTTAGTTCCTGTTGAAGAAGAAGATGAACTTGGTGATGATGTTTCTAATGGTGATGATGTTTGTGATACTAGTGTAAATTCTGAGGATGATGAAGAGATGCATGATGTTGGTAAGTTCCAGGTTGATGAAGGCATTCATACTGTAGTTGATGAAGGCAAGCAAGATATGGAAGCTGAGTACACTCACTTACAGCCAAGCAATAGTGAGTCCTTTACTCCACAAACTGACCAATCAGGATCACTTCATGGTTCTGATTCTCAACTACAACAACAAACAGGGCCTTCTATTCAAAACGTCATTTCTTAGGTTCTTCAAGCACTTACCCCTGTGCTTCAGAACCAGCTCACTCCTATTCTTAAAGTCATGAAAAATGTGGATTCAATGGTCACTGACTACACAGAAGTTTTACAAGGGTTTACATCCAGATTTGTCTCTATTCTGGATGGTGATGAGAAGGCACATGGCAAATTTGCCATTGCCTTGAAAGAAATGCAGTCTTGTTCTATGAATGAAGAAGAAAATAAGAGATTATTTGAATTTGTTGAATCTGTTAAGAAGGAGATTGATGAACAAAAAGCTAGAGCTGCAGAGTCTGAAAGGCAGCTTATCATTCATCAAAATGAAGAAGAGCTCAGAAACCAAATGGCCGAGCTGATAAGAGAAAATGAAAGATTAAGAGCTGAGAATGAAGCTTTCAGAGTAAATGCCATCACTCTTGAAGAAAAGTCAAAGTTGTTCACTGAATTGGCAGATCTGAAGAAGGCTAATCAGCAAACCACTGCTGATTTAAAAGAATTTCAAACCAAACTCAGTGGCACTGCGTTCTTCAAGGATATTCAAACCACCAAGTTGGATGAACAACAGAAGATGTTAAAAGAAATCTTGTCTCACTATGTCACTCCACTTCAAACTCAGGCCCCTGATGATGACAAAAAGGGGGAGAAGAAAAGAAAGAGAAAGAGTCCATTTAAGGGGGAGCATGAAGAAGAAAAGAGAGAGAAATTTCGAAAAGATGATGAAAGTGATGATAGACCTGCTGGTACAGGTACTGCTGGTACAGGTACTAGTAGTGCTGGTGGTAGTGCAAGTTCAAAATATCCAAGCGTTTCTAAAACCATTGAAGCCAACCTACAGAAGAGAAGGCAAATATTTTTTGAAGAAAAGAGATCCAAGAAAGAAGCAAAGTTTAATGAAGAGTTGGAAGCTTTAAAGAAAAGAAAATATGATGAGAGAGATAAGATAAAGTTGGTAATTGAAACAAGTGCAAGTCAGAGCAAGTCCAGCAGTTCACAAATTGAGGGGGAGCAAATAAGTAGAGAAACAGCTCAACCAACTTAGATTGTGCAACCAGTTCAGACAGAAGAACCAGCTCTCACAGAACAACCAGCTCCGACATCTATTCCAACTAAACCCAGAACTTCAAGGCAGAAGGTGGTTGCCAAGAAGAGAAAGCCAAAGTATATCATTGAGGAAAGTGATGATGAATATATTGTGGGAAGTGGTGGATTGAAGGCGAAAGACACTGAAGCTGAAGAAGAAGAAGACAAATCAGGTGAAATGGAAATTGGCCCAAGCTCTGTTCCACAAAAAGAGAAAGCTCAACCAACTACATCCATACCAAGCACAGAACCTGAACCTACTCCTACTCCTACTGTTCAGATACCCTCTAACCATCCTACAAAAGAAGATCAAAGAAAAGCTAAAGCTAAAGGCAAGCAAGTGGCTGAAGCGGAAGAACAACCAAAGAAGAAGAAAGAAATAGGCTTTGCTTATCCAGAAAATATTAAAGATGAAGACAAACCATATCACAGAGAAGCCTATGCAAGAGGTGTGCCTGTAAGTCAGGTAATTGTTGAGCATGAAGAAAAACTAAAAGCTAGCATTGCCAACATCAGGGCAAGTGTAGCTCCAGAATTGCAAGAAGCTGCAATTGAAGCACATAAGTGTGGCATGCCATTGGAAGCTTATTTGGAGATGCAAAAAGAAGATGAGTCTGTGGAAAAGACTGAAACTGGAATATTTAAAGAAGTGTCAATCAGACTTGGATTTGAATCTGTTGAAGAATATGAAGCTGCTCCTTGTTGTTCAAAAGAGCATGGATTTAAGTCAGAAAGTTGCTCATGATCTTGCTGAAAAAGAAAAATTGGAAGCTGTTAAAGATGAGAAAAGCAAGAAGTTTGTATCAAAACAGATGCTGACTGAAAAGTTTCAAGAAGTGGCCATGAGTAGATTCAAAGAGTTAGCTGATGTCAAACTTGAGTCAATTTGTACCAGATTTTCTCACACTTACAACCCATGTATTTCCAAATAAAGTATCCAAAATTTTTCACCTACAAAAAAACAAAGGAACCCTTGATCAAAAAAACAAACAATACACTTGATGAGATCATCCAATTTATATAGTTGAAGTACATATCTAATGAACAGAATTGTGATGATCCACATTCAACACCACAAGTTCATTCAATAGAACTGAATTATCAATTTACCATTATGCATGTATAGGCAATAAAATATCCTATCTTATGTAAGACTTGATTTATCGATGGGTTGAAAATTTTTTATAAGACTAAATTGGGTCAAAGTAGTTTAGAAGTAGGGTGTTAAGCATATTTATCAATGATTTAAATAATTGTTAGATATATAATGCCTCGTTAAAGATATAATATAATCCATTAGTAACAAAAAATCATGGGTGACAATCTGTTGAGATAGTGTTATTGCTTTTCCCTAATCCATATCCTCTTCTTTTAATGAAATAACTTATGATATTAGTTCTTGGTAAATATAATTTAAAATATATTTCTTTTTAGGATGTAACAATTTTGACCCCATTTACTTAAAAATGGGTCAACTGTATCCAAGACTTCCTACCTCAGTTTGTCCCAAATAGCTTCACCTGCAAAATAAGCTCAATAGTGGACATTTATAATAATCAAAGAACAGCTAAAGTTAATGAGAATCCCAAACATTTTTTCAAATGAATCATGAACAGAAGGGATGGGATCATATATTAAAAATACTCCTAAAACTCCTTCCAACAAAAAACTATTTAAACATGTAATGAAACTTACACCATGTTGAGTTGTCATCGGGGTTGGATGTCAGTAATGAAAATTTGTGAAGTTTTCACAATAATCTTAAAATCATAAGAT
Source organism: Pseudognaphalium luteoalbum (assembly GCA_963422505.1). Lineage (NCBI taxonomy): Eukaryota > Viridiplantae > Streptophyta > Magnoliopsida > Asterales > Asteraceae > Pseudognaphalium > Pseudognaphalium luteoalbum. The sequence continues at coordinate 71,039,128 of OY730192.1, forward strand.
GTGAGTATTTGACTAGATCAAGTCAACCAGGAAAGAAGTTGACAATTGATCAGATTCTCATACCTCATGTTGATCAAGGGTTCCCTCAGTTCACTTATCCTATCTGTGGAGACTCATCACTTCCAGATGGAGTAGAAAGCAGACATGGTCTGTATATTCAGTATTCAACATATGGCATCTTTTACAGAGTTAGTGATCTTCTCATATTTCAGAGGACATATGAGTTGGAAAAGGCATGCTTGTATCACTTGGTGAATTTAAGAGCAATGGCATTGCTCAATCCAGCATCTGGTTCTTACTCACTCACCCTTGCCAATGAGATCAGAAGAAGAGGTTACAACCCTGATGCTCCAGAGATGATGAAGCCAGTTACAGTAGAAGGATTTTAGTGGTTGTTGATGATGTGCTCTCAGTAGTTATAATTTCCTTTTCTTGAAATTATCTGTATTTGTACTGTTAAGTCATGCTATGTAATATCTTAACATTTTCCCATGTGTTAATGATAAAGCTGATAACTTATCTTACAGTGAAGTCAAATAGTTGTGAATCATTGTTCATTTTGATTTTTCTCGTGAATATTACTATCTATGACATGTAGGATTAATCTTATTTTTTGTTTTGAGGGTGGAGGAGTTGCTGACAGGAATCAACTGTTCCAGCTCATAGATTGATCACTTCTAGTGAAATTGAGTACCGCACTTTTACTTGTGAAATTTGCACTTCTCTTGTGTCTCACCTATTGATCTATTCTTGGTTGTTGTAGTGTTCAGTGGGTATGTTAATGTTCTTCTGTCAGTTTAATAGCACCTCTATATCTTTTTTTCCCTCTGTAGTCGGAAGGGTTTTGGTGTTGTAGTTGGCCAAGAGAAGGATGACCGCATCAAGGTTGTGGTTGCTTCTCTTTTGGTTGTTGTTTTGTTTTTGGGGTTGTAACATCAGCTTTTCATTTCCAGGTCTTGCAAGAAGGGTCAGGAAACCGATGGTAGTGCCAGTTGAAGCACATGTGTTGAAAAAGGCAGAGTTTGATAATTAATTTACAGCCTTTGATCAGCATAAGAAGATCATATCTTTGAATGATACAGTAATAAGGATCCTGGGAGGTCCACCAGAGGTTTGTTTCTGTGTTTTACAGGGCTTTGAGTTTGTTATTGTCAATGTTAGATTGGAATTGTATGCAACATGTGTCGGTTGCACCTTGCAGGATAAACTAGGAATTGTCAAGCAAATTTACAAAGAAGTCATATTTTTTCAAGATGAGAATGAACTGGAAAATTGTGGCTATTTTTGTGCAAAATCACAAATATGTGAAAAGATGGAGTCATCTGCAGATCTTTTCAAAGGAAAGGCCGTGTGTCATGGATTAAAATAATAAGCATTCCAATTGAACTACCTGTCGGATAATCTACCGATAATCATACAAAAATAACCTCTATTGTAGGGTGTTAAGTCGGATTCCTCCTGGTTTGATGATTTCCCAATGTCACCAAAGTCTCCTTTATCACCACAGAAACCCTTTGAAGGGAGGGAGGGAAAATACCAGAAACTTGAAGTTAAGAAGTACTATTGTCATTTGATACTGACACAGTGACACTGTTAGAACATCTGAATTCATATCTTTAATATTCTGTTTATGCAGTTGATCAGGACGATCAAGATGTTTTACCTGTTGGGCAACCATGTTGAATACGTGTGGGTCCTCTTAAGGGTTACATGTGCCGTGTCATGGCAATTCGATATTCAGATGTCACAGTAAAGCTTGATTCTCAGCACAAGATTCTTACAGGTTAGCCGTGATCTTCAAGCTATTTTAATTCTTTCTTATTACAGATTCCTGTTCTCTCTTGGGTTCTGGAGGTAATCCATTTGTATTATTTCCCGTCGTGTAGTTAAATCTAAGCATCTCGCCGAAGTTAAAGATAAAAGCTCCAGTGTTCCCATTGGGTAAAGTGAAGTGAACTCTCTTTCTCTTTTAGCTTTTTGTTGTCCAACCTGTAGGCCTTATCATGACTTTTTCTTTGGTGCACCAAAGGGATGGGCAAGATTCTAAACCATTTGAATTGCTCGGAAATCTTGGAAGTTCAGAAGGTGAGAAATAATATTTATGGCTATCATGTATCATTTTTTCTATTTTAATGAGAAGTATGGTTATAAGGTCATTGATGATCATATCAGACGTTATCAATATAGTCTCCATTACAAAAAAAATTCTAGGTTAGTAGTGTTACTTGTGAGGTGCAAATGTGCAATTGCTTGTAAAAAGGATGATGGGCAATCAAGTGGTTGGAGTAGTGGCAATCAAACAGGGGGAGGATGGGGTAATACTAAAGCTTCTGATACAACAGAGAAGAAGGATGATGCACAACGAAGCCAATGGGGCAGCGGCTGTGTTCATACTGCAGGAGGGTTGGGATCGGATGGAGGTAAAAAGGCTGATGCACAATGAAGTGGTTGGGGGCAGTGGTGGTGATCAGTCAGGTGATTTCTTTTAAAACATTTCTTACCATATAGTAAAATGAAGGCTTTTCACTTTACTCTTTGAACCATTTTAACCAACAGCTTCTTTTAATGTTGCAGTTGGTAAAAAGGAAGATTGGGGCGGTGGTGGTAGTGATGCGGGAGGCGGAGGATGGGGATCTTCCAAGGAATCTGATTTAGATGGTAAGAAGGATGATGCTGAAGGAAGTGGCTGGAAGAAGTTGGGATGGTAAATTAATAGGTGAGTGGTGCGTATCATCACTCTCAAAATATTCAAAGCTATTTTGTTCAGTGACACATAATTAAGGCTCTGTTCTGACTCTAGTAAATTAACCAAAAATAATTAAAACATATTTTGTTTCCTGTCATATGCAGTTGTAGCAGGCAATAGGATTGTGTTTCTTGTTATCTGATGTTTGGTCAAGACTTATGGAGGTTTTCATGCTTTCTGATTTAGTGTATGTTATAACCTGGTTCGCGAATTTGCTTTTAACGAACCTCTGTTTCATGAAATTATTATTTATCTTTAGCACTTGAACTTGTGTATGGTAATACCCGGACCATGGCTATCATGCTAAGTAATTGAAAACCGTATGTTTATTAATTTGCATCTTGGGGTTGTGAAGCTTATCTGCCACAATAAGTTTGTAGATGTAGATAGACCAGAGATGCAGAGAGAGATGATTGTACCAGGTACCCACAACTACAATGCTCTAAACATGTGAATACATGGCAATCCATTCACATCAATATTTGTGGTGTTAGTGTTAGTGTGCAAAAAGAAGTTCAATAAACTTTGTAACAGATGATTTCAAATTAAAAAATGATTTTGATTTTTGCAAACTGAAACACAGTTTTTACTACTCTTTGAAGCTTGAAACCTTTTTGATCTTTGATTCTTTAGAGTTAACTTCTACTGTAATTGGACAACCATATTCATGATTCATGATGATTATAGGAAAACGAGGTAAAAATATTGAAAGTAAGATTCATATTCTATGTAAACTTTGATATTAAAATTTGGACGGCTTCACCTAAACCATTAATAAGGGTTTGACATTTTTTCAAACCAAGACCGATCAACTTGATGTGTCAAACCAAACCAATTTTACATGTTTGCTTTTACAATTTTACGGTTTCAACCATCTATTAAGTCACATTATTAAGTTCTCTGTGAATGTTATTTAAAAGTAGTTAAGTAGTTGACAATCGAAACCAACATTTGGATTCAAATAAGCAACTTCGTGTGGATAATACATCACCTTGACACAAACCAACATACTACAAAGTGCATATGAAACACAACCAAATACTAAACGAAAGGACTAGTAATAAACCAGCAAGACATAATACCCAAAATCCCAATGCAAGTCTAGCAACACCAAATAAACATACCACAAAGTGCATACAACTTAAATGAGTGATAAGTCATTAATCCATTTCTCATTTGTATAATTAATAAAATTTGAAAAAAAAAATAATCCAGATTTTTCGGATATTGGATATCTATCTGAAAAACACTAGCCGAATCCGAAATTGAATATCCGAATTTCCCGATTATCCGAATCTTCAAATAATTTCGACTCGATTTTCGAATAATGGTTTCGGATATAGATGTTTTTGAACACCCTTCACTAGTAGAGCGTAACACATATTTATGAGCACCAATTAGTTCATTTCATTGGCGCAAATTAAACATGATCCACAGGATTTAGAGCCTGTTTCAGTTTGATAAAAAAAAAGAGCATTTGGGCCTTGGTTCAGAAGGATCTAAAGCCCACTAGATAATTGTAAACACGTCTCTTTATACAATATCCAGCATTCCAACCATCTTTCCATGGCAGACAGGACCGGCCTCATCTTCTCTCAGTTGAAAAGCTTGTGTCAAAAGCTTCAAAGCTTTGGAAATCATCGCCTTCTTCTGCCCACCTTCACAACTTGGATCTTCCAGCTCAACGAGTGCACATCTTTTCTTTGTTGGAACATGATTATCTGAAGCCATCGAAACACGGTCAACCCAATATGTTATGACCCATACTAACTGTAGAAGTCTAGAACTCCCTCCTCATGTTGCTGTAAGTACTAGTACAAGTTTTTAATCCATCACCATAGATGACCTGCAAGTATTAGCATAAGTTTATCCATCACCATAGCTGACCGGATGACACAATAAACACAAGTATGAGCCAAAAAAAAACAAATTAATATGAAATTGTAGTCCAAAAGTAATGAATCGACAAAATAACCAACCGGAAAGGTTAATAGAATTCGTCAAGTAAAATGCAACAATAGAAGTTAGCATCACATCCCTCAAAAATAAAGGAGAAAACAAGCAAAAATCTTCCTACCACTTAATATTCAAAAGTAAGTTCAAACAAATAGAAGCTTTAGATCACACTCTTACACTCACCCACTCGTCATCAGACTCAACTTGCTATTAGCCCTGTTTGGCAAAAGGTAACAGCCTCATCTTCTTCTCAGGTGAAGCTTCCGTCACAAGCTTAGCTAACCTAATCAGATTCTCCCGATCTTCCAGCTCAACGCTTTCATAATCATCCAGCCTTAAAGCTTCTAGACCTCTTTGAGCTTAAAGCTTTTGCTGAATCTCCTATCAAGGTACACATGTCTGAATCTTGTGTAGCAGCATAATTAGCCTCTTTGAGGTTAGGAATATTAAGGTCTTTCTGCTCTTTAGAATGTAAACATGGGAAAATAGTTTTCAGAATATCAGATTTAGCCACTGCAAAACAAAAGGTTAAGCTTTTAATATCTTAAACTCGACATCTTGACCAATGAAAAATGAACAATTCCACTTACTTTTCTTCAAGAACTCTGGGCTGAGTTTACATGTAGATCCAAAGCTGCTTGGTTGACTGGTTAGAGTGTCTTTGGTTAATGAATCAAAACAAGGGTCGTCAATAAGAGCATTGACAAACACCCATAAGTGGTTCTTCACAAATTGGGATTTCGGATTGACATGTTTGTTTTGTTTCTTTGTAACAGTCGCAAGATGATTGGCAACCTGATCAGCAATATAATCGACATGGGTCCCTCCCTTGATTGTCGCGATATAATTCACAAAACTCACCTGAATTACCACCAAAACATTTTAATGAAGTATGTCAGTTTTCAATAATGTTGAACTAGTAGTAGTAAGTAATAAAGCCAAAGTGAAATCTTTATTATATATATATATATACCTGCTCGAACTGCCCATCAGAGATGCTAACACAAATCTCCAAATTCTCATTCACTTTCTCATAAATCCTATAAAACAATAATTTCAACCAAATATCAAATTAACTAAACGGAAACAGTTAATAGTTGTTCATCATTATATCAAAAAGAACCTTAATGAGTCAGATCGGAGATAAAGCTCCACGTAATCTTCAAACGTTTTAGGAGGAACCCGTTTTCCATCTAGTTCAACCGTGACAGTCTCTCCCAGACAGGCAGCTATGTCAACAACACGCTTCTTCATCAAAGCAACAACATCCTTTTCAAGACATTTCATGCCAAATCTCACTAAGTCGGGATTAAACGAGACCTTAGTCCAGTTTTCACCACTCTCGCAATCTTGAATGATTGGATCACCTATGGTCCTCATGTTATTTGTAAACACCTAAGCCACAACCAAACGTCACAAATCACCACCATCAGCAAGATTCAACATAAAACACAATCATCAATAACTAGATTAAATCTACAGTTTTATATTTCATGACATATCTATCAACAGATGCATACCCAATTATGAACCCTATTTTCTAACATCAACAACAAAAATGCCCAAAACATACTCTAAAATTACATTTACAAACAATTATAGTATATTTCAACAAATCCATATCAAACTCAATAATTTAATTAATACCCAACAAAATCTACAAATCTATCTACAAATATATATAATAGAAAGGATACCTGCTTATATTGTTTTTTCCCTTCACCATCAGCCGTTTCAATTGTAAACTTAGTCGAAAAAATATTGGCAAGTTTAGCTCCAACCGCAACCTCTTTCTTACCAGTGATTGTTAACATCATCCCAAAAAGCATTTCCGGAACATAAACCTTTGCTTTTTCATGAATCTCTACAGGTATTCCATCACCATTGTTAAATACACTAATACAATTCCCTTCAATGTCAATATTCACTTTCAATGTGTCCATCTTCGCATTTCGTAGTTTATGTTCAACCGCGTTTATTAATATCTCATCGAAGATCTTGTACAAACCGGGAACATACGAAACCATTCTTTTTTTCATCTTATTATCTTCCCAAACCCACAACAGTTTTCTGCATTTTTTAATGGACCCGATGAAGAGATCGGGTCTCCAAAAGATGTATTTCGGCAGGGTATGCATCTGGAACTTCTGGAACCCTAATTTAGATAGAAGGCGGTTATCGGCATAATTAGCCTCTTCGAGGTTAGGAATATTAGGGTCTGTCTGCTCTAATTCGGGTAGCCATGACACAATACGCTTCATAAGATCAGAATCAGTCACTGCAAAACAGAAGGGAAAACTTTAATTTCTTGAATTCGTCAACTCCACCAACGAACAAATGAGCAATCCCCACTTACCTTTCTTCAAGAACTCTGGCGTGAGTTCACATGTAGATCCAAAGCTGCTTTGTTGACTAGTTAAAGCCTCTTTGAAGTGTGAATCAAAACCAGGGTTGTCGATAAGAGCATTGACAAACACCCATAAGTGGTTCTTCATGATTTGGGCTTTCGGATTGACATGTTTGTTTTGTTCCTTTATCACGGTCACAAGATGATTGGCAACCTGATCGGCAATATAATCGACATGGGTCCCTCCATTGATCGTCGCAATATTATTCACAAAACTCACCTGAATTACCACCAAAACATTTAATGAAGTATGTCAGTTTTCAATAATGTTCAACTAGTAGTAGTAAGTAATGAAGCCAATGCGAAAGCTTTATTATATATACCTGCTCAAAATTCCCATCAGACATACTAACACAAATCTCCCACTTTTCATTCACTTTCTCATAAATCCTATAAAACAAAAAAATCTTCTTAGTATCGAATTAACTAAACGGAAACACTTGATTGCTGTTCATCATGGATATCAATCGAACAGAACCTTAAGGCATCAGATGGAAGATAAAGGTTCACATAATCTTCAAACGTTTTAGGAACCCGTTTTCCGTCTAGTTCAACCGTGAAACTCTCTCCCAGACAAGCTGCTAAGTCAACAACACGCTTCTTCATCAAAGCAACAACATCCTTTTCAAGACATTTAATGCCAAAGCTCACTAAGTCAGGCTTAAACGAGACCTTAGTCCAGTTTTCACCACTCTCGCAATCTTGAATGATTAATTCATCACATTTGGTCTCCATGTTTGTAAACACCTAAGCCGCAACCAAACGTCACAAATCACCACCATCAGCAAGATTCAACATAATACACAATCATCGATAACTAGATTAAATATACAGTTTTATATTCCATGCCATATCTATCAACAGATGCATAACCAATTATGAACCCTATTTTCTGAAATCAACAACAAAAATGTCCAGAACATAATTTAAAATTACATTTACAAACAATTATAGAACAAATCAGACACATATTTAGTTAATACCCAACAAATTCTACAAATATAATAAAAGCGAAACGATACCTGCTTATATCGCTGTTTCAATTCGCCATCAGCCATTTCAATTTCAATAGTATAATCAGTCGAAAATTATTCTGGCAAGTTCAAATCCAACCGCAATATTTTCCTTACCAGTGGTTAACCACATCCCGAGAAGCGTTTCCGGATCAAAAACACCATTATGAAAGACACTAATAGAATTCCCTTCGGATACCCATAAACGGATACAGTCGTTTATGTTCGACGACGTCCACAAGTATGTCATCGAAGACCTTGTACAACACTTGATGATAACGAACCTTTCTTCTAACCATTTTATCATCTTCAAATACCCATAAACGTCTTCTGATGATGGGATCGGCAGATTGAAGGCAAACGGCCATCACTTGAATTAGGGTTTTTTTGTTGTAAAGATCAGAGTAAAATTAGTTTATATCGTTATATAATATAAGGTTTTTGTTTATTTTTATAAATTTAATTGATGAAAAGGAAGTCGGTATAAATTATCAAGTTCAATGTCACTGTGATTTAGAATTAATTTATCTTTTTTTTCTAATATTTTTTACTTAGTGAGTTACAATATAATACAAGTATGATCAGGTGAAAAACCCGCGATGGTACAAATTATGAAATTTGACTTTGTAAATTTTGCAATTTATAAATTGGAGTTTTTAAGATAAAAAAATTATATCAATCATTGTGTGATATATATTTTAATTAGTTTTAAGACCCGTGAAAACATGGGTTTAATGAAAGAAGATGAGAAACCAACAGTCAATAATTTATATCTAAATGTATGAGTACAAAATTTCATGAGTATAATATTTCATTTTAGTAGCTCTACTAATACAACTACTAATATACTAATACTAATTAAAAAGAATGATCTATATCGTCATTATTAAAAAAGTGTTTTCTTTCAGTTTATAATTCGGAGTTAGTGACCAGTGTTTTCTTAAAACCTGTACCAACGAATAAGCTAAATTATTTTGCAAGCATCAATCAAATAGTTACATTCAGCTTATCATAACCTCATATATAGGTCCAACTATCAACAATTAAAATCAAGTTATGTATGTTAAAACTTGAAATACCAACCTATGAAGTTAATTAATATACACGGTTTAAAATAAGTTCAATACTAATACAAATCATCAATGTCAAAATCAAAAGGCAACACAAATCAATTTACACAATTGATTTCAAAGTAATTATGAAATGAATAAAGCAAGACAAAACTTACTACCTTAATAGTAATAGCAACAACATCTTTAAATTTCCTTGGTCTCTAAATTTGCACATGAGATCCACCAACACAATTATAAATTGGCTCAAGATCACATCAATTTTATTAAAGAAAAAGGTTGAACCTGATCACCGAACTTCATTCAAGGCAATATAAAGAACCCAATAGAATATAGCTAATAAAACACAAAAGCAAATAATCAAACTTAACTCTTTGATTAAAATAGAGAACTCAGTTACATAAAACTCCTATTAATCGTTGCCTATAAATATCTCAGAATCATATTTATATAGACACTAAATTGTAGGGCAACTAGGACACCTAAACACGCTTCCTAATTGAATACAACTTGGACTTGGACTACACTCCAAGATACTTGGACTACACTCCAAGATTTCTGATGGGTTCTGATGGGTTGACCCGTGGCATTAAGCCCATGGTCTCAACCCATTCATCCAACAATCACCCCCTGAATGGTTGAGACGGCAACTCGCACACACCAAGAGACGATCTCATTTCACTAAATCTTACACGTGCTAATGCTTTCGTTAGAGGATCCACCACTTGTTCATTACCTGCCACGTGTTCGATTTCAACTTGCTCGTTTTCCACATGCTCTCGAATGAAGTGGAAACGAGTGTGAATGTGTTTGCTCCTACCGTGAAACACGGGATTTTTAGACAACACAATTGCTGCCTTATTGTCTATATGAATCGGTACCTTTTGCTTCTCTAATCCGGTCACCTCCGCGAGCAATTCCCTTAGCCAAACTGCTTGACATGCTACCGATGTAGCTGCCATGAATTCGGCTTCACATGAAGATAAAGCCACAATATCTTGCTTTTGTGAACTCCACGTGATGGGGGATTTACCAAGAAAGAAAATATGACCCGTAGTACTCCGACCATCATCCACGTCTACATTATGACCACTGTCACTATAACCTAGAAGTTTCAACTCGTCACATCTCTCGTATTTAATTCCAAGCGAAATTGTACCACGAAGATAACGAAGAATTTGCTTAATCGCTCGCACATGAGATTCTCTCGGACTTTGCATATAACGACTTACTACCCCGACTGAGTAAGATAAGTCCGGACGAGTGTGGAGGAGGTAGCGCAAGCATCCTACTATCCTTCGATAATGAGTGGCTTCAACTTCTGGTTCATCCTCGGCTTTCGATAATTTTAGCCCCGGTTCCATTGGACAGTGTGTAGCATTACATTTTTCCATGCCCGCCTCTTTCAAGATTTTCATAGCATAGTTTGCTTGCTTAATTGTTACAGACCCCTTCTCTTGAGAAACTTCAATACCCAAATAATAAGTCAATAAGCCAAGATCCGATATTTCAAACTTTGAAGACATCATGCTTTTGAATTGGCTTGTTATTTCATGACATGTTCCTGTTACGAATAAGTCATCTACGTACACTGCCACAATGATATATTCGCCTTTCGAAACCTTTTTATAAACCGCCATTTCTTGTAAACATCGTTTAAAACCCATTCCTTGTAAGATGCCATCAAGTTATATGTTCCATGCCCTTGGTGCTTGTCGTAAACCATACAAAGCTTTTGCTAACTTGTAAACTTTTCCTTCTTCTCCCGTCTTTTCAAATCCCTCGGGTTGGCTCACGTACACTTCTTCTTTCAAATCACCGTGTAAGAAGGCCGTTTTCACATCTAAGTGGTAAATCTTCCACCCTTTCCCGGCCGCGAGAGCAATCAGTAAACTTATTGTCTCGAGTTGAGCTACCGGTGCGAAGACTTCATCAAAATCAATGCCGTATTCTTGTACATAGCCTTTTGCTACGAGCCGCGCTTTATACCGTGAGATAGACCCGTCTACATTTCTTTTGATTTTATATAGCCACTTTAACCCGATTGGTTTGACCTGCTTGGGTAGAGGTACTAGCTTCCAAGTTCTATTCTTTTCAATTGACTCGATCTCGCTTTTCATCGCCTTAATCCATTCGGGTTTCTTAACACCTTCTTTAAAATTCCCCGGTTCCTCGTCAAAGGTTAACATCAATTCGTACATATTTAGTTCGTAATCATTTAAACGAATCGGTAAGACGGAAACTCGATTGGAATGACATACCAAGTTATTTTCAAACTCGTTACTTCTGCCAGACTTGTGATTGCTGTTGTCCGGATCAGATTCTGTCGAGTTTGGGCTGCCTGCTGCTGGGCTCGGTGTGGCTGGTGGGCTTTCATCGGTATTGGGCTGGTGAGGCCCAATATGCGGATGATCTATCCAATTGGCCCAAACAATTTTGAAAGTACCAGACTCATTCTCTTTCTCTTTTCTCTGTTGCTACTGTGTTCGTCCCTGTTTCTTTTTTCCATTGCCATGACAACTTTTCATCATACGTTACATTGTTGTTTATAACAATTCTATTTTCATTCGGATAAAATAAACGAGTACCTCCCGAACCCGGTTCCTTCCCAAAATAAACCAATGGTCTTGATCTATCATCTAGCTTCTTTAGGTGTTTTGAAACAATCCTTTCGTATGCAACACATCCGAACACCTTCAAGTTTTCAAGATTCGGTTTTTGACCATAGAATTTTTCATAAGGTGTGACTCCTACCAAAGCTCGAGTAGGGGTACGATTTATAATATAAGTTGCATGTCGTACGGCTTCACCCTAAAATTGATTTGGGACATCTTTTGCTTTCATATCGCGTCATCTCGATTAGCATCCGGTTTCGTCGTTCTACTATGCCGTTTTGTTGGGGTGAATACGAAGCCGTTAACATTCTTGCAACACCTTCTTCGCTCCAAAAACGATTAAAATCAATTGAAGTAAACTCTTCGCCTCTATCCGTGTGGAATGTTTTTATCTCTTTCCCGGTTCGGTTTTCGATTGACTTTTTAAATCTCTTGATTACATCCGTCGCGTCATTTTTATGCGTTAACAAAAAAGACCACATGTATCTAGAAAAGTCATCAATTAAGACCAAAATATAAATATTATCGGCTGGAGTGGGAGGATCAATAGGTCCGCAAATATCTCCGTGTAACATCTCGAGAATATTTTTAGACTTATAATTCGCTTTCTTAGGAAACGTGTGCTTAATTTGTTTGCCTATCACGCAAATTTCACAAACTTCTTTTTGGTGTTTCAAAACCGGATCTCCACTAGTCAACTTATGCATCATATTCACCGCACCAAAGTTGATATGGCCTACTCGTGCGTGCCATAACCAAGACTCGTCATCAATCTTTGCTTGCAAACAGTGATGCTTTCCAACTCTTAGTCGGGTTTTATAAAGGTTACTTTCAGTCCATGGAACCTTCATGAGCAATCTTCCCTTCCGATCTTTCATTGTCAAGAAATCACCATGCATTCTAATGTCACAACCGGATAACGTTGTTTGGCCAAGACTAATGACATTTCTTCGAAGAGAGGGAATATAGTAGATATCTTTCAAAACCTTTTGCTCACCGTTTTTACCTTCGAACAAAATTGACCCTTTTCCTTCAATTCGAACACACGAGCCATCTCCAAATCTTACTCTTCCTGTTATTCTTTCATTCAACTTCAAAAAATACGAGTACCTCCCGATCATGTGATTACTTGCCTCATTGTCGAGGTACCACATATCCTCGTCTTGGTTCAGTTTGACCTTGGGAGGAACATATTTGTCTTCATTTAGAAAGACTGTCTCTTCTTTTATCATAAAAAATGTTCCTTCCTCGTGGTTAACCCTTTCTTTAGCATCACTCAAGTTTGCCTCCTGGTTTTGCCATCGATCCGAACATCTTGACACAAAGTGTCCATATTAATCACAACGGTAACACTTGATGTTTGACAGGTCTCGCTTCTCATTGTACCCTTTTTCCTTTCATCATCCCGATTTTTCCACGAAGCTCTTTGATCATGGTTTTGGGTGTTACCCCTACCACGACCACGTCTACGGCCTCGTCCCCCTCTGTTTGTACCATTACACCTACCCCGGCTTGAGTCTTGGTTTCAATTTGTGTTTTTGAATTTAGCATATAGTAGCTTTTCACCAGAAATTGATGCTTTGTGAATTTCTTTAGTTCGTTCTTCGTAGGCTTTCAATCGTCCAACTACATCTTCAAAGTTAATGGTTTTTAAATCCAAGACTTGCTCGAGGGCCGCTACGATGTGAATGTATCGACTAGGAAGGCTTGTAAGAAATTTCTTTACCAACTTCTCTTGGTAATCGGTCCTCCAAGAGTTGCTGAAACATTTGCAATACCAGATAGCTTTGAAGAGAATTCATCGATCGTACTCGTATCTTTCATCTTCAGACTTTCGAATTCTGAGGTCAATGTTTGCAAATGTGCTTCCTTCACTCGATCTGCACCCATGTTCCGAGATGCGATTGCATCCCACATCTCCTTTGCAGTTGTGAGATTCCCGATTTGCAAGATTAAATCTTCCGGTACCGATTGGAATATGAGATGCTTCACAATATTGTTCTTCTTGGGATCGGCTAAGCCCGGATCTACCACATCCCAGACTCCATGAATACCTAGAAGCACTTCCATACGCATCCTCCATATTTAGTTGACCTTAATTGCGGACACTGAAACGTCAATGATTCCTTCACTGGTTACGACATCTTCTTTGTTCGTGAGGAAGTTTGTAATGGTGATTTATCCGCCCCTTTTATCACGGCTTGAGTTTTTACTGCTGTTTGTGACTTCTATGACCTGATCAATCAGACACACGAACAAGACAACAAGTGGGTTGAGGTCACAGATTATCTACTTCCTCTCCTTCCTGATGAATAAACAGAAAACGCAGGTATTGCTCTGATACCAATTAAAGAACTTCAACAGAATATAGCTAATAAAACACAAAAGCAAATAATCAAACTTAACTCTTTGATTAAAATAGAGAACTCGGTTACATAAAACTCTATTAATCGATGCCTATAAAAATCTCAGAATCATGTTTATATAGACACTAAATTGTAGGGCAACTAGGACACCTAAACACGCTTCCTAATCGAATACAACTTGGACTTAGACTACACTCCAAGATACTTGGACTACACTCCAAGATTTCTGATGGGTTCTGATGGGTCGACCTGTGGCATTAAGCCCATGGTCTCAACCCATTCATCCAACACAATATGTATCAAACTTCAATTGCCTATCTAACTGCATGATCAGACCTTCTAAACAATTCATAGACAACTGTGATTAGATTGTATCACTTGTAACATTCTATGATCGTATGTCAAACTTGAGTCAATTTGTACCAGAATTTCCCACACTTACAACCCATGTATTTCCAAATAAAGTATCCAAAATTCTTCACCTACAAAAAACAAAGGAACCCTTGATCAAAAAAACACACAATACACTTGATGAAATCATCTAATTTATATAGTTGAAGTACACATCTAATGAATAGAATTGTGATGATCCACATTCAACACCACAAGTTCATTCAATAGAACCGAATTATCAATTTACCATTATACATGTATAGGCAATAAAATATCCTATCTTATGTAAGACTTGATTTATCAATGGGTTGGAAATTTTTTGTAAGACTAAATTGGGTCAAAGTAGTTTAGAAGTAGGGTGTTAAGCATATTTATCAATGATTTAAATAATTGTTAGATATATAATGCCTCGTTAAAGATATAATATAATCCATTAGTAACAAAAAATCATGGGTGACAATCTGTTGAGATAGTGTTATTGCTTTTCCCTAATCCATATCCTCTTCTTTTAATGAAATAACTTATGATATTAGTTCTTGGTAAATATAATTTAAAATATATTTCTTTTTAGGATGTAACAATTTTGACCCCATTTACTTAAAAATGGGTCAACTGTATCCAAGACTTCCTACCTCAGTTTGTCCCAAATAGCTTCACCTGCAAAATAAGCTCAATAGTGGACATTTATAATAATCAAAGAACAGCTAAAGTTAATGAGAATCCCAAACATTTTTTCAAATGAATCATGAACAGAAGGGATGGGATCATATATTAAAAATACTCCTAAAACTCCTTCCAACAAAAAACTATTTAAACATGTAATGAAACTTACACCATGTTGAGTTGTCATCGGGGTTGGATGTCAGTAATGAAAATTTGTGAAGTTTTCACAATAATCTTAAAATCATAAGATGTGAGTATTTGACTAGATCAAGTCAACCAGGAAAGAAGTTGACAATTGATCAGATTCTCATACCTCATGTTGATCAAGGGTTCCCTCAGTTCACTTATCCTATCTGTGGAGACTCATCACTTCCAGATGGAGTAGAAAGCAGACATGGTCTGTATATTCAGTATTCAACATATGGCATCTTTTACAGAGTTAGTGATCTTCTCATATTTCAGAGGACATATGAGTTGGAAAAGGCATGCTTGTATCACTTGGTGAATTTAAGAGCAATGGCATTGCTCAATCCAGCATCTGGTTCTTACTCACTCACCCTTGCCAATGAGATCAGAAGAAGAGGTTACAACCCTGATGCTCCAGAGATGATGAAGCCAGTTACAGTAGAAGGATTTTAGTGGTTGTTGATGATGTGCTCTCAGTAGTTATAATTTCCTTTTCTTGAAATTATCTGTATTTGTACTGTTAAGTCATGCTATGTAATATCTTAACATTTTCCCATGTGTTAATGATAAAGCTGATAACTTATCTTACAGTGAAGTCAAATAGTTGTGAATCATTGTTCATTTTGATTTTTCTCGTGAATATTACTATCTATGACATGTAGGATTAATCTTATTTTTTGTTTTGAGGGTGGAGGAGTTGCTGACAGGAATCAACTGTTCCAGCTCATAGATTGATCACTTCTAGTGAAATTGAGTACCGCACTTTTACTTGTGAAATTTGCACTTCTCTTGTGTCTCACCTATTGATCTATTCTTGGTTGTTGTAGTGTTCAGTGGGTATGTTAATGTTCTTCTGTCAGTTTAATAGCACCTCTATATCTTTTTTTCCCTCTGTAGTCGGAAGGGTTTTGGTGTTGTAGTTGGCCAAGAGAAGGATGACCGCATCAAGGTTGTGGTTGCTTCTCTTTTGGTTGTTGTTTTGTTTTTGGGGTTGTAACATCAGCTTTTCATTTCCAGGTCTTGCAAGAAGGGTCAGGAAACCGATGGTAGTGCCAGTTGAAGCACATGTGTTGAAAAAGGCAGAGTTTGATAATTAATTTACAGCCTTTGATCAGCATAAGAAGATCATATCTTTGAATGATACAGTAATAAGGATCCTGGGAGGTCCACCAGAGGTTTGTTTCTGTGTTTTACAGGGCTTTGAGTTTGTTATTGTCAATGTTAGATTGGAATTGTATGCAACATGTGTCGGTTGCACCTTGCAGGATAAACTAGGAATTGTCAAGCAAATTTACAAAGAAGTCATATTTTTTCAAGATGAGAATGAACTGGAAAATTGTGGCTATTTTTGTGCAAAATCACAAATATGTGAAAAGATGGAGTCATCTGCAGATCTTTTCAAAGGAAAGGCCGTGTGTCATGGATTAAAATAATAAGCATTCCAATTGAACTACCTGTCGGATAATCTACCGATAATCATACAAAAATAACCTCTATTGTAGGGTGTTAAGTCGGATTCCTCCTGGTTTGATGATTTCCCAATGTCACCAAAGTCTCCTTTATCACCACAGAAACCCTTTGAAGGGAGGGAGGGAAAATACCAGAAACTTGAAGTTAAGAAGTACTATTGTCATTTGATACTGACACAGTGACACTGTTAGAACATCTGAATTCATATCTTTAATATTCTGTTTATGCAGTTGATCAGGACGATCAAGATGTTTTACCTGTTGGGCAACCATGTTGAATACGTGTGGGTCCTCTTAAGGGTTACATGTGCCGTGTCATGGCAATTCGATATTCAGATGTCACAGTAAAGCTTGATTCTCAGCACAAGATTCTTACAGGTTAGCCGTGATCTTCAAGCTATTTTAATTCTTTCTTATTACAGATTCCTGTTCTCTCTTGGGTTCTGGAGGTAATCCATTTGTATTATTTCCCGTCGTGTAGTTAAATCTAAGCATCTCGCCGAAGTTAAAGATAAAAGCTCCAGTGTTCCCATTGGGTAAAGTGAAGTGAACTCTCTTTCTCTTTTAGCTTTTTGTTGTCCAACCTGTAGGCCTTATCATGACTTTTTCTTTGGTGCACCAAAGGGATGGGCAAGATTCTAAACCATTTGAATTGCTCGGAAATCTTGGAAGTTCAGAAGGTGAGAAATAATATTTATGGCTATCATGTATCATTTTTTCTATTTTAATGAGAAGTATGGTTATAAGGTCATTGATGATCATATCAGACGTTATCAATATAGTCTCCATTACAAAAAAAATTCTAGGTTAGTAGTGTTACTTGTGAGGTGCAAATGTGCAATTGCTTGTAAAAAGGATGATGGGCAATCAAGTGGTTGGAGTAGTGGCAATCAAACAGGGGGAGGATGGGGTAATACTAAAGCTTCTGATACAACAGAGAAGAAGGATGATGCACAACGAAGCCAATGGGGCAGCGGCTGTGTTCATACTGCAGGAGGGTTGGGATCGGATGGAGGTAAAAAGGCTGATGCACAATGAAGTGGTTGGGGGCAGTGGTGGTGATCAGTCAGGTGATTTCTTTTAAAACATTTCTTACCATATAGTAAAATGAAGGCTTTTCACTTTACTCTTTGAACCATTTTAACCAACAGCTTCTTTTAATGTTGCAGTTGGTAAAAAGGAAGATTGGGGCGGTGGTGGTAGTGATGCGGGAGGCGGAGGATGGGGATCTTCCAAGGAATCTGATTTAGATGGTAAGAAGGATGATGCTGAAGGAAGTGGCTGGAAGAAGTTGGGATGGTAAATTAATAGGTGAGTGGTGCGTATCATCACTCTCAAAATATTCAAAGCTATTTTGTTCAGTGACACATAATTAAGGCTCTGTTCTGACTCTAGTAAATTAACCAAAAATAATTAAAACATATTTTGTTTCCTGTCATATGCAGTTGTAGCAGGCAATAGGATTGTGTTTCTTGTTATCTGATGTTTGGTCAAGACTTATGGAGGTTTTCATGCTTTCTGATTTAGTGTATGTTATAACCTGGTTCGCGAATTTGCTTTTAACGAACCTCTGTTTCATGAAATTATTATTTATCTTTAGCACTTGAACTTGTGTATGGTAATACCCGGACCATGGCTATCATGCTAAGTAATTGAAAACCGTATGTTTATTAATTTGCATCTTGGGGTTGTGAAGCTTATCTGCCACAATAAGTTTGTAGATGTAGATAGACCAGAGATGCAGAGAGAGATGATTGTACCAGGTACCCACAACTACAATGCTCTAAACATGTGAATACATGGCAATCCATTCACATCAATATTTGTGGTGTTAGTGTTAGTGTGCAAAAAGAAGTTCAATAAACTTTGTAACAGATGATTTCAAATTAAAAAATGATTTTGATTTTTGCAAACTGAAACACAGTTTTTACTACTCTTTGAAGCTTGAAACCTTTTTGATCTTTGATTCTTTAGAGTTAACTTCTACTGTAATTGGACAACCATATTCATGATTCATGATGATTATAGGAAAACGAGGTAAAAATATTGAAAGTAAGATTCATATTCTATGTAAACTTTGATATTAAAATTTGGACGGCTTCACCTAAACCATTAATAAGGGTTTGACATTTTTTCAAACCAAGACCGATCAACTTGATGTGTCAAACCAAACCAATTTTACATGTTTGCTTTTACAATTTTACGGTTTCAACCATCTATTAAGTCACATTATTAAGTTCTCTGTGAATGTTATTTAAAAGTAGTTAAGTAGTTGACAATCGAAACCAACATTTGGATTCAAATAAGCAACTTCGTGTGGATAATACATCACCTTGACACAAACCAACATACTACAAAGTGCATATGAAACACAACCAAATACTAAACGAAAGGACTAGTAATAAACCAGCAAGACATAATACCCAAAATCCCAATGCAAGTCTAGCAACACCAAATAAACATACCACAAAGTGCATACAACTTAAATGAGTGATAAGTCAATAATCCATTTCTCATTTGTATAATTAATAAAATTTGAAAAAAAAAATAATCCAGATTTTTCGGATATTGGATATCTATCTGAAAAACACTAGCCGAATCCGAAATTGAATATCCGAATTTCCCGATTATCCGAATCTTCAAATAATTTCGACTCGATTTTCGAATAATGGTTTCGGATATAGATGTTTTTGAACACCCTTCACTAGTAGAGCGTAACACATATTTATGAGCACCAATTAGTTCATTTCATTGGCGCAAATTAAACATGATCCACAGGATTTAGAGCCTGTTTCAGTTTGATAAAAAAAAAGAGCATTTGGGCCTTGGTTCAGAAGGATCTAAAGCCCACTAGATAATTGTAAACACGTCTCTTTATACAATATCCAGCATTCCAACCATCTTTCCATGGCAGACAGGACCGGCCTCATCTTCTCTCAGTTGAAAAGCTTGTGTCAAAAGCTTCAAAGCTTTGGAAATCATCGCCTTCTTCTGCCCACCTTCACAACTTGGATCTTCCAGCTCAACGAGTGCACATCTTTTCTTTGTTGGAACATGATTATCTGAAGCCATCGAAACACGGTCAACCCAATATGTTATGACCCATACTAACTGTAGAAGTCTAGAACTCCCTCCTCATGTTGCTGTAAGTACTAGTACAAGTTTTTAATCCATCACCATAGATGACCTGCAAGTATTAGCATAAGTTTATCCATCACCATAGCTGACCGGATGACACAATAAACACAAGTATGAGCCAAAAAAAAACAAATTAATATGAAATTGTAGTCCAAAAGTAATGAATCGACAAAATAACCAACCGGAAAGGTTAATAGAATTCGTCAAGTAAAATGCAACAATAGAAGTTAGCATCACATCCCTCAAAAATAAAGGAGAAAACAAGCAAAAATCTTCCTACCACTTAATATTCAAAAGTAAGTTCAAACAAATAGAAGCTTTAGATCACACTCTTACACTCACCCACTCGTCATCAGACTCAACTTGCTATTAGCCCTGTTTGGCAAAAGGTAACAGCCTCATCTTCTTCTCAGGTGAAGCTTCCGTCACAAGCTTAGCTAACCTAATCAGATTCTCCCGATCTTCCAGCTCAACGCTTTCATAATCATCCAGCCTTAAAGCTTCTAGACCTCTTTGAGCTTAAAGCTTTTGCTGAATCTCCTATCAAGGTACACATGTCTGAATCTTGTGTAGCAGCATAATTAGCCTCTTTGAGGTTAGGAATATTAAGGTCTTTCTGCTCTTTAGAATGTAAACATGGGAAAATAGTTTTCAGAATATCAGATTTAGCCACTGCAAAACAAAAGGTTAAGCTTTTAATATCTTAAACTCGACATCTTGACCAATGAAAAATGAACAATTCCACTTACTTTTCTTCAAGAACTCTGGGCTGAGTTTACATGTAGATCCAAAGCTGCTTGGTTGACTGGTTAGAGTGTCTTTGGTTAATGAATCAAAACAAGGGTCGTCAATAAGAGCATTGACAAACACCCATAAGTGGTTCTTCACAAATTGGGATTTCGGATTGACATGTTTGTTTTGTTTCTTTGTAACAGTCGCAAGATGATTGGCAACCTGATCAGCAATATAATCGACATGGGTCCCTCCCTTGATTGTCGCGATATAATTCACAAAACTCACCTGAATTACCACCAAAACATTTTAATGAAGTATGTCAGTTTTCAATAATGTTGAACTAGTAGTAGTAAGTAATAAAGCCAAAGTGAAATCTTTATTATATATATATATATACCTGCTCGAACTGCCCATCAGAGATGCTAACACAAATCTCCAAATTCTCATTCACTTTCTCATAAATCCTATAAAACAATAATTTCAACCAAATATCAAATTAACTAAACGGAAACAGTTAATAGTTGTTCATCATTATATCAAAAAGAACCTTAATGAGTCAGATCGGAGATAAAGCTCCACGTAATCTTCAAACGTTTTAGGAGGAACCCGTTTTCCATCTAGTTCAACCGTGACAGTCTCTCCCAGACAGGCAGCTATGTCAACAACACGCTTCTTCATCAAAGCAACAACATCCTTTTCAAGACATTTCATGCCAAATCTCACTAAGTCGGGATTAAACGAGACCTTAGTCCAGTTTTCACCACTCTCGCAATCTTGAATGATTGGATCACCTATGGTCCTCATGTTATTTGTAAACACCTAAGCCACAACCAAACGTCACAAATCACCACCATCAGCAAGATTCAACATAAAACACAATCATCAATAACTAGATTAAATCTACAGTTTTATATTTCATGACATATCTATCAACAGATGCATACCCAATTATGAACCCTATTTTCTAACATCAACAACAAAAATGCCCAAAACATACTCTAAAATTACATTTACAAACAATTATAGTATATTTCAACAAATCCATATCAAACTCAATAATTTAATTAATACCCAACAAAATCTACAAATCTATCTACAAATATATATAATAGAAAGGATACCTGCTTATATTGTTTTTTCCCTTCACCATCAGCCGTTTCAATTGTAAACTTAGTCGAAAAAATATTGGCAAGTTTAGCTCCAACCGCAACCTCTTTCTTACCAGTGATTGTTAACATCATCCCAAAAAGCATTTCCGGAACATAAACCTTTGCTTTTTCATGAATCTCTACAGGTATTCCATCACCATTGTTAAATACACTAATACAATTCCCTTCAATGTCAATATTCACTTTCAATGTGTCCATCTTCGCATTTCGTAGTTTATGTTCAACCGCGTTTATTAATATCTCATCGAAGATCTTGTACAAACCGGGAACATACGAAACCATTCTTTTTTTCATCTTATTATCTTCCCAAACCCACAACAGTTTTCTGCATTTTTTAATGGACCCGATGAAGAGATCGGGTCTCCAAAAGATGTATTTCGGCAGGGTATGCATCTGGAACTTCTGGAACCCTAATTTAGATAGAAGGCGGTTATCGGCATAATTAGCCTCTTCGAGGTTAGGAATATTAGGGTCTGTCTGCTCTAATTCGGGTAGCCATGACACAATACGCTTCATAAGATCAGAATCAGTCACTGCAAAACAGAAGGGAAAACTTTAATTTCTTGAATTCGTCAACTCCACCAACGAACAAATGAGCAATCCCCACTTACCTTTCTTCAAGAACTCTGGCGTGAGTTCACATGTAGATCCAAAGCTGCTTTGTTGACTAGTTAAAGCCTCTTTGAAGTGTGAATCAAAACCAGGGTTGTCGATAAGAGCATTGACAAACACCCATAAGTGGTTCTTCATGATTTGGGCTTTCGGATTGACATGTTTGTTTTGTTCCTTTATCACGGTCACAAGATGATTGGCAACCTGATCGGCAATATAATCGACATGGGTCCCTCCATTGATCGTCGCAATATTATTCACAAAACTCACCTGAATTACCACCAAAACATTTAATGAAGTATGTCAGTTTTCAATAATGTTCAACTAGTAGTAGTAAGTAATGAAGCCAATGCGAAAGCTTTATTATATATACCTGCTCAAAATTCCCATCAGACATACTAACACAAATCTCCCACTTTTCATTCACTTTCTCATAAATCCTATAAAACAAAAAAATCTTCTTAGTATCGAATTAACTAAACGGAAACACTTGATTGCTGTTCATCATGGATATCAATCGAACAGAACCTTAAGGCATCAGATGGAAGATAAAGGTTCACATAATCTTCAAACGTTTTAGGAACCCGTTTTCCGTCTAGTTCAACCGTGAAACTCTCTCCCAGACAAGCTGCTAAGTCAACAACACGCTTCTTCATCAAAGCAACAACATCCTTTTCAAGACATTTAATGCCAAAGCTCACTAAGTCAGGCTTAAACGAGACCTTAGTCCAGTTTTCACCACTCTCGCAATCTTGAATGATTAATTCATCACATTTGGTCTCCATGTTTGTAAACACCTAAGCCGCAACCAAACGTCACAAATCACCACCATCAGCAAGATTCAACATAATACACAATCATCGATAACTAGATTAAATATACAGTTTTATATTCCATGCCATATCTATCAACAGATGCATAACCAATTATGAACCCTATTTTCTGAAATCAACAACAAAAATGTCCAGAACATAATTTAAAATTACATTTACAAACAATTATAGAACAAATCAGACACATATTTAGTTAATACCCAACAAATTCTACAAATATAATAAAAGCGAAACGATACCTGCTTATATCGCTGTTTCAATTCGCCATCAGCCATTTCAATTTCAATAGTATAATCAGTCGAAAATTATTCTGGCAAGTTCAAATCCAACCGCAATATTTTCCTTACCAGTGGTTAACCACATCCCGAGAAGCGTTTCCGGATCAAAAACACCATTATGAAAGACACTAATAGAATTCCCTTCGGATACCCATAAACGGATACAGTCGTTTATGTTCGACGACGTCCACAAGTATGTCATCGAAGACCTTGTACAACACTTGATGATAACGAACCTTTCTTCTAACCATTTTATCATCTTCAAATACCCATAAACGTCTTCTGATGATGGGATCGGCAGATTGAAGGCAAACGGCCATCACTTGAATTAGGGTTTTTTTGTTGTAAAGATCAGAGTAAAATTAGTTTATATCGTTATATAATATAAGGTTTTTGTTTATTTTTATAAATTTAATTGATGAAAAGGAAGTCGGTATAAATTATCAAGTTCAATGTCACTGTGATTTAGAATTAATTTATCTTTTTTTTCTAATATTTTTTACTTAGTGAGTTACAATATAATACAAGTATGATCAGGTGAAAAACCCGCGATGGTACAAATTATGAAATTTGACTTTGTAAATTTTGCAATTTATAAATTGGAGTTTTTAAGATAAAAAAATTATATCAATCATTGTGTGATATATATTTTAATTAGTTTTAAGACCCGTGAAAACATGGGTTTAATGAAAGAAGATGAGAAACCAACAGTCAATAATTTATATCTAAATGTATGAGTACAAAATTTCATGAGTATAATATTTCATTTTAGTAGCTCTACTAATACAACTACTAATATACTAATACTAATTAAAAAGAATGATCTATATCGTCATTATTAAAAAAGTGTTTTCTTTCAGTTTATAATTCGGAGTTAGTGACCAGTGTTTTCTTAAAACCTGTACCAACGAATAAGCTAAATTATTTTGCAAGCATCAATCAAATAGTTACATTCAGCTTATCATAACCTCATATATAGGTCCAACTATCAACAATTAAAATCAAGTTATGTATGTTAAAACTTGAAATACCAACCTATGAAGTTAATTAATATACACGGTTTAAAATAAGTTCAATACTAATACAAATCATCAATGTCAAAATCAAAAGGCAACACAAATCAATTTACACAATTGATTTCAAAGTAATTATGAAATGAATAAAGCAAGACAAAACTTACTACCTTAATAGTAATAGCAACAACATCTTTAAATTTCCTTGGTCTCTAAATTTGCACATGAGATCCACCAACACAATTATAAATTGGCTCAAGATCACATCAATTTTATTAAAGAAAAAGGTTGAACCTGATCACCGAACTTCATTCAAGGCAATATAAAGAACCCAATAGAATATAGCTAATAAAACACAAAAGCAAATAATCAAACTTAACTCTTTGATTAAAATAGAGAACTCGGTTACATAAAACTCCTATTAATCGTTGCCTATAAATATCTCAGAATCATATTTATATAGACACTAAATTGTAGGGCAACTAGGACACCTAAACACGCTTCCTAATTGAATACAACTTGGACTTGGACTACACTCCAAGATACTTGGACTACACTCCAAGATTTCTGATGGGTTCTGATGGGTTGACCCGTGGCATTAAGCCCATGGTCTCAACCCATTCATCCAACAATCACCCCCTGAATGGTTGAGACGGCAACTCGCACACACCAAGAGACGATCTCATTTCACTAAATCTTACACGTGCTAATGCTTTCGTTAGAGGATCCACCACTTGTTCATTACCTGCCACGTGTTCGATTTCAACTTGCTCGTTTTCCACATGCTCTCGAATGAAGTGGAAACGAGTGTGAATGTGTTTGCTCCTACCGTGAAACACGGGATTTTTAGACAACACAATTGCTGCCTTATTGTCTATATGAATCGGTACCTTTTGCTTCTCTAATCCGGTCACCTCCGCAAGCAATTCCCTTAGCCAAACTGCTTGACATGCTACCGATGTAGCTGCCATGAATTCGGCTTCACATGAAGATAAAGCCACAATATCTTGCTTTTGTGAACTCCACGTGATGGGGGATTTACCAAGAAAGAAAATATGACCCGTAGTACTCCGACCATCATCCACGTCTACATTATGACCACTGTCACTATAACCTAGAAGTTTCAACTCGTCACATCTCTCGTATTTAATTCCAAGCGAAATTGTACCACGAAGATAACGAAGAATTTGCTTAATCGCTCGCACATGAGATTCTCTCGGACTTTGCATATAACGACTTACTACCCCGACTGAGTAAGATAAGTCCGGACGAGTGTGGAGGAGGTAGCGCAAGCATCCTACTATCCTTCGATAATGAGTGGCTTCAACTTCTGGTTCATCCTCGGCTTTCGATAATTTTAGCCCCGGTTCCATTGGACAGTGTGTAGCATTACATTTTTCCATGCCCGCCTCTTTCAAGATTTTCATAGCATAGTTTGCTTGCTTAATTGTTACAGACCCCTTCTCTTGAGAAACTTCAATACCCAAATAATAAGTCAATAAGCCAAGATCCGATATTTCAAACTTTGAAGACATCATGCTTTTGAATTGGCTTGTTATTTCATGACATGTTCCTGTTACGAATAAGTCATCTACGTACACTGCCACAATGATATATTCGCCTTTCGAAACCTTTTTATAAACCGCCATTTCTTGTAAACATCGTTTAAAACCCATTCCTTGTAAGATGCCATCAAGTTATATGTTCCATGCCCTTGGTGCTTGTCGTAAACCATACAAAGCTTTTGCTAACTTGTAAACTTTTCCTTCTTCTCCCGTCTTTTCAAATCCCTCGGGTTGGCTCACGTACACTTCTTCTTTCAAATCACCGTGTAAGAAGGCCATTTTCACATCTAAGTGGTAAATCTTCCACCCTTTCCCGGCCGCGAGAGCAATCAGTAAACTTATTGTCTCGAGTTGAGCTACCGGTGCGAAGACTTCATCAAAATCAATGCCGTATTCTTGTACAT
This sequence comes from Pseudognaphalium luteoalbum, assembly GCA_963422505.1. Lineage (NCBI taxonomy): Eukaryota > Viridiplantae > Streptophyta > Magnoliopsida > Asterales > Asteraceae > Pseudognaphalium > Pseudognaphalium luteoalbum. The sequence continues at coordinate 71,065,759 of OY730192.1, forward strand.
AGCCTTTTGCTACGAGCCGCGCTTTATACCGTGAGATAGACCCGTCTACATTTCTTTTGATTTTATATAGCCACTTTAACCCGATTGGTTTGACCTGCTTGGGTAGAGGTACTAGCTTCCAAGTTCTATTCTTTTCAATTGACTCGATCTCGCTTTTCATCGCCTTAATCCATTCGGGTTTCTTAACACCTTCTTTAAAATTCCCCGGTTCCTCGTCAAAGGTTAACATCAATTCGTACATATTTAGTTCGTAATCATTTAAACGAATCGGTAAGACGGAAACTCGATTGGAATGACATACCAAGTTATTTTCAAACTCGTTACTTCTGCCAGACTTGTGATTGCTGTTGTCCGGATCAGATTCTGTCGAGTTTGGGCTGCCTGCTGCTGGGCTCGGTGTGGCTGGTGGGCTTTCATCGGTATTGGGCTGGTGAGGCCCAATATGCGGATGATCTATCCAATTGGCCCAAACAATTTTGAAAGTACCAGACTCATTCTCTTTCTCTTTTCTCTGTTGCTACTGTGTTCGTCCCTGTTTCTTTTTTCCATTGCCATGACAACTTTTCATCATACGTTACATTGTTGTTTATAACAATTCTATTTTCATTCGGATAAAATAAACGAGTACCTCCCGAACCCGGTTCCTTCCCAAAATAAACCAATGGTCTTGATCTATCATCTAGCTTCTTTAGGTGTTTTGAAACAATCCTTTCGTATGCAACACATCCGAACACCTTCAAGTTTTCAAGATTCGGTTTTTGACCATAGAATTTTTCATAAGGTGTGACTCCTACCAAAGCTCGAGTAGGGGTACGATTTATAATATAAGTTGCATGTCGTACGGCTTCACCCTAAAATTGATTTGGGACATCTTTTGCTTTCATATCGCGTCATCTCGATTAGCATCCGGTTTCGTCGTTCTACTATGCCGTTTTGTTGGGGTGAATACGAAGCCGTTAACATTCTTGCAACACCTTCTTCGCTCCAAAAACGATTAAAATCAATTGAAGTAAACTCTTCGCCTCTATCCGTGTGGAATGTTTTTATCTCTTTCCCGGTTCGGTTTTCGATTGACTTTTTAAATCTCTTGATTACATCCGTCGCGTCATTTTTATGCGTTAACAAAAAAGACCACATGTATCTAGAAAAGTCATCAATTAAGACCAAAATATAAATATTATCGGCTGGAGTGGGAGGATCAATAGGTCCGCAAATATCTCCGTGTAACATCTCGAGAATATTTTTAGACTTATAATTCGCTTTCTTAGGAAACGTGTGCTTAATTTGTTTGCCTATCACGCAAATTTCACAAACTTCTTTTTGGTGTTTCAAAACCGGATCTCCACTAGTCAACTTATGCATCATATTCACCGCACCAAAGTTGATATGGCCTACTCGTGCGTGCCATAACCAAGACTCGTCATCAATCTTTGCTTGCAAACAGTGATGCTTTCCAACTCTTAGTCGGGTTTTATAAAGGTTACTTTCAGTCCATGGAACCTTCATGAGCAATCTTCCCTTCCGATCTTTCATTGTCAAGAAATCACCATGCATTCTAATGTCACAACCGGATAACGTTGTTTGGCCAAGACTAATGACATTTCTTCGAAGAGAGGGAATATAGTAGATATCTTTCAAAACCTTTTGCTCACCGTTTTTACCTTCGAACAAAATTGACCCTTTTCCTTCAATTCGAACACACGAGCCATCTCCAAATCTTACTCTTCCTGTTATTCTTTCATTCAACTTCAAAAAATACGAGTACCTCCCGATCATGTGATTACTTGCCTCATTGTCGAGGTACCACATATCCTCGTCTTGGTTCAGTTTGACCTTGGGAGGAACATATTTGTCTTCATTTAGAAAGACTGTCTCTTCTTTTATCATAAAAAATGTTCCTTCCTCGTGGTTAACCCTTTCTTTAGCATCACTCAAGTTTGCCTCCTGGTTTTGCCATCGATCCGAACATCTTGACACAAAGTGTCCATATTAATCACAACGGTAACACTTGATGTTTGACAGGTCTCGCTTCTCATTGTACCCTTTTTCCTTTCATCATCCCGATTTTTCCACGAAGCTCTTTGATCATGGTTTTGGGTGTTACCCCTACCACGACCACGTCTACGGCCTCGTCCCCCTCTGTTTGTACCATTACACCTACCCCGGCTTGAGTCTTGGTTTCAATTTGTGTTTTTGAATTTAGCATATAGTAGCTTTTCACCAGAAATTGATGCTTTGTGAATTTCTTTAGTTCGTTCTTCGTAGGCTTTCAATCGTCCAACTACATCTTCAAAGTTAATGGTTTTTAAATCCAAGACTTGCTCGAGGGCCGCTACGATGTGAATGTATCGACTAGGAAGGCTTGTAAGAAATTTCTTTACCAACTTCTCTTGGTAATCGGTCCTCCAAGAGTTGCTGAAACATTTGCAATACCAGATAGCTTTGAAGAGAATTCATCGATCGTACTCGTATCTTTCATCTTCAGACTTTCGAATTCTGAGGTCAATGTTTGCAAATGTGCTTCCTTCACTCGATCTGCACCCATGTTCCGAGATGCGATTGCATCCCACATCTCCTTTGCAGTTGTGAGATTCCCGATTTGCAAGATTAAATCTTCCGGTACCGATTGGAATATGAGATGCTTCACAATATTGTTCTTCTTGGGATCGGCTAAGCCCGGATCTACCACATCCCAGACTCCATGAATACCTAGAAGCACTTCCATACGCATCCTCCATATTTAGTTGACCTTAATTGCGGACACTGAAACGTCAATGATTCCTTCACTGGTTACGACATCTTCTTTGTTCGTGAGGAAGTTTGTAATGGTGATTTATCCGCCCCTTTTATCACGGCTTGAGTTTTTACTGCTGTTTGTGACTTCTATGACCTGATCAATCAGACACACGAACAAGACAACAAGTGGGTTGAGGTCACAGATTATCTACTTCCTCTCCTTCCTGATGAATAAACAGAAAACGCAGGTATTGCTCTGATACCAATTAAAGAACTTCAACAGAATATAGCTAATAAAACACAAAAGCAAATAATCAAACTTAACTCTTTGATTAAAATAGAGAACTCGGTTACATAAAACTCTATTAATCGATGCCTATAAAAATCTCAGAATCATGTTTATATAGACACTAAATTGTAGGGCAACTAGGACACCTAAACACGCTTCCTAATCGAATACAACTTGGACTTAGACTACACTCCAAGATACTTGGACTACACTCCAAGATTTCTGATGGGTTCTGATGGGTCGACCTGTGGCATTAAGCCCATGGTCTCAACCCATTCATCCAACACAATATGTATCAAACTTCAATTGCCTATCTAACTGCATGATCAGACCTTCTAAACAATTCATAGACAACTGTGATTAGATTGTATCACTTGTAACATTCTATGATCGTATGTCAAACTTGAGTCAATTTGTACCAGAATTTCCCACACTTACAACCCATGTATTTCCAAATAAAGTATCCAAAATTCTTCACCTACAAAAAACAAAGGAACCCTTGATCAAAAAAACACACAATACACTTGATGAAATCATCTAATTTATATAGTTGAAGTACACATCTAATGAATAGAATTGTGATGATCCACATTCAACACCACAAGTTCATTCAATAGAACCGAATTATCAATTTACCATTATACATGTATAGGCAATAAAATATCCTATCTTATGTAAGACTTGATTTATCAATGGGTTGGAAATTTTTTATAAGACTAAATTGGGTCAAAGTAGTTTAGAAGTAGGGTGTTAAGCATATTTATCAATGATTTAAATAATTGTTAGATATATAATGCCTCGTTAAAGATATAATATAATCCATTAGTAACAAAAAATCATGGGTGACAATCTGTTGAGATAGTGTTATTGCTTTTCCCTAATCCATATCCTCTTCTTTTAATGAAATAACTTATGATATTAGTTCTTGGTAAATATAATTTAAAATATATTTCTTTTTAGGAGGTAACAATTTTGACCCCGTTTACTTAAAAATGGGTAAGCTGTATCCAAGACTTCCTACCTCAGTTTGTCCCAAAGACCTGCACTTTTGTAACCATTTATAATAATCAAAGAACAGCTAAAGTTAATGAGAATCCCAAACATTTTTTCAAATGAATCATGAACAGAAGGGATGGGATCATATATAAAAAATACTCCTAAAACTCCTTCCAACAAAAAACTATTTTCAACATGTAATGAAACTTACACCATGTTGAGTTGTCATCGGGGTTGGATGTCAGTAATGAAAATTTGCGAAGTTTTCACAATAAGCTTAAAATCATAAGATGTGAGTATTTGACTAGATCAAGTCAACCAGCAAAGAAGTTGACAATTGATCAGATTCTCATACCTCATGCTGATCAAGGGTTCCCTCAGTTCACTTATCCTATCTGTGGAGACTCATCACTTCCAGATGGAGTAGAAGGCAGACATGGTCTGTATATTCAGTATCCAGCATATGGCATCTTTTACAGAGTTGGTGATCTTCTCAGATTTCAAAGAACATATGAGTTGGAAAAGGCATGCTTGGATCACTTGTTGAATTTAAGAGCAATGGCATTGCGCAATCCAACATCTGGTTCTTACTCACTCACCCTTGCCAATGAGATCAGAAGAAGAGGTTACAACCCTGATGCTCCAGAGATGATGAAGCCAGTTAAAGTAGAAGGATTTTAGTGGTTGTTGATGATGTGCTCTCAGTAGTTATAATTTCCTTTTCTTGAAGTTATCTGTATTTGTACTGTTAAGTCATGCTATGTAATATCTTAACATTTTCCCATGTGTTGATGATAAAGCTGATAACTTATCTTACAGTGAAGTCAAATAGTTGTGAATCATTGTTTATTTTGATTTTCTCATGAATATTACTATCTGTGACATGTATGATTAATCTTATTTTTTGTTTTGAGGGTGGAGGAGTTGGTGACAGGAATCAACTATTCCAACTCATAGATTGATCACTTCTAGTGAAATTGAGTACCACACTTTTACTTGTGAAATCTGCACTTCTCTTGTGTCTCACCTATTGATATATTATTGGTTGTTGTAGTGTTCAGTGGGTATGTTAATGTTCTTCCGTCAGTTTAATAGCACCTTGATATCGCGTAAAAAGTCACGTTTTTACTATCGATATCTCTCTCATTCTGGAACAATTCTTGGCACTTTAATTCAAAAACATTACAAATCTGTAATATTATGTCAAGATGGTAAAAACAAGGTTGCATGATGAAAATCAAGCAAAACGGACAGAAAACGAAGATTCCACGCACGTTTGAAGATTCCAGACATAAAAACGGGATTTCAAGACCAAAGAGCCCATCACCAACATCTATCTGACCTAGGATGTTCGTTTTCAAATTACGAATCCAACAGAAGAAGAATCAACAAAAACGGACGAAGAATGAAGATTCTACGCACTCCGGAAGATCCAAATGATTCGTACGACACATCTAAAGTTCAGAAATATATTTTTGGGATTCTTTTTCATCAAAAGCTTCATTTTTGAATTACGAATCCAACGCAAAAAGAATCAACGCAAACGAACGCATAACGAAGAAAACACGCACGAATCGAGAAACGAGGCAACGAGCGACGAACTGGTGCGGGGTGGTGCCAGCCACCGCCGGCAGCCATACAGCCGCCGCCGGCTGGCAGTCAGCCGCCGCCGCCAGCCTGTCACCTGCACAGATTGCACTTTTTTGTCCTTTTTCGTACCCGGTCCTAGACCTTTACATGTTTTTTGTACCTGGTGCCACTACCTTTTTTGCCTTTGGTACCTGGTGCCACTACCTTTTCCACCTTTTGCTATCATGAGCTTTGGGGTGCTAACTTGAGCCAAATTTCCTCTATAAAAGGCAGCCCATAGCTCTCATTTCAAGACACTCATATACTCTCTCATATTCACACTCATACTTACACTCTCATTCTTCCATTTTCACTTTCTCACTCTAAAAATCTCTTATATTTTAGTCTAGGGTTATTGTAATTAATCTACGGATTAACATAGAGGTTAGAGCGAACGTTAGGAGTTTGGAGATTCATCTTTGTACGTGTGAACGAGTTGTCAGTCATAATAATACGTTGCTGCGCATTTATTTTCGGATGATATCGAAACCTTTATCATACTTGCTTTATTTCATATTTTAATTATGTATTATTGCCTCGTATGTGATTTGTCTATTACCATAAATTGCGAGTAGTTTATTATTGTGATTGTTGATGATGTAGATAATTATAAGTAAGGATGACATTATACAATTAAGTGTACGACAATTGTAAAAGTGATGTAACGGCCCCTATTTGACAGTTTATCTGATATAGTACTGGAAATGTTTTATACAGAGTACAAATGTATGGAAGTCAATAAACGACCGAAGGTAGTTACATCACTGGAATCGGCTCTGGTTTAACAGTTGGAATTCCGAAAGGATAATACAACTTCACAACTAACTGGTATATCCTACGAAAGTCAATGCACAATAAAATAATGTTCGAAAACGCGTTCAGATAAAATAGGAATTAATGACCTTTGTATCGTTAAGACTTTATGAACTTGAGTTTAATTTATGGAATACCCTTTCCGGTTATCCACGTGACTGCAACCTAGTAATTAGGATTTGATCAACCTTAATTATGGTAAGTAGTTATTTGTGCCCACGACATGCAACAAGTAAGACACAGTGAACCCACTCGTTGTACATATTAGGTTTATATTTCTGCATTGCTTTACATTTAGTTAGTTTAGATTGTCACATTCACCGTCAATTACTCCTGACCGCATGTCTGATGTAAGAAGCAGTCGAACTACCATGTAAAGTACACTGTCCGATTACTGAAAGGCATGGCCTGCATATGAAACACGTTTTTATAAACTGCGAATAATCTAGGGATGTATAACTGTTTGAAAAGGAGAACTCAAGTCATAAGTTGAAGTAACCAAGCCTTAATGCATAAAACAAGACTTAGGAATAAGGATAACATCCTCGTGATTTAAATACCTTAAAACACTAAGCCTTACACAATCAGCGGTCAAAACCTACAAAGTTATTAATCTGCATGCTAATAAAATACTAAACTATTTTAGGGGTTAAGAAAGGTCGGACCTATGAGACGATACGTTACTGATTCATGATAGGTTGTTTATCTTTCAATTAGATAAGTATTGGAAGTTCGCGTATTGCTCCGATCAGAATCACGATAACCTAGTTCCTAGTGACATGCCAATGGGAAATTTAGTTGGTAGGGTTCTAGAGTTTACACCTGATAGTTTAGACCATTACATTTAGCATTGTCCCTGTTTAATCTGTCATCCTGAAACATTAATTATCGAAATCTCAGCAATCACATGTTTATCTTTATCTGCTTTCTTGTAATTTACTTTTCTGCATTTTAATTACCTGTCTTTAGTTTAAAACCCCCAAACCTACCTACTTTGTTCCATCCTAAACATCTCCTACCGAAAGCACCAGCTTTAATCGACCACACATTTGGATTCATAGAACGATCTTAGGTCATACTTACCGCTTACTAACCAGAGTAGGTAGTATGTATAATTTAAGCCTAGCTAAAAATAAATTTTAAAACCCCTGCTGCGCCCGCATCACCATCGGGAATCGTAACGACACTGAACCGACGGTTGCGGGTGCATCACACCTCTATATCTTTTTTTCCCTCTGTAGTCGGAAGGGTTTTGGTGCAGTAATTGGCCGAGAGAAGGATGACCGCATCAAGGTTGTGGTTGCTTCTCTTTTGGTTGTTGTTTTGTTTTTGGGGTTGTAACATCAGCTTTTCATTTCCAGGTCTTGCAAGAAGGGTCAGGAAACCGATGGTAGTGCCAGTTGAAGCACGTGTGTTGAAAAAGTCAGACTTTGATAAAACATTTACAGCCTTTGATCAGCATAAGAAGATCATATCTTTGAATGATACAGTAATAAGGATCCTGGAAGGTCCACCAGAGGTTTGTTTCTGTGTTTTACAGGGCTGTGAGTTTGTTATTGTCAATGTTAGATTGGAATTGTATGCAACATGTGTCGGTTGCACCTTGCAGGATAAACTAGGAATTGTCAAGCAAATTTACAAAGAAGTCATATTTTTTCAAGATGAGAATGAACCGTAAAATTGTGACTATTTTTGTGCAAAATCACAAATATGTGAAAAGATGGAGTCATCTGCAGATCTTTTCAAAGGAAAGGCCGTGTGTCATGGATTAAAATAATAAGCATTCCAATTGAACTACCTGTCGGATAATCTACCGATAATCATACAAAAATAACCTCTATTGCAGGGTGTTAAGTCGGATTCCTCCGGGTTTGATGATTTCCCAACGTCACCAAAGTCTCCTTTATCACCACAGAAACCCTTTGAAGGGAGGGAGGGAAAATACCAGAAACTTGAAGTTAAGAAGTACTATTGTCATTTGATACTGACACAGTGACACTGTTAGAACATCTGAATTCATATCTTTAATATTCTGTTTATGCAGTTGATCGGGACGATCAGGATGTTTTACCTGTTAGGCAACCATGTTGAATACGTGTGGGTCCTCTTAAGGGTTACATGTGCCGTGTCATGGCAATTCGATATTCAGATGTCACAGTAAAGCTTGATTCTCAGCACAAGATTCTTACAGGTTAGTCGTGATCTTCAAGCTATTTTAATTCTTTCTTATTACAGATTCCTGTTCTCTCTTGGGTTCTGGAGGTAATCCATTTGTATTATTTCCCGTCGTGTAGTTAAATCTAAGCATCTCGCCGAAGTTAAAGATAAAAGCTCCAGTGTTCCCATTGGGTAAAGTGAAGTGAACTCTCTTTCTCTTTTAGCTTTTTGTTGTCTATCCTGTAGGCCTTATCGTAACTTTTTCTTTGGTGCACCAAAGGGATGGGCAAGATTCTAAACCATTTATATTGCTCGAAAATCTTGGAAGTTCAGAAGGTGAGAAATAATATTTATGGATATCATGTATCATTTTTTCTATTTTAATGAGAAGTATGGTTATAAGGTCATTGATGATCATATCAGACGTTATCAATATAGTCTCCATTACAAAAAAATTCTAGGTTAGTAGTGTTACTTGTGAGGTGCAAATGTGCAATTGCTTGTAAAAAGGATGATGGACAATCAAGTGGTTGGAGTAGTGGCAATCAAACAGGGGGAGGATGGGGTAATACTAAAGCTTCTGATACAACAGAGAAGAAGGATGATGCACAACGAAGCCAATGGGGCAGCGGCTGTGTTCATACTGCAGGAGGGTTGGGATTGGATGGAGGTAAAAAGGCTGATGCACAATGAAGTGGTTGGGGGCAGTGGTGGTGATCAGTCTGGTGATTTCTTTTAAATCATTTCTTACCATATAGTAAAATGAAGGCTTTTCACTTTACTCTTTGAACCATTTTAACCAACAGCTTCTTTTAATGTTGCAGTTGGTAAAAAGGAAGGTTAGGGCGGTGGTGGTAGTGATGCGGGAGGCGGAGGATGGGGATCTTCCAAGGAATCTGATTTAGATGGTAAGAAGGATGATGCTGAAGGAAGTGGCTGGAAGAAGTCGGGATGGTAAATTAATAGGTGAGTGGTGCGTATCATCACTCTCAAAATATTCAAAGCTATTTTGTTCAGTGACGCATAAAAATCGCCTAAAATTATCCAAGGTATTCTATAAATTATCCAAGGTATTCTATACCAGCTATCCCGCACTTAGAGCAACATTGTCCCTAATGTTCTCATGAGTTAGGTTTTACTGGAAGTAAAAAATCCCACACTTAGAGTTTCAACATGTAAGAAAATGTTTCTCAAGTGTAAAATTTGGGTTTAAATCCCACACTTAGTGATAAGCTTAGGATAGGGTATAGATTATAACAAACTAACAAGACAAAATATATGTAATCATGAAATGAACAAAAGGTTAAGAAACTCCCCAGATAACGCTTAAACGTTGTGAAGCTTATGATAGGTTGCAGGAAGGAAGGAGTCGATACGAGTCTTCTTCTGCATTCTTCATGAAGATCGGTATAGCTTCAGACAGGTTATCTGGTGCTTTGTATCCATCGTTATCAGAAATTCACTTCAAATCTTTAAGTGGGGATTCTTATGGTGTAGAATCCCATACTTAAGTTTTGAAGATGTTGAAGTGATTTTGATAAGTATTGGTAGTGAGGAGAAGTGATCCCACACTTAGGTCTTTGAAGTGCTTGGATACAAGGAAGTCTCATGAAGAACGAGATTCCTCCACGAGATGTTTGAATTTTCCGTTGTCTGCAGATATGGGAAATTGGTTCGGTTTGCCTTTGACTTCGGATTTTCTTTAATGCGCGTCATCTCGTATATCTCCACACTCATTCATCACAACATTCTAACTTATTCAAAATAACAGAAAATAAACATAATAAGTAGTGGCATAGCATAAATAATAAAGATAGATTGATCAACCAATCAATGGCTGATACAAATATGTCCCAAAAGTAAAGTACTACAGTAGCCAAACAAACACAAGATAATAATAATAATGTCTGAAACCAAAGTCAAATGATGTAAATGGAGCTGGTCTATGAAGCTGGTGATCCCTGGTCAGGTACATCAGAGTGCTGAGTGTGAGCTGGTGCAGTCGATGGTCCCACGACTGATTGTTGGCCGCTAGAAACTCTTTGTCCCAGTTCTTCTGCATTGATAAGCTCGAGCTGGATCAGGATATCTCTAAGTGTGTATGCCGGAATCTTCATCAGATCTTCAATACCCCACTGTAGCAAAACTTCTGATCTGACCTTTGCTTTCTCGAGCAAAGTCAAGTAAGCCTGACACAGTAAGCTCTCTGAAGGTACAACTGAGGAGGAGATAGGTCCTAGGTTTAGTAGCATCCCAGAAGCATCAAATGATAGTGTGTCTGAACCCAAATAGACCATGTCCTGGCGGAGAGATCCGCTAGCTGCGGGCTGGACAGATGACGGGTGAGGAATCACGGGTGCAGATAACACAGGCTGAACTGCCGGTGTCTCGATCTCAACTGAATGACCCTGCTTTGAAACTTGTGTGGTTCGGATGACGGGTGGTGATGGATGAGTGGTAGGCGAAGTATGTGGTGGTGCTATGGCTGGTGGTGGTGGACCGCGTCGGTACAAGTAAGGCTCAGGGTCAGGAATACCAAGTCTCTTGGACATCAGCAACTGGTGGGAACGGCTAACCTGTAGAGCATGTAAAAGGTAATATTGTGTCAGTGAGGTCATCTGTGTAGTGAACAGTAGCCTGAGCTGGTGGCTTGACTGTCTCAGCTCCTCCATGCGGGACACTAGCATCTGCAGTCTGTGCTCGGGCTCTATCAGATGGACCATCCTCGGTATACGCAGGTGGGGAGGGTCCTCTAGCTCGCTTTCTCAGAAAACGACATCCTGGAATGACCTGCTTAGTGTTCTTCCATGCACTGCCCTTGCTTGTCTACCTCAATAAGTCTGATCAACTTGCAATACTCTAGGTCGAACGGCAGTGATCTAGAACAAACCGTGAACTGTCTCAATCCAAAGGTCGAACGGCAGTGATCAGCTTGCAATACTCTAGTATCAGTCAACAACCCCATACCATATAACAATCTAGTGATAATCGACCCCATGAACATATGCCTATCCAAATCTGTCTCAATCCAAAGTCTCTCAGCAATCAAGAAAGCAACATTCAGATTCTTTTCTCCTATGATTGCTTCCATGAACTTCAACTCCTCTACTCTCACAGCCCCACCTTCCTTCTTTCCAAATATAGAACATGCTAGCAACTTGTGAAGAATGTGGTGAACAAGTTTGATGAAAGTCGATGACTTAACACAGCTCCTGAAGTTTGATCCTGCTAAATCCATCCATATATCCTTGTAGTTCCTGTTTGGTAGGCTGGAGATGTCTTGAACATTGTTTCTGAACCATGCAGAGTTGACCTGAGACTCTGTGTATAGACCAAGATACACTCCCAAGTCGGCAACTGAAATGTGATGAATCTGTTCCTGAAACCTAAATGAAATCTTTCTTTTGTCGAAGATGCTCATTTTTTGATTCAATTGGTATGTCATCATGAACTCGGTCACTACTTCTTGGTATGCATCCTCATCTACATCAAAAAGACGTAGAAGAGCATTGTTCATTTGAACCTCGGTCTCATACATTAGCAAATTCTTCAACTCATCCCTGATCCCAAGCTTAATCATATCTTTCCAAACCACAAAACGATTACTGCCTATCGGTCGCTGCAACCATTGGCGAATGAGTGACCTATTCTTTGAAGATTTGGCCAAGTAGCTGAGTGAAGGTGGGCAAGTATCCATCTGTGACAAAAGACAAAAAAAGATTAAACTGTAATAGTGGTGTATTAATGGATATGCTAAAGTACTTCCAAATTTTTAGAAAAAATTGAAAATGTAGGCGTTAGAAATGGGCATATCCGGAAATTTAATATTGCTAAACCTAACTGCCACCAATCACAAATCAACAATTTTTATTAACTTATGTTTAAATATGGGAAAGTGGCACAAAGCTTCAAGTTTCTAGCATAATCAAAGCAAGTATTTTAGTACCATATTAATTATCCCAAGCACTAAAAACTTAAACACTTTATGTTTGTGGTTAGCTAAATCAGATGAGCCTAATACTTTGAATAAATTCAAGGTCATATAATTACCTCAAGCAAATTAATTAATCACAAAATGACATATTACCAAGCTAATATGTAATCCAATTTTCCGCAATTTCCAAAAGACATGAAGCTTAATTACATGGTTCCAAGCAAAGAGTGCAAGTAGATTTAATGACAAAATGGTAATTAGAAGAATGGTGTTATGTTGGTTCCATTTCAAAAGGGTCATACACTTTATTAATTAAAGTGCCGATACTTAGAAATGATCAAATGAACCAAAGCTTGTTTTGGCAATCTTGTAAGCTTTTTAAACTTATAAAAGTCATAAACATTGTTTTTAATCAAAAGTTTTAAGTGAAAATGATGTTTATGGAGGTTTTGACAAAAAGTTGCTTACTTTAATTACCAAAGACTAGCCTAACCATTTTCTAATTGCAAATGATTAATCAAAGCATGTTAACTTATCACATTTAAGCATAATTCAATCAAGTAGAAGTCAACATAAGCAATTAATCAACCAAAAAGTCAAATAACTCAAAGTTCATCCAAAAAGTCAACACTTTAATCTTTAATCTTGCAATTAAACCAACAAATCACTAGATTATGTTTGTAATCATGTTAAGCATCAAGATAAGCATGGAATAACACTAAAGATTGCAACTTTTAAGCATGAAAACCATAGAAACAAGTTACAAGCCCTAGTTTTTAAAGTTTCATGAAAATCACAAAATTAGGTCAAGAATTACCTTAAACTTGATGTAATGATGTTGTGGATGCAAGAAAGATGATTAAATGATGAATTTCGAGCTTGGAATCATGCAAAATGGTTGAAAGATGAAGAATTGGTGGTCATGGTGGTGATGGCCGACGGTGGGAGTAGAGGGGAGAGGAAGAAGATGAAGTTTTTTGTGTTTTTGTCCTCTTGTATTGGCCTAATGTCCTTTAAATGCAAGTCTCAAACATCTTGAGTTTTAAATTCGCGAAAGATACGAAACATACAAGTTAAATTTTAGAAATTTAAGATTTTTAATAAAGTAATTTTAAAAAGTATGTTCGAATTTTTCTGAATCTCTGCTCGCAGTCTGAGACTGTATCGTAAAATCGCGTAAGCTTTTATTTAAAGTAAAACAGTATTTTTGTGGTCTTTAAAATTCAAGACAAGTTCAAAATTAATTTTTCAAAATTTAAAAATAAACTTTTTCAAATTTTCTGAAAATGTTTGAAATTCGTTACTGTGTTGCGCGAATTCGAATTTTAAAAGAACGTTTTCTTGTGTTTTTAAATGAAAGCTTTTAAATTTAATAATTAACCACTAATATTAATTAACCTAAATACTTAAAACAAAACTAAATTAACTAAAGTTTGGGTTGCCTCCCAAAAAGCGCTTGGTTAAAGTCGGTAGCTCGACTTTTGGACAAATTTATCTGAAATTGTCCAAGAGCAATTGTTTGAGTAAATTTGATGCTCTTGGTTGAGGGAAATTGTAGCGAGGAATAAAGTCACAAGTGAGAATCTTAATGACATAATCAACTAGGTCTGCGGGATGTAGCGAGAATCGTTCGTGTTCAGTGAGAAACATACGTTCCTTTTTGCCTAAATCTAGAAGATTGTCAATAAACATGTTAAATTTCTTTCTAACTTTCTTAGGGTTTGAAATCCCATTTCGTGACCCATCATCTTTATGGTTTAAGTCATGAAGAAGCATTCCTAGGGTATGGTGAAATTCCCATTCTTCTCTTGAATCGGGATCTCCGGTGGTGGTGTGAACTGACTCCGTGATTTCCTCGATTAAAGATGTTTGTGAAACAGTGAAAGAAAATTTTGACTGAACGAATAACAAAGTGAGTGAGACATTAATATCTCTTATTCTAGCAAAGAAAGCAGCTTCCATGTTTGGGAATATTTCTAACAACTTGTCGATCATGTAAGTAGCGGGGTCAACGAAAAATGGAATTTTATCAGAAATAACGAGAGATATAGCGGGATCTTTGCTGATCCAGAACTCAAGCTCATAAATCATCGCTGCAACTTAACGATTAATTAGGGTTTGAGAAACCGGCTGATAATCGGTGCAGGCGAATAGATCCATTAGTAGGTCTATTTCTGATTTCAGCTTTAGTTCTTTCTCTGGATAATGTGTGAAGATACCTTCCTCCTTTTGATTCGGAAGAAGGTGGAGAATACCAACCTATTTCTTTATTCTACGAGCGACTTCTCTTTGTTCTACCGAAAAAGGAAAGTCATATGTTTTGAGTTGTCTGGCAAATGCCCGACAAACATCCAATCTCCTATCAGGATCAAAAGAGTTACCTACGTAACGGATATTTTCTTCCGGTTTGATTGGTAGAGTCCTATCAACAACACGATAGATGGTGTACTCAGGTTCTGGTACAAGGTTCAAAAAGATAGGTGATTTTGGAGGGTACTTGTAAACTTCTTCATCCCATAGTGAAAGACGTTCTTCAACGAGTGGAAAACGAAAGGGTTGAAGTTGTTCAGAGTTACTCTCGGCAAAACCAGATGAGGTAGGGAATTGAAAGAAATTTTCTAAGGAATATGAAATCTCAGGAGCAGGTATAACCTGATAGCTTAGAATGCTAGAGGCAGAAGTTGAGATCTTCTGATGAGAATCATGGCTTCCTAAGTCAAGATCTAAGAATTGTCCTAAAGTTCTAGATTCATCGTCTAGATTAGCGGAGATATCTTCGGAAGAGGATAATGATGAAGAGTAGATGTCAGATTCCAGCTCTCGTTCTAAGCAGGCGAAGAACTCAGCGTCATCCATGGCCATCATTTCTTCGGACGTCTTGTGAGGGAGTGGAGAAATGGGGCTAGACGAAAGTGAATCGTAGAAAGATATTTTTGTATTTTTCATTTTTTAACTTATCTAATTTATTTAACAAATTACGGCCAACTAAGTTTGGGAAAACCTAATTGGAAAGGATCTCCTAAAAGCTAGAATATCTAAGGCGGCTTCAAATTGTAACGTTCTACGATCTCCGGCAGCGGCGCCAAAAACTTGTCGCTTCCCTATCGGTCGGTCGGATTTGACTCCGGTCGTTGCTCCAACAGCAACAGAGGCGGCGGACAGTGTGTTTTAAATTTATATGAGCTGGGGCTGAAACTATAAGTACTACCGACCTTGGGAGCAAGCAGTAAGTATAACTCGAGGTCATTCTTTTATCAGAGTGAATTGAAATGAAGCGGATCACCAAAGATTATGGTCGCAATTAGGATGGGGGTAGGTAGATAGATTTTTGGTAGGTTTGGTTTTCTAATTATCCTAAGTACAAATAAAGTAAATAGAGGAAATAAAAGATAAAGGGTGAGCAGACAGGTAGAGATGTGATTGCTGAAACTTGGATAATTAGGGTTTCAGGATGATGTTAATTATAAATTTGATCGGGGATTCACCAGATAAAGAGCATACATACTTTCGGTGTAAACACTAGGACCCTACGTTCAGGTGAAACCCTAAAAACATATGTCATTGGAATCCTAGGTTATCATGATTCTGATCAGATCAAGCTGTTTTCAAACCCCCTTGAACTTTGCTTGAATAAGACAAAGTAACCCTCAATCAATCTAGGGTGCAGGCATAAGGTAACAGACCGCAATTGTATTTACTGACCTTTCTTAACACCTAATCGTCTATTTACTTTTATCATGGCAAATACTAATTGCATCCTATGTATGTTAAACTATTGGTTTAATTAGGGTTTAACATGTCTAGGTATTACTAATAACACTACCCTGTATTTTGTCTGTTTGAAACACATACTTAACCATCATAAATATAAACAGTCCTTTACATTCAGGCGTTCATCCCTAGGAATAATCACGGTGTACAGGGCAGTTAGGCATTTCCACAGCTTTCCAAACTCTAGATGTACTAACGGTGTATAGGGCATTCAAGCATTTCCACAGTGTTCCAGATCTGAAGTGTACTAACGGTGTAGAGTGCACGAGCATTTCCACAGCTTTGATTCCTAGATCACAGTTCTAGAAGGGTTACTTCTAGGTAATCCACGATGAAACAATCCTATGGCATTTCCTTAGCTTCCACGTATTTGTACTCCACACGAGATGTTTCCAACGCTATACGAAGTACCGTACCTTTATAAGGAAAGTTCATAGCTTCATACTATAACTGGAGATGACTGTGTTTACATAGTATTAGGGTTGATCAGATCCTATCCTAGGTTAACAGTCACGTGAAAGTCTGGAAAGGGTGACGAGAAACTAGATCTATATTCAGGATAAGCTTAACCAGATACACAACATAACAATTTCCAATCGTAAAAAATGAAATATTAATTTAACATCATCCCTACTCCTAATATCTACATTTCAACAATCACAATATTAAACTACTCTATAACCATGGCAATAAGTTAAATACAAACTAAAATAACATAAAGCACAAGCATTATAACAGTAGGTAAAGTTTAGATATCACCGGGAATACAACAGTGTAATACTAAGGATTACAAATAGTTTGAACTTGAAAAACTCGTTACAACAAGATTACCAAGCTAAACCTTCCTCTAGACTCGGACCGTAAGCTCAACCCAAACCTTTCTCCTCTAGAACTCTAGAGAGAGAAAGTAGAAAGAGAGAATGAAAGAAAAATGAGAGAAATTTGAGAATGAAGTGAGAAAGATGTTGTGGTGTGTTGGTGTTTGAAAATGGGGAGGTGATGAATCCTATTTATAGTGAAAGCCTCAAACCATATGTACAACTCGCGAAACAACACGTATAAGCAAACGAAGCAGATACGGGGAGAGCAGGGGCGTATACAGCCTTGCAGGGGCTGTATACGGGGTATGCTAGGCAGTATACGGTGCTAGTAGGTCCGTATACGGTTCCCTAGGCCGTATACGGGCTCCATCTGATTTCGTTCGTTGCTTAAAATGCGCGTATCTCCTTCGTTATGCCTCCGTTTGACTTGATTCTTTCGCTCGTGGCTTCGTAATTCCGTTACGCTTCTAATGGTACCAATTTCACCAAAATTGGATGATTTGAGCTCAGTCGTTTCCAGAATGACTTTATTGGTGTCTGTAATCGTCGTGTCTTCCCCGTTCTTTACCCGATTTGCATGATTCTTGATTTTCCCGTCTCGGTTTTATCTGTATTATCATATGATGAGGTTAGAATATGTGCCTCATAAGATAGATGAGTCCGGAGAAATTTGTGCACGTATATTTGTCCTGATTTGCTCGTTATTTGGGCGTTTTTGGTGATTTTTGCAGTAACATCTATATTTAGACCACTTTAGTGAATTTTAGTAAATAATGATCTTTTTGGAATGTTTTCACTAAAGATGTACCAAAAAAGTGTGGAATATTGCCCTTAAAAACATGACTTTTTGCGTCACATCAGGATACTGTCGCATCTACTTCAACATCACCGAAAATGTCCACATACATATCTCAGATGTCCAAGGCAATGGGTAATTTAGGAGCTGTAGAAGATTACCTCCATCAGATATTCTATTTGTTACTAAACTTTCTGCTAAATTTACTTTGAAGTTTATTCTTGTGCAATTAGTAAACTACGAGTCAAAAACTCATGAACACATGAATGTACGTCCCGGCATTGATGATCCCAAGTCACAAGTTTGCCATCATACTGTCATGAACACAATGTAATTCACTTACTATAATATTTTAATGTTGACTAATGTGCCTACTTTAGTCCAACTACAGGTGAAACTCTTAACCGTCAACCAATTTATAACACATATTTAATTTGCCCTCAATCAATTCAAACAAACTAAACTCATATATATTGAGACTTTCTACCCGAGGCTAACTTTTTTGGACTTTCGTTTTCGTAGGCCGATTCACTTCGGGAGACTACTTTACTCCAGCTGCATGAGATATTGACAACACGACAGTCCGCATTAGCATGACTGGCTATTTCAGACTACTTTGCACGTCTGACTGCTCTAAAGTACTTATGGGTTGCAAGGCCGCGTGAGTCTCAACCAACATAAATGCGGCACGATCTCATTCGTATTACATTCTCTAAATTTCATAAGACACAAAATGGAATTTTATATGTACTAGTAAACTTTGCGTAATACTAATGTTTTTATTTGCGTCCTTAGATTTATACAGCTTTACAATGCATTCCGATTATTATTTCGTCTTCGTAATTCGTCATGGATCACATCATCACATCAAAACTTAACAATGCACACTAAAAACCCAAACTTCATAAAACCGGGTCTCAATTGCTACCCCTCATAGTGATAGTGATTTCACCAGGCCAAATAAGCTAAATTAACTGGGCTTCTAACCAGGCCCAATAACCCAAAACACCCCAATACCACACCCTAAACTCATTAACTCAATACCACCGAAACCCTAATTCTATATACACACACTAACACTCAAATATCAAGCAGCAATTGCAGAGAGGGAGATCATGGTAAACGGATCGGGTATTTGCGCCAAAGAGGTGGTGGTTGATGCTCGCCACCACATGCTCGGCCGATTGTCGTCAATTATCGCCAAAGAATTACTCAACGGTCAGCGAGTTACGGTCGTTCGATGCGAAGAAATCTGTCTTTCCGGCGGCCTTGTTCGTCAGAAAATGAAGTATCTCAGGTTTCTTCGTAAGCGTATGAACACAAAACCCTCGCATGGTCCAATTCATTTCCGTGCTCCTTCTAAGATCCTTTGGCGCACCATCAGAGGGTAACTCATCACCGTCATCATTTTTGTATTTATATAATATGATCAAATGTGTTTATTTAGCGGTTTGTTTGTAATTCTGTGTATATGTTTAAATATATCTGATTTTTGTGTTGCATTCACACTTGTTCTGATCGAACTGCATTGATAATTTTGTGAAGTAAAATTGTTATTTAGGTGTATACAGGAATGCTATATGTATAATCTTCGTATGAATTGTTGTATATGAAAGTTAACAAATTGTTTATAGAAGAATATTGTGTTTGTGCCTTTTTATTAATTTAGAATTTGAAGTTAGGCTGCTGTTTGATATGATTAAGGTATGCATAAATACTTTTGATACGATTATGTTAACAAATGGTATATGTGTGTCTGATGTTGTTTTAAATTTAAAAGGCTGTATGCGGGTGTTTTCACAATGTTTTAAGTTTTGTAAGTTGTATAACTTGGAGCTGGTGTTATTAGTAGCCCTATTAGGGAGTTGTTGAATAAGGATTTGTCTTTGTGATGTTAATTTATATTATGATTGTAACTTATATGTGATGTTTTTATAGACTTTATTAAAAAGGGATGTATCATTTCTGAACTGTGCTATTATATAATGTAGGATGATTCCCCACAAGACCAAGCGTGGAGCTGCTGCACTTGCAAATTTGAAGGTTTATGAAGGAGTTCCTACTCCTTACAACAGGAAGAAGAGGATGGTCATCCCTGATGCCCTCAAGTAAGAACATTGGAGATGAAATTTTGGATGGAACATTAGTGTATTGTTAAATTGTTTCTATGGTAGATTTTACTATTAACTTGTTGAATGTGATTTGGGATTGTGTTTGTTTCTGAATAAAAATGCAGGGTTTTGAGACTTACTGCTGGACACAAGTTTTGCTTGTTGGGGCAACTATCATCTGAGGTTGGCTGGAATCACTATGCGACCATCAAGGTAAATATGTGTACTTCTTTCTTTGTTGCTAGATGTTTTCATTTTACTGATAGCAAGTCTGTATTAGTTTTAGTGTTTTGCTCATGTGTTTCTAGTTGACGTTTAACTATTTGGTATAACTGTATGAAGTAAGTTGTTTTAAGTTCTGCACTTGTGAACTTTAGAGTATTAGTACTTAGTTATAATTACGAGGGTCTAGTTATTTTGGATGTTTTTCGATAAATGTGGTGATGATATGAAAATTACTGATGTAAATGAGTTCAAGTTCGTTTATTAGCAGTAAGAGCAGATATGAACTGTTTCTCAAATTAGGTTTTGCTTCAGCTGTAGCATCATATGACATTTATGTGATGTAAATGTCACATGGTGTATATGTTAAAGTTTCACATGGTGTGTTTTCGGCTTTGAATATTGACATGGAAGTGTTTGTTTCGCTTCGCTTTGAGCAATTTTTACAAAATCCAGTTTGTTTATCATAATCTAAAATTTCATGGGAGTATATATTTATAGCTCTTACCTATGAATAACAACAGGATCTTGAGAAGAAGAGGAAAGAGAAGGCTCAGGTGGTGTATGAGAGGAAGAAGCAGCTCAACAAACTGCGAGCAAAGGCAGAGAAGGCAGCGGAAGAGAAACTTGGCTCACAACTGGAGATCCTTGCTCCTGTTACCTACTAGAAGTTTTAAGCATAGTTTCCTGTTAGAAATTTTGTGTTGGAAGTCGACGACTTTTTACATTTTTATTATGAATATGAGGATACCTTGTCTTGGATTTTGTTTTGTGGAACCAAACATTTTTGCTCAAATATGTGTTTATTTAGTGCACAAATTATTGATGAAATCTTTACATCTCAGGGTGTTTTTTCTTTGCATTCTGGAAATGGTCGATAAGTTTCACGCATAAGTGGCAAAGTGAATGGGTCGGGTTGGGTCACAGGTTTAGATGGGTTTGGGTCTAAATGTGTCTTTCAGAAGGATGGTTCTAAACGTGTCTAGGTCAAATGGGTCTTGTGTCGGGTTGACCCATCGGGTTTTCATTAAACTTTTATTATTTGAGTGAAAAATGAAAAAATGAAATGAAGTAAAAAAAAAGTATCCTGTCTAGACCTGTTTGTTAATTGTTATTGGTTAATTGTTATACAATTGAATATTATATTGAAAAACACATTTAAACCCATAAAATATGAGGAAAAGATCCCACGAACTTATCACATCTTAAATATTAACCGGTAGGTCCAAAATTGACACCTCCCGCTTCATGTGGTTTAAGATGATAGAAAATTACTTGTAACGAGGTAATTGCAACGTAGAGAATACAAACAAAATGAGGTGATAGCTATTGTGGTTGAAAATAAGTATATATGTGTGTTCAAATGAGGTAATTCCATATTTTGGTTAGTTGTACTTTAGTCATGTATACAACCATAAATTGTTGCTCCATGGGAAATTTCATTTAATTATACCGATAGAATAGATGTATACATAATTTTTAGGACTTGCTAATTGTCAACCCTGAACCCCTTGCGGGCTTTATGGTTGAGTACATTTGATACGATATCAGCAAAAAAAACTTCTTTTCATATATTACCATCTAATGACATACGTGATGTATAAGCTCAGAGATTCGTTATACAAAGTCAGCTGTTCAAAAATGCAAGTCAACTATATGTGACGTGGTAAAATAAAAGTTTCTTCATTTGATTATGCGAAGTTAACTGTGACCCGGGAGGATGTTTCTTCCACGGCTTTCTTTTCCATAGGAGTAATATTCTTGGTTTTACAATTTAGTGGCTACCTTCATGCATCAATCTATTTTTCCTTCCAAGAATTACTAGAATTATAACATGTCTTCCATAAAAGAGTTTGATCACCTTAGAGTTCCCCTCGAAGCTATTATACTGGCCACCAACAACTTTGGGGACAACAACTACATTAGTCAAGGTGGATTCGGGAAGGTTTACAAAGGAGAACTCATTCACTTTGATGAAAAGATTGTGGTAGCTGTCAAACGCTTAAATCCGATACATGGACAAGGGAGCACTGAGTTTTGGAAAGAGATCATGATGCTTTCATGTTATAAACATGAAAATCTTGTCTCCCTTTTAGGGTACTCTGATGAAGGTGTTGAAAAAATCCTTGTGTACGAGTATCTACCTAACAAAAGCCTCGATATGTATCTTAGCAACTCTAATCTCTCGTGGATCCAACGCCTTAACATATGTATTGGTGTAGCTTGTGGGCTAGAGTATCTTCATAACCCTGAAGGTACAACACAAAGAGTGTTACACCGTGATATTAAAAGCTCCAATATATTGTTGGATACGAATTGGAATGCCAAGATTTCAGATTTTGGACTTTCCGAATTCGGCCTGCTAACCAAGAATTCACATTTCTAATCTCACACCAAGTAGGCACAAGTGGGTATTGTGATCCACTTTATGTGGAGACTGGGTTCTTGACAAAAGAATCAGATGTCTACTCCTTTGGGGTAGTGTTATTTGAAGTACTGTGTGGAAGGTTTTGCATAGCAAATGAATATAAAGATGACCGTCGATTTTTGCCAAGTTTTGCACAAAGTTGCTACGAAGGAAATAAAATAGGTACAATTGTTCTTGAGTGTCTACAAGAGCAAATATCACCAGCTTGTTTATGTAAGTTCTCAGAAATTGCATATCAATGTCTAAAAAGAGATCGCAATGAACGCCCACTAGTAGGTGAGATCGTACAACAACTTACGACTGCTCTTCAATATCAGGTAAGTTTATATCTGAAATGAAGAGGTTAGTTTTGCCTTTTCTTGATTAGTAGTAGTACCTAATGGGCACAATTTTTGGAATCCTACATTTTATAGGTTGAGCCTCTCTCATTGACAAATCAGCTTAACGATCCATCTGAGGCATTGCTCCATGATTTTCAACCAAATTGGCTTTTCTTTTAAATAATAGATGATTAAGAATATGTACGTAGTTGGTTTTTAATGAAATGCATTATTTATTTATTTTATTAATTTGCCTTTTATTGATATAACTAGTGAATGGACCCGTGAAAAAACAGGACCCTTTAAGCAACAACCCGCCTAAACAATCTCTCCGAATAAGATTAACAGCGATGATTTTCTTATTTACTTGTTGAATGTGATTTGTGATTGTGTATGTTCCATAATAAAAAAACAGGGTTTTGAGACTTACTGCTGGACACAACATTCTGCTTGTTGGGACAATTATCATCTGAGGTTGGTGGGAATCATTATGAGACCATCAAGGTAAACATCTGTACTTGTTTCTTTGTTGCTAGATGTTTTTATTTTGCTGATAGCAATTCATCACAAGTTTTCAATATCGATTCCTATCCGGAGATCATTTACTACTCATTAGTGTTTGCTCATGTCTTTTTAGTCGTCGTTTAACAATTTGCTATTATTTTATGTAGTATGTTGTTTTAAGTTCTGTACTTGTGAACTTTAGAGTATTGGTATTTAGTTATAATTATGAGGGCTAGTTATTTTGGATGATTTTTGATAAAAATGGTGAGGGTACTAAAATCATTGTAGCAAACGAGATCAAGTTTTTTTATTAGCACTAAGAGCAGATATAAACTGTTCTTAACCTAGGCTTTGCTTCAGCTGTAGCATCATCCGACTGTTTATTTTGCTTCACTTTGAGCAATTCTTACATTCACCAGTTTGTTTATCCTGATCTTAAATTTCATGGGAGTATATATTTATAGCTCTTACCTACGAATAACAACAACATGATCTTGAGAAGAAGAGGAAAGAGAAGGCTCAGGTGGTGTACGAGAGGAAGAAGCAGCTCAACAAACTGCGTGCAAAGGCAGCGGAAGAGAAACTTGGCTCACAACTGGAGATCCTTGCTCCTGTTACCTACTAGAAGTTTTAAGCATAGTTTCCTGTTAGAAATTTTGTGTCGGATGTTGATGACTCTTCACATTTTTATTTTGAATATGAGGATACCTTGTCTTGGGTTTCGTTTTGTGAAATCAAATATGTTTGCTCAAATTTGTGGTAATTTAGTGCACAAATCACTGATGAAACATTACATCTTAGGGTGTTAGTTCTCTGCATTCAGGAAAGCTTCTTCTTATATGGTTGATATGTTTCTTCTTAGGGTGCACAAATTAGTTATATATGTTTGGGTCTAATCTGGTAAATGGAAATTGCTACTGTATTTTGGTTATTATGGTATGCATGTATGAAAATAACTCGACAAGGATGCATATATAGTTTCTTCTTTATCATTGAATAAACGATTCAGGTCCTGTAATACCCACTGTATCAGTTACTTATTCAATGTAAATTTAGTAAATAGCAATGGGAAAATTTAAGCAAATATAACACGCATATTATATCCTTTTATGGTCGCTATTTTTATCTACATAAATCAAGTCCATACTTGTTATGCACCTTGTCTCATGAAATAACAATTTTATATACGGTTCATTATTCAGTATAAAGATGAATATTTCGAGCATATACAATAACTCTACACCATATTAGAGCATATACGGAGTGTTTTTTTTTTTTTTTTTTTTTTTTTTGTCTTTGTTCCCGATCGAGAAAACTGTCCAACGGCAATTTGCCACTCCGCGATGGCATTTTTGAGCAATGGGCGTCGAACACAGTTTTTTTTCCACATACACATTGATTTAGAATATCAAAAATACATTTTCAAAACATTCTAAACTCATTATCATCCACTTTCGTTCATTAGTAAATTTAGTGTCATTACTCCTCGTGCTCTTATAAAACACTTTAGCACTGGATAAAGAACCTCAGTAAAATAGTTCATGTCCTCATCTCTTACACGTTACACCACCTTTGTTGATCACCATCCTTTACACAAGTACCGTGTTAGTACTTCCAAATAAGCTTACTTATATTTGTCCTCTAACATTATCACTCTTACATAGCGTATATCTCCACGGTTATGACATATAATGGTAGCAAGATTATTGAGATTATGACGTATGATTTATAGGGTAATGACTTGAAAACATATTCATTGAATTTGGACAACAATTAGAACGTTAATACAACCATATGAAATGACAATGCAACAACCAAGTCGTACAAACAGAAGCAAATTAAAATAAATCATTTATGATATATTAAATGGTAGTATCATTGAATTGTTCATGTTTCATATATACACCTCATATCATTAGTATTAGTATAAGTTTAGTATATATATATTGTAAGTCCCTAGTTCTAGGATCGATAACTTCATTATCTGTAGTATTAAGGTGCGGAATCTCTTAATATGGTGTTATCTTACTATAACGAATAAGTTTGCGTTTAGATTAACTAATACTTAGCTTTAAACGATAAACCGTCAAAGCCTAGCCTTTAGAATACGTTTTCTCTGGATTGCTAAATTCGCAGGTTCGGTAATTGAATGGCAAAAGTTCTGTTTAGGTTAAACCGAATCGAACATATATACTTTAATCAACTTGCAGCCACTGGGCCTGCGAGTTCAATTCGATTCGCACACAAGCCCAAGCCCAGTTGACTTCTCTTCGCTGCTAACCTCTGCGAATTCAAATCTCATCTCGCATCGCAATGCCTTGCGACTTGAGATCTCGACTCGCTATACATATTTATTTCGTTTCCGATATTCGTCTAACACTTTAATATACTAATATATTCAACGAATATTAATAACAAAACAAATATTTATTTACAAATCTAAACCAATGTACAAACATGATAATAATTACACCAGTCCTATTTCAAGCTAAATCTGTTGTCACAAACTATGTCTCAACAGACTCCCCCTTGACAATAGCTCTAGCGTCTTTATCTTCACGCTTGTCTTTAGTCTTCATTTGTAAATTTTACTTCCTGCATATATCTTCATTCTAATACAAGTCTTAACCATCATTTGATAATCTCGTGCTAAATCACCCCATGCTTCTGTCATCAAGATTCTATTCTCATTTAACTTTAACAAATCTTTCTTTGACATGTTCATTAGGTGTCGATGGTCATAAACTCTGAAAATCTCACGTTCACCACCCTCAACTTCATCATCAGCTTCAACCATGACAGCCTCTCAAGTTTCTGAATCCACATGCCAACTTTTCATATTTCCCAGAATATCCCATGGCATTGTTTTCAGTGGAATCTGCTGAACACACTTGACAGCTGGTTACACTTTCTTTCTCCTTCTCCTTCCAGTCCTTTGACTTCTCTCCTGTAACTTTATCGTTTTTCCATTCCTTGGCTTAATCTTTTCAAACTTCCCTGAACGAACCTCAGTGTTATATGTTCTACATATCGACCAACAAAATCATTATCTGGATTCTTCAAAGATAATTGAGCCAAGTCTCGAATCTCATATTTAGGTAGAGAACTGAACACTGCAAGCTTTCGCTCAAAATATTGAACTCCGTCAAACCTTTTAATTGCGAAAAGCTTCAGGTCAGAGTCAAAATACCAACCGATAATCCCTCTACGCACTTCGCATTTTCCTGTAATATCAACCTCCGAAACTCCAACCCTTTTCTTCTTCATTTTCTCTAAAGGTCTGAACATCGGATTGTCCTTATGCTTATCAGGAATCTCTTCTTCATAATCGGTTGAGTCATCGATATCTTTATCTACATCAACAACTTTAGGACCTTCTTCATCTTCAAACACAATATCTGTTCTAGATGGGCTCACATGATGTTCATCTATATTTGCATCTGGATCTACACCCATGTCTAGCTCTATCTCAGAAGCAGCAGTCCAATCTTCAGGTGGTTGAAACTCTCCTTTCTTCCAAATCATAATTAATGTCTTCATCTATCTCATCAAGAAAATCATCTTCTGAATCTGATAAATCAAGCATTTCAATCCCTAGAAAACACAAACACAAATAACTATTAACAATCTAAATTCCTTCATTGATTTCCCTGAATCAATCTAAGAATTTCTTTATTAATCCTTTTGTGTAATTAGTCCATAACATAAACACAATTAATAACTTATAAATCTTTTATTGATTACCCATAATCAATCTAAGATTTCTTAAGTCTTTTATAAAACACTTAACAAATATTAATTAAACTTAAACTCTAATATTTTGTGAATAAACACCAAACATTTAAGTTTACAATTAATTAACTTATATAATTCCAAGACTTAATTGAACTATTATCTTTCCAAAAACTTAACTTTCAATTATATCTTTAAATTATATATCTTTGTCTAGTTAAAGATTTAACATATTAAACTTGTCAGTTATAACCAACTCTCAAGTCTAAAATATGTAAATTATCATAATTTAATTCCAAAGGGTAACACTTAATTAAAATAAAATTAAATAACTTTATATATACATAAAGCCAAAAATAAAATAAAACAACTCATAAAAACAAGCAGTGGTATCAGGTACCATTTTATTAATTACTTGAAATAAAATAAGGTACATAAATAAACTGAATAAGAATTTATCTGCTTAGGAATCATATTAGAAAGAACAAACTAGTAGAATTTATTAAAAAGTTTAAGTAGATTGTTAGTATACATACCTCATGAAATTCAAATAAATTACAATAGAATTACAACTAATTTTATCATTTATTCATTTATATTCATAAAATTATATCTTAGGTACCGTTATCCACATAAGATAATTAATAAAAACATATTATTCACTTAAAATGAATATTTTGTTATAGACAGTTCAAGATGATTACCAATATTATGATCTACATAAACAAATTATACTCACATATCTAAGCAACACCATTATTGTTAGTATGAATACTACCAAGTGTTTTCTAAGATATGACATACTGAAGAATTCAAGCAACACATATAGCACTGGTTTCTGTAGATTCAAGGTAGAGGTTTATCAAACTTACACTTGAATTTAAAATTTAGACAAATATCAAATATATTTTGAAGATGCTATGTTATCCAGGTCTGTACTTAGTACAACAGAGGATCCCTTTTAGCATGATTCAAAATACATTTGAGAATATCAATTGAATTAAAGGCTTTAGGTCTGTACCCAGTACAACAAAGTCACCAGTAATTAAGTTAATATTCATATTGTTACTATTTGTCAGTTATAGCTTTATAATTATAGTGCATGTGAATGCTATCAATCAACAATTAAGAATTATGTCATACGCCATATAATAGAAACACTAGATAACAATCAAGTATATTAAAACTTCTTAAATGCTTAGAGATATTTATATAATTTGCTTACCAGTACATCATATAATGAAGCTATCTAGACATTTAAAACATGCAAATTATAACTTGAGGATATAGGTGTATAATCAAATAAATATAAATACATACCTGATAGAACCGATGTAGTTCTAATGTAGATTTAATTGAACCTACTAACACATCATACTTTGGACTTAAGCTTATTATTGTGAAGCTTATTCTCCTAATGTATTATCATCTCCCATAGTTTTTGCAGATAAAAACTTAAACATTTTTCTAAAAGAACTACTGTTGTTCTTTTATTGGAGGTGATTCCTCTCAGGTAACAAGCAAATGAATGCCATACGCCCCCCTCAGGTAAAAACTTAATATTCGTTTTTTTTAATAAGAACATAAAAAGTACTACTAACTGTTACAAAAATACCCTTGGAAGACTAATCACTCTGGATTTCTCATTTCGTTTAGTTGAACCAACGTCTCAAATCTTGCTATGTTGAACGCCTTTGTGTATAAGTCTGCTAAGTTATCCAATGACGGAACCTTAACTAACTTTATCAAATTCTTCTCAGCACAGTCTCTAATAAAATGATGTCGAATATCAATGTGCTTAGTTTTATTGTGCTTCACCGGATTGTTGGTGATCGACATTGTTGACTCATTATTAATCATCATAGGAGTATTGGTTATGTTTAACCCATAATTCTGTAGTTGCTGTTGGATCCAAAGGACTTGAGAACAACATCTGCCAGCTGCAACATACTCAGCTTCACATGTAGAAATGGCTACCGAGCTTTGCTTCTTGCACTGCTAGGATACTAATCTACCTTCTAAGAATTGACATCCTCCGGTTGTAGATTTCCTATTCTGATTGCATCCTCCATAATCCGAATCAGTATAAGCTATGAGATGTAAGTGTAACACCCGCCAAATTAGGACTAGTGATTTGTGCCTAATCAGTTGTTAATACATGTAATTAGTTGGTTTTAGGCTAATTAATGTATCTAATTTTATATATTATTGAATATATACGAATATGCGAT
Source organism: Pseudognaphalium luteoalbum (assembly GCA_963422505.1). Classification (NCBI taxonomy): domain Eukaryota; kingdom Viridiplantae; phylum Streptophyta; class Magnoliopsida; order Asterales; family Asteraceae; genus Pseudognaphalium; species Pseudognaphalium luteoalbum. The sequence goes on from OY730192.1 coordinate 71,095,249, forward strand.
TTGAGTAAATTGTACAAGTTTCAAATCGAATGTGATTCGGTTCAAATAAATACGGACGTTGGTGGCCAATTTTATTAAATATAAAAGTATTTAATAACGATATAGTACCCAAAAATATTATTTTGATAATATTCTAGACCTTTCTGTATTGTATGAATAGACGCTTACACGATTAAATACTAAACGCGCAAACAACCGAAATAAAGTTGAATTGTATTTTATGACACTATTATTAAGTGTTATCGATAAAACACCCGTATCTTAAAAACCCACAATTAGACGTGTATTAAATTATTTAAAAAGTTTAAACAATTGGATAAACGAACACCGCACGGAGCACGACTACAGGAGCTGAGAAAGTGAGGCTTTCATCAAAACCCCACTCTCTCCTTTTCTTCCTCCTCATTTCTCATATTCTTCTCCCTCCTCTTCTCTCTTTTCTCTCATTTGACCACCAAACCACCATCAACATAATCTACAAAATAACACCACTAAACCACCTCGGATCATCTCGTTCGTTTGGAAGAAAAGAACCACCGCGTCACGATCTACACTCCTACCTTTCCGGAATCTTGATTCATTAACTTGTAAGTTTCCGACGAAAACTCGAAACCTCTCGATTTTAAGTGTTTTTAAGTTTTAGTTGTTTCTTTAAGCTTAGAATGTCCTTATAAGGGTTGGGTAAAAGAATCAGACCAAACGGAAACCCGAAAACTCGTTTTTGGCTAAAAAATTCGTTAACAGCCTTAAGTGTCGCAACGAAGGTGCAGTATAGCGTCACTTCATGCATCACTTAAGTGACGCATCGAGTGTCGCTAAAAGCCCTAATCATGCGTCACTTGCATAAGTGCCGCATAAAACCCCTTTTTCCCGACACTTACATCCGTCACTTGTTTAGTGACGCCTAGAAGCCTTAACCGACACTTCTAGCGACACTTCTTAAGTGATGCTTAGACCCATACCCGACACTTATACCGACACTTACCTTAGTGATGCCCTACCATGCGTCACTTCCCCTAAGTGACGCACATGCTCAGATTTACTATTTTTAGCGACACTTCCCAAGTGTCGCCCAAGCCCCTAAGTGACGCTATAAGTGACGCATAAACAGAAGGTTTCAAACTAATTTTACACTAAGTATTGAGGCCCAAATTTGACGCCCCATTTCACCCAAATTCAAGTCCAGGTTCGTTTTTCACCAAAGCAATATAGTAGAAATAAAAATTTTCCAAGCTGACCTGGCACCAAAGCAAACTTCAGAGATTTCATTACATTATTAGATTTTGTATAACTAATTATGTACTTAAATCTCTCATATTACGAACACGAGCTATGTACGAGTTCAAAATGTTGTAAACATTTTAATATTAATATATTTTGTTAAAACGACGCATATAGAGTCGTTTGCTATATATTTGTGTGCTTTGATTATTGATTAGTAACACACAAATTATGCTTCCGCAAAACATTAAATTTGGGGGTGTTACAGATTGGTATCAGAGCCTAAGGTTATAGTGAACTATGTTGCATTTAGTGGGCCTAGACTATGACCGTTAGGCAGTATTCCTTATTAAGTATGATTATGTTCAATGACTACATGGTATTGGTTTAATTTAACATAGCCTGATCAACTATGTATAATTAAAAGAATATGATGTGGAATCTGAAAGGAATCATGACTGAACATGATACACTAGTTGACTCTGACCACGAGAGAAACCGAGACCCAAACATGTCTGTGTTAGACACCTTAGGCTATTATGTAATATATATGTATATACATAGATAGACCTCACTCTTTTAACGCTTTGTCTCAGAATGGTAGACACACCACCCAATTCGTCACACTCTCAATTCGGGTCGCAGAACCCGAGGGTAGCTAGGAGGAACGCCAGGTTGCCTCGAGCTGGCCCGTATCCTACCTACTTCACTCTGCCGGCCTTGGCCGCTAGGCTGGACCGTCACGAGCAACGACTTTGCACCATGGATGTCGCATTACAAGAGACCAACGAAAACTGGAGACTCACAGCGCTTGAGCGCATCAACCAAGTCTCCGAAGATCACGAAAACACCATTAGCAACATGAACATACTCCATGACCGGGTAGTGGAATCAGGAGTAGAAGTCGAGCTCTTGCGACGCAGGTTGGAACAATGCGAACAACGTCTACAAGAGGCCGAAGAATACTCAAGAATGCTGGTACAACGACTAGCATTGGCAGAAGACAACGCCCGACAAACCAGCAGACTCGCAGTCACCGTGGATCGACTCGTCACACTAATGGAAAGGATCAACTTGCATTAGAACTAGTGTGACTGTCATCTTGTAATCTATATCTATCTATGTAGGACTTTCACTATTCTAACCGGATGTAACAATTCCCGGTACCTTTTGTACTCCCCGTATTATGTAATCTTTTGAAAACTCATGTCATGTACCAAACTTGGTTATTTAAATGAAATATAATTATCACTTTATATCGTATATTCCATCATATACACATGTGATACATCAGAATTTCACACAAGAATCTCATTGTCTTTTCTTGATCTTGTTCAGCAAGATGCCACCGAAGCGATTCACCTTCAGCGAAACTGAAATCGCCCAACTCATAGCCCAAAGCATGGCTCAAGCTATGGCTACCCGACAACCCAGTTCAGGCAGCGAAGACATAGCTGCCAACGGGCCTCAATCCAAGCCTTGTTCATACAAGGACTTCTTGAGCTGCAAACCCTTGAACTTCAAGGGAACTGAAGGAGCCATCGGACTGATCAGATGGTTCGAGAAAATGGAGTCCGTCTTCCACATCAGCAAGTGTGCGGAAGAGGACAGAGTCAAATAATTCACATGCACCCTCGAAGATGGTGCTCTCTCATGGTGGAATTCATATGCCCAGTCTGTGGGTATCGATACCGCCTACCTACTCCCTTGGGAGGAACTGAAGACAATGCTTACTGCTAAGTATTGCCCCATCGAACAACTCCAAAAGCTAGAGGAAGAGTTCTGGAACCTAAAGGTGCAGGGAACTAACATTGACGGATATACCGTCAGATTCCAACAGCTTGCCATCCTTCACCCAGCAATGGTGAGCACCGAACCCGATAAGATCCGAAGGTACATCCGCGGTCTTCCGGAACCTGTCCGGGGGAATGTCGCCTCCTCAAATCAGACCACCATTGATGGTGCTATCCGATTGGCCCATGAACTCATGGCCATGAACGAGGACTCAGAACTACCTACTTCTTCCTCCAATCACCTCAAAAGGAAGTGGTCTGACAACCACAACAACAACCAAAACAAGAAACCCGACACCATCAAAGCCTACAACTCAACCACCGAACCCAGTCGTGGTTACACCGGGAACAAGCCCTACTGTTCCAAGTGCAACCGCCATCATGAAGGTCCTTGCGGTCCTTATTGCAACAACTGCAAAAGGTACGGACACCTAACCAAGGACTGTAGATCCCCCACCAACAACAACAACTCCAACTACAACCCCAAGGCACCCAAGACATGTTTCGGGTGTGGAAACACCGGGCACTTCAAGAATGATTGCCCAAACCTGAAGAAAAAGGGCAACAACAGCAACAACAACAACAACAACGCAAAAGGTAGAGCGTTCGTACTCAACTCTGGGGACGCCCGGCAGGACCCGAATGTGGTCTCGGGTATGTTCCTCCTCAACAACTTAACTGCTTTTGTTCTGTTTGATACTGGTTTCGATAGGAGCTTTATTTCTGATGAGTTTTACCCCTTTACTTGACATCAGCTCGACCCCAGCCAGGGGCTCTGCCCCTTGGACCCCGCCAGGGGCTGCCGCCCCTTGGACCCCGCTACCAGGGGCGCTGCCCCCGGACCCCCGTCATTAACGGGCTTCACCCTTACCCTAGGTTCACGAGTAACGGTGTTACATCTAAACTTTCACACAAAGTGTTAAACTTGTATAACATCAAACACGAATGCGACACAACTTCTAAAACACATTGGAACTTACTTTTAGGTATAACACTTCAAAATCATCAAAATAATAATGTGGGATTATTATTACAAACAATCACCAACGGGCCGTACACATTTTCAAACACTTAAACAAACAACCAAATCATGGTAATTTGGACATTCTAGTTGAACAAACAACTACAAGGGTGATCTTTGAGATACTCAATCATGTCATAACCATCGCGTGTCGTGGACACCCTCAGGTTACAAGTCGTTGGACTTCGATTCTTGGCTAATCAATCTAAGTTTATTAAGATAAACTCTTCAGGCTCAGGTGAGTCTCATGGCCCCTCTTTTTACTGTTTTACTAAGGGTGTGATACATTGCTCTGTTTTTAACACATGAACGCGAGTACATATTTCAATATACTACATGAGTTGTTTTCAACTAATCAAACCAAAGTCCTCCATCAGTATAGTCTGGTAATACGAAAGTAGCGGGAATATTAGTATATGGTACCATATAGGATTGACCCTCCTCGCCCGGGTTAGCAAGCACTAACCGGTGTTAGAACATGTTGTTCTAACATTTTGTGACAATAGTTTGTATATTCTTTTAGCTATTGTATTGTGACAATATTCATACAACAATAGTATTGCAACAAAGCTATTGTTGGATGGTTAGTCAAAGCTATTGACTAAGTTTGACTTTATTAAGTCTTATTGTTGCATGTATGTTTGGAGGTCTATAAATAGACTTCCTTAGGTCATTTTGAGATAGCTTTTTGATTGTAACACTTTCACTTCCATATCTAGAGAGAGTTTGAGAGAGAGCTTAGAGAGAGAATTCAAGCTGATTTTGTATACTTTGTGATATGAAATAAAAGTTCTCAACTTTTATTTACATCTTGACATTCCGAATACGATTTATACTTCGATTCACGTTTTACACTTGTGATTGATTTCCGCTCAATTGCAAGAATTCGATCAGCTGTAGATCCTACGGCGTTCTCAATTGGTATCAGAGACGGAACAGCTCTTCGAATAGGTGAAAAACGTGTTCTGTAAGAATGACTTGAACTCATCAGTTAATGTTTCATTGATTTTGAGTTGTTTGATTGAATTCTGGTATTCAATTTTTGTTCAAAACTTGAAGACGAGTACTTCTGTGATCGAAATTCATTTGAATTCAATCTGAGGCTCTAATTTGATCTGAATTCGTAAGAAATTGATTACGTACTTATCGTTAAATTTGGAAAGTTCAGAAATTTGACGGTAAAATATCAAATTGAGTGTATACGAGCGTCGGAAATTGAATTCCGAGTTCATTACTTCAATTTTTAGAAAAATCGAGCTAAAATTGAAGATTCTACAGCATTTTTACGATTCTGGAAAATTACTCCGTGATTAACATTTCCGACAATAATGGTCTATTCCGTGATTTGCATTCCGTGAATAAGTAATTGTCGGATGAACAGTAGTGTTTTTCTTCCGTGATTAGTAATTCCGTGATTAAGTATTCCGTGATTAATTCTGTGTGTGGTCCGACAATAGCTTATTGTCGCATAAACAGTACTGGATCATTCACGGATTGTTAGTGACTAATTCCGTGATTAGTATTTGACTTGTATTCTCGGACTATCATTGTCGTATAAACAGTGATTAGTATTCACGGATTGTTAGTATTCACGGGTAGTTTGTTATTCACAGAAAGTTGATATTGACGGAGTGTATTATTCTCGGATTTCTTATTCTCGCAAAAAGAGTAGTCGTAAAAAAAAAAAAAAAAAAAAAAAAAAAAGAGTTATTTGGCGGGAAAATTTGTATACTTCCAAAATTTTTTCTAAGCCTTAAAAGTGATAAATTTTGGCTTTGAAAAAGTTTCATTTTACCCGGGCGTTTTTGAGCGTTTTTGAACGCGATTTTGGAGGGAAATTTGTAAAAATTTTCTTATTGCAAAATTTTGTTATTAAGATTAAAATTGTTCATTTTTAGCTTGGAAAAAATTACATTTTATCCAAGTAATTTTGGACATTTTTAACAAAATTTGGTGGGAAAATTCAAGAGAGGAGAAGATGGCATCTTCAAAGTTTGAGCTTGACTACAATGGAAATCTCCTACCTCCAAGATTCTTCTGTAATAATGATTACACTAGTTGGAAGACTAGATTTGAAGAATTTATTGTGTTCAGCAATCCTGATTTGTGGATTCCCATTATCAACCGATATGAGAGGCCAAAAGCAAAAGGGACGTACTTTGGTATTGTTCCATTTAAATCGGTGAAATTAATGGATGAACAGGAACGCAAGGAATTTAACAGAGACAAGAAAGCCTTTGAAACAATTAAAAGTTGTTTATCAGAAGAAGTGTTTCGTGCTTTCTCAGAAGCCGAAACCTCCTATGATTTATGGATTTCTTTGTCAAAAAGGTTTGGGGGAGAAGATTTGTTGAAATTGTCAAATGTTGTTGACAGAATTAAGGATGAATCAATACAGAAAGATGATGAGCCTAAAGCTTTGCAATCTAAAGTTCTAATCATGGAAACTGAACGTGATGAAATGCGTTTAAAGATTGCTAGAATGGAAGAACAGATTCTAGAACTTCAGAGTCAACAAACGGAGCTAATCAAGCTACAAGAAGATCATAGTCTTGCTTTGAAAACTATTCAAGATCTTCGTGGTCAACTCTCTCGAAACTCTCATTTTGCAAAACAACCTGAAAAGGTTGTACAACCTGAAAAGGTTGTGAAAAAGATTTACACAAGTAAATCTTCGTATGAGAAAAAGATTTCTCAGTTTACTAATTATTCTTTGCAAAAGAATAAGAAGTATTCTAAGAAATCACAATTAACTTCCAAAAAGGTTGATTGTTTGGATTCTGTAAAGGTCAAGAATGTTAACAAATCGGTTTCAGAACATCAAAAGAAGATAAAAAGAGCTTCTTCAGCACCGATACAACCTTCTTCAGAATCAAGACAAACAAAATCTTGTGCATACACACGGGCACAAATGTTTGCATTAGCACCTTCACGATGTCATCATACGGTGTTAAAGCAACCTCCAGATTTTGTTCCTTTCTCCCAAAGGCGAACTTCTTCACAATCGATTCCTCGTCAACAATTTAGATATGAAACACCGTGTTTCTTATCTAGATGGAATTCGATTTCCTTGGATTATGTAGACACAACTTATCGATGGCTGTCAGGGCTATCTAAGCCTGTTGGAACTATGCTCAGGTGGGTTCCAAAAGTTGTTGCTACTTGATTGATACAAGACCAAGGAAGATAAAATCTACTGTTCAGGGGGAGTTATGATCTATTCTGATGGTATCAGAATATGGAACAGTTAGATTTTGTGAAGATTGAATGCTTGAAGTTTATTCTCTCTCTCAACAAGTTTATCATCAATTAAGCTAAAGTCGAAGACTTATACAAGCTATTGACAAGGGGGAGTTTGTTAGAACATGTTGTTCTAACAGTTTGTGTCGATAGTTTGTATATACAAGCTATTGTCAAGGGGGAGTTTGTTAGAACATGTTGTTCTAACATTTTGTGACAATAGTTTGTATATTCTTTTAGCTATTGTATTGTGACAATATTCATACAACAATAGTATTGCAACAAAGCTATTGTTGGATGGTTAGTCAAAGCTATTGACTAAGTTTGACTTTATTAAGTCTTATTGTTGCATGTATGTTTGGAGGTCTATAAATAGACTTCCTTAGGTCATTTTGAGATAGCTTTTTGATTGTAACACTTTCACTTCCATATCTAGAGAGAGTTTGAGAGAGAGCTTAGAGAGAGAATTCAAGCTGATTTTGTATACTTTGTGATATGAAATAAAAGTTCTCAACTTTTATTTACATCTTGACATTCCGAATACGATTTATACTTCGATTCACGTTTTACACTTGTGATTGATTTCCGCTCAATTGCAAGAATTCGATCAGCTGTAGATCCTACGGCGTTCTCAATCGGGTAAACGGACGTACTAAGATTTGGGAAGACGAGTGTAGATTAGGCACTCGTGGAGGCACCTCGCTCGGAATTCTCTATATGGGACCCGACCCTCGAGTTAAGCTCAGACTATGCGCTCATGGTTGTATACATTATCTGTAACTTTATTTGTTGGATGCAAATCAATACTTAAATCTTGCGGTTCATAGAATATTATTTGTTACTCAAACCTGTGAGCTCACCTGCGTTAGCTGACCCATTTTAGCATGTATCACAGGTACTCAGCAGTAGATTTGGACTGCCCATCAGGATGCATCTTAGCTCGAGTCTTCATGCAAACTTCAGAGATTTCATTGCATTATTAGATTTTGTATAACTAATTATGTACTTAAATCTCTCATATTACGAACACGAGCTATGTACGAGTTCAAACTGTTGTAAACCTTTTAATATTAATATATTTTGTTAAAACGACGCATATAGAGTCGTTTGCTATATATATGTGTGCTTTGATTATTGATTAGTAACACCCAAATTATGCTTCCGCAAAACATTAAATTTGGGGGTGTTACAGTAAGTCTCCATCAGTCGGATACCAAAGTCCCAGCTTCGGTATTCCTTTGAGGTAACGAAAGATCTGTTTTATAGCTTGCATATGTGACTCTTTCGGATTAGCCTGATATCTTGCGCATATACAAACAGCAAACATAATGTCAGGACGAGAGGCAGTTAGATACATTAGTGATCCGATCATGGATCTATAAAGAGTTGAATCCATATCGCTATCACTCGATGTATCTGGTCCAAGGTTATGATTGACCGGAATTGGAGTATTGTAGACCTTACTTTCATCCGTCTTAAAGCGTTCCAATAACTCATATGTATATTTAGATTGATGAATAAAGAATCCATCCTTATTTTGATCTACTTGAAATCCTAAGAAGAAATTCAACTCTCCCATTGCAGACATTTCAAACCTTTTTAGCATGACTTTCTCAAATTCTTGACACATCTTTTCATCAGAAGATCCAAAGATAATGTCATCAACATACACTTGCACAAGTAGAAAGTCTCGCTTCTTCCACTTTACAAAAAGTGTACTATCAATTGATCCTATTGTGAATCAATTCTCAAGTAGATACGTTGATAGTGTTCCATACCACATCCGAGGTGCTTTATGTAATCCATATATAGCCTTATTCAATCGATATACTCTATCTGGATAGTCAGGATCAGCAAACCCTGGTGGTTGTGAAACGTACACTAATTCTTTAACTTTGCCATATAAAAAGGCACTCTTAACATCCAACTGATAAACTTTTATCCCTTTGAATGAGGCAAATGCTAAGAATACTCTAATTGCTTCTAGCCTAGCAACTGGTGCAAACACTTCATTGTAATATATTCTTTCTTGTTGATTAAACCCTTGAACCACTAGACGAGCTTTATTGCGAGTAATGACACCCCGATCATCTCTCTTACACTTAAATACCCATCTAGTTCCAATTGGATACTCTCCCTTTGGAAGGTCAACCAACTCCCATACTTGTAATTTTGAGAACTGAGATAGTTCTTCTTGCATTGCTTCCACCCACGAACTTTCCTTTAGAGCCATTTGAACATTTTTAGGCTCAACTTGTGAGATAAAGTATGAATATAGACATTGATTAGAAATCCCCGTCTCTTTCATTTCAGAATACAAGCTTGGGTGATCTTGGTTGTCAGAAATACTAGCTTTAACTTATCCTCTAGTTAACATAGGTATTTGAGGATCACCTATGATGTTCTCAGGTGGATGATTCTTGCTAGTCCGAGTAATCGTTACCGGTTCAACTTGTATTTAATCCTCCAAATTAGTACCTATTTCATGAGTCCAATGAGGTTCATGTGTGTCTTCCAAATCTGGTACCTCCTCACTGGATAGCTGTGAATTATCAATATCAGAAGATATTCTTAATTCTCTAAGTAGAGTAATGATATCATCCACTAAGTTTTGCATCAGCTCTTCCTCATCTGGAGGTGTATTTACTTTGGATTTTTGAGATCCACTAGTAGATGGTTGATTTGGATCAATACTTGTCTTGATTGCAGAAGATTGAGCATTCGATGTTGGAGTGTGACCAATATCCTCATTTCCAGACAATAAATGTTCAGAAATCTCTGAATCACTGACAAAATCACTTACAGGAACTTTAAAAGATGCAAAAAGATCAGAATAATCAAATTGCCAATCTAAGCCCTTATGTACATCTGGTGTGTAGCTTGTAACTTCAATGTTATATACTACCTCCAAACATCCTGTGACTTTATTAAAAACTCTCTTGTTTGGCGAATTAGGCATATAACCTAGGAAGAATCCTTCGTCGGCCTTTTCACCAAATTTAGTTTGATGACCAGTTTTTAATATAGTGCAAGAAACTCCAAGGGTTCAAATCCTTTTAAGTTTGGTTTCTTATTGTTCAAAAGCTCATAACAAGTCTTGTTCTGCTTTTTGACCGTAAGAACTCTATTTAGAACATAACATGCTGTATTCATTGCTTTTGCCCAAAAGATGACAGGAAGCTTTGAATCAGCAAGCATTATTCTAGCAACCTCTATCAACATTCTATTCTTCCTTTCAGCTACACCATTCTATTGAGGTTCATAGGGTGCACTGAATTGATGAATAATCCCTTTGCTTAAGCAATAGATATTCAACATTGAGTTTTTGAATTCCGTTCCGTTTTCACTACGAATACGCTTCACTCTCGTTTTATAGACATTCTCTACTAGATGAAAGAACTCAATTAGAATTCCAGGAGTTTCGTCCTTAGATCCCAAAAAGAACACCCATGAGAATCTAGAATAATCGTCTGTGACAACCAAACAGTACCATTTGCCACCTAGACTTCTCTTGCTTATAGGGCCGAAGAGGTCCATGTGTAGCAACTCAAATGGTGAGGAGATCGAGTTTTCAGTCTTAGATCTGTGTGGTTTCTTGTGTTGCTTTCCTTTCATGCAAGAAACACACTTATCTTCAGACTCGAAACGTTTTTGTGGTACACCCAGAACTAACCCATTTTTGGTTATGAAATTCATCTTTCTCCAGTTCAGATGTGCCATTATCCTATGCCATAATAATGCGTCTGCTTCTGAGGCTTTGGATAATAAACATGTAGACACCATTGAAGAGTTAGAAACACCCATGTTTATAGCATAGATGTACTTCTTCCATGGTGCCCTCATCAATATCCACTCTTCAGGAATTGTGAAGCCTGACTTCAGAACTAAAGCCTCCTTTTCATTAAAATGAACTGGATGACCTTTATCGCAGACTTGGGAAACACTCACTAGGTTGTGTTTTAGTTCTTCAGCATAATTCACATCCTCTAGAGTCAAAGTTCCATTTGAAACTTTTCCTTTTCCCGTAATTACTCCTCCTTTGTCTCCTGCAAAATTAACTTTTTGCTTGAAACCTTCTTTGAAGTCCTTTAGTAGACTTCGTTCTCCAGTCATGTGCCTTAAGCATTCACTGTCTACATACCACCAGCTATCCTTGTTCATAGTAGGCTCCTGCACACAACACAAAACACAATCAGTTGTCAAGAGGGACCCAAGCCATTACGGTCTTGGTTTGTCCCTTATCGTCAACAAACTGAAGCTCTTTAAAATAACCATCCTTCCCATCATGAGCTTTGGTTACTTTCGAAGATGCTTGAGCTTGTGGACGATCAACCTTAAGAGGTGAATTTGAGGAGAACCTCCTAGGAACTGAATTAAGAGTTCTATTATTATAATTAAAGTCATGTGTTCATGAAGTAGAACCACTCTCATAATGATTGTGATTTCTACTTTGAGTTCTAAACCTTGACGGTGTCATATCCCTAGGCTTATTAGAAGAATTGTCACTTAGAGTATATGGCCTTTTAGGTTTAGGTGGGGAGACACTATGACTACCATCTCTTTTAGGAATGTTAACAGGTTTATTACCTAACTTAGGTTTGGTATCTAACCTATTCACATTCAAACTAGAGTCAGTCGGTGTCTTTTCATCAATCACAAGCTTATGTGATGCTTCCAGCTTCTTATTTGGACAACAAGAAGCTACGTGTACCTTTTGGTGATACTTGAAACATGACATCTGCTTTCGTGATTTACTAACTTTTGCTTTCTCATTCAGAGTCTTAGGCACTAAAGATTTAGATGTTTGTTCCTTTTTAATCTTATCATCAGTCTTAGTATCATTAATCACTCCACCCGATACAAACTGTATTTTGGTGAGAGATGAAATCTTACTATTTCTGATGACAGATTCTTAACAACAGTCTTCTGTGCCTCAGATTTATCAGACTTATTAGCTACTATAACCTCAGGATTAACATCAACCATTTCAGAATCTGCAGGAATAGGAGTGTAATTGGCATTAAAAGGAGGGGCTACATCATTGTATCCTATCCCAGTCTTGTCCTTTACACTACGTTGAGCATCAAGCATTTTATCCAATTCAATAGTTCTATAAGACTCAAGCTTACGATTTTGCTCAACAAATTTCAAATTAAGATTCGCTATTTCCTGATCCTTACTAGCAATTGTTTCATTTAAGTCTTTAATGTTCATGTAGAGGCCCTCTATGATAACTGACTTTTCATTTATGGTATCTCTAAGAGCTGTTCTATCAGAAGTATCAGACTTAATCTTATCTTTTAAGGCCTGTTTATCATCACTTAATCTACGCACATCCATAAGGGCTTGGTCAAGTTCAGATCTAACAATCTTATAAGATTCTCTATCCACATTCAGCTATGATACCAGATGTAAGTCCCTAGTTCTAGGATCGATAACTTCGTTATCTATAGTATTAAGGTGCGAAATCTCTTAATATGGTGTTATCTTACTATAACGAATAAGTTTGCGTTTAGATTAACTAATACTTAGCTTTAAATGATAAACCGTCAAAGCCTAGCCTTTAGAATACGTTTTCTCTGGATTGCTAAATTTGCAGGTTCGGTAATTGAATGGCAAAAGTTCTGTTTAGGTTAAACTGAATCGAACATATATACTTTGATCAACTCGCAGCCACTGGGCCTGCGAGTCCAGTTCGATTCGCACACAAGCCCAAGCCCAGTTGACTTCGCTTCGCTGCTAACCTCTGCGAGTTCAGATCTCATCTTGCATCACAATGCCTTGCGACTTGAGATCTCGACTCACTATACATATTCATTTCGTTTCCGATATTCATCTAACACTTTAATATACTAATATATTCAACGAATATTAATAGAAAACAAACATTTATTTACAAATCTAAACCAATGTACAAACATGATAATAATTACACCAGTCCTATTTCAAGCTAGATCTGTTGTCACAAACTATGTCTCAACATATATATATACATATATATATATATATATATATCATTAAAATAAACTCTGAAATTAATTAATCATGCTAGCATGATTAATGATGGAGATAAAAGGGACAGTAATAATTGTTTTTAGTCAGTTTATTTTGTACATATGTAGTAGTCCTGGAAGGTTTTTGAAGAATCGTGGATTACGTTTCTTTAATTGGTGTTCTAGTTGGGTTTAGTTCGTCGAGTTTGGTATGTCAAAATATTGTTGATTGAAGTTTCAAGATTTTGGATGAATTGCATTAGGATGTTATTGCTAGGCGTAGCGTATCCCTTCGCCTGTAAATTTGAATCTGACCGGGTCTCAATTGTTACCACTTACCACTCATCTCAATATATCAACCAATATCCTCTTTCAGCCACCGGCCCATAAACTTCAAATTTGGGCTTCCAACCAGGCCCAATAACCCAAACCACCTAAATACAAAACCTTAAACACAATCTCACGGAACCGTAATTTACATGCACACACTTACCCTCATATATCAAGAAGAAATTGTAGAGAGTGAAATCATCATGGTAAACGGAGCCAAAGAGGTGGTGACCGATGCTCGCCACCACATGCTTGGCTGATTAATGTCGATTATCGCAAAAGGTCTACTCGATGTTCAGCGAGTTACGATCAAGGTAAACATCGGTATTTCTTTCTTTGCTGCTAGATGTTTTTAATTTGCTGATAGCAATTCATCACAAAATGTTTAAGATTATCGATTCATATTCGGAGAGTGTTTACTACTTATTAGTGTTTGCTCATGTGTTTTTTATTCGTTGTTTAAGTATAATTTTATGAAGTAAGTTGTTTTAAGTTCTACACTTGTGAACTTTAGAGTGTTGATATTTATTTATTGAGTAATGCTATAGAGACCTAATTGATTTTTCTTATTTATTATTATGAGGGTCTAATTATGAATATGAAATTATTGTAACAAAGAAGATCAAGTTTTATTTTTAATCAGCACTAAGAGCAGTGTTGTAAATCAAAAGCCAACACTTAAACGGAGAACAAGAATTGGAGCAATTTTCTGTTGATTACTTTTGTAAATCATAGTACATTAGTGATAAATAAAAACCAAACAAACACATACTTAAATAGCTAAATGAAAATAACGGCTACACTCCTAATTTCCTACTTTCAAGTGACTCCACTTACCCACTCTCCACACATACACTTTTCAAACGTGCAAATTCATGGAAATCGGTCAAACCAGATTACCAATTCAAACCTAAACTATTAACTAAAACATAACAAATTAAACCATAATTAATTATAAAATCCAAAGTTTCTAGTAGCCATGCATACACGAACTCGTGACATAACTGATTAACCCAACAATCACCCCCTAAATCAGTTTGTTTATACTACTCGTTCACAACAACGCCGGATCCTCTTCGATGAAGTTCACTTCACTGTCCTTCTTGTTGTCTATGTCTTTCCACTTTGTGCACTAATAGCTAAAGTGCCCAAAGACTCCACAGTCATAACAACAAATTCTACTCTTGTCACCTCACCCCGAACCTCTTTCACGGCCTCTACCACCTCTTTCATTCCTTCACCCATAACCTCTTCCGCGTCTACTACTTTCTCCGTGCTTTTCCTCACTTACCCACAAGAGTTGCCCTTGTTCTCCTTCCTTCTCACCCTGGCTTTTGAGTCTTTCTTCGTATGCCTTAAGCCTTCCAACCGCTTCATTAAAGAACATCGTATCTAATTCAAAACATTGTTCAATCGAAGTCACAATTTGAAGAAACGACTTTGGCATTGCATCAAGCATTCTTCTCACTAACTCTTCTTCCCCAACTTCATGCTGAAGACTCCTCAACTTTGAAACTAGTCCACTCAACTTAGTAGCACAATCATCAACAAGCTCTCCTTCCTTCATCCTCAAACCTTCAAGCTCTCTTTTTAACGTTGCAACTCGAGCTATCCTTACCCGATCTACACCCAAGTATCGTGTTTTCAAGTCATCCCATACTTTCTTCGGGTCCGTGTGACTCGACATTTGCAACACCATCTCTTCTACTATTGCTTGAAGCAAGAAGGCTAGAGCTTGTTTTTACTTCTTAACATCTGGTTCTTTCCCAAGAGTCCTTGGTTCTATCGTCTCCAATAAACCATGTGCATCCAATATGGACTTAACTTTGATAGCCCATACCGGATAACTGGTTGCGGTCAACATCGGAACTTGGTAAGACATCGTACCTGCCTCTTTTACTTGTATTATCGCCATTCTTCACTTCCTTTTTTGTTAAGACTTCGGTCTCGGTCTATCTTTCTTCCTTAGGTAAGCCAACGGTCTCCGCTCACCTATGTCGGTCAATAGCTTAGCGGCAGTCTTCTCCATCTTCGGTCTCACGCCGAAACTTTCTTGGTCTCACGGTCTTCTCGATGGCGTCGATCTTTTTCGGTCTTTAATCTTTCTATTGCAACTCACATGAACATGTGTAACACCCGCCAAATTAGGGCTAGTCATTAGGTCCTAATCGTTTTTGTAATACATGTAATTAGTACTGTGGTAGGCTAATTTGTGTATCAAATAATATATATTGTTGAATATATATATATATATATATATATATATATATATATATATATATATACAATTGCGTGATTTGGTTAAATCGAGCACGTTTCAAATCGAAGGAAATTCGGTTCAAGTAAATACGGACGTTGGTGATCAATTTTATTGAATAATATAAAATTATATAATAACGATATCATACCCAAAATATTATTTTGATAATATTTCAATTACATTTCGTATCGTATAATAAACATCTACGTGACTTAAACATTTAACACACAAGTAAACGAAACCATTTAAGTTTATTAAGTATTTGGTAAAATATTTCAACAAAAATATTGAATAAATCTCCCTATTTTAAAATTGGTAATTAAACGTATGAAAATAACTATTTAACGCAAAACGATCGAAAAATGAACGCTGCACGGAGCGCGTACGCGGGAGAACGAAGACCTGGTGAAGTCCACACTCGGTGGACTCCACCAGCCCCCCCCCCCCCCCCCCCCCTCTTCCCCCTCCTTTTCTTCCCTTTTTCCTTTCTTCTCTCCTCATTCTTCCTTTTTATTTCCTTACCTTTTCTCATTTCTCTTTCAAAAACCAAACCACCACCACCACTTAATCTCACTAAAAACACCACCAAACGACCTCGATCTTCACCACCCGTTTGGAGAAAAAGAACCGCCTCGCAACGATATACGTTTCTATCCTTCCGAATCCTCCGCGCAACGATTTGTAAGTTTCCGACAAAACCCGAAAACTCTCGATTTCAAGTAGTTTTAGGTTCTAGTTGTTTCTTTAAGCTTAGAATGTCCCTATAAGGGTTGGGTAAAAGAATCAGACCAAACGGAAACCCGAAAACTCATTTTTGGCTCAAAAATTCGTTAACAGCCTTAAGTGTCGCAACGAAGGTGCAATATAGCGTCACTTCGTGCGTCACTTAAGTGACGCATTAAGTGTCGCTAAAAGCCCTAATCTTGCGTCACTTGCATAAGTGCCGCATAAAACCCCTTTTTCCCGACACTTACCTCCGTCACTTATTTAGTGACGCCTAGAAGCCTTAACCGACACTTATACCCGACACTAATGGAGTGCCTCCCCCTTATGCGTCACTTACCTAAGTGACGCCCTAAACTCAGAATTTCCAATTTTATGCGACACTTCCTAAGTGTCGCCCAAGCCACTAAGTGACGCCTCACTATGCGTCACTTCCATAAGTGACGCCATAAGTGACGCCCTTACCCAGACTCTGCTATTTCATGCGTCACTTCCTAAGTGACACCTAAGACCCTAAGTGTTGCTATAAGTGCCACATGAAACAGAAACTCAGATTTTTACTAAGTGTCGAGACCCAAAATTTTATCACTTGATTTTACCCAAATTCAAATCTTAGATGCGTTTTTCTCTATAACAATATGGTGGAAATAAAAAATTTTCGAGCTAACCTGGCATCTCGACCCCAGCCAGGGGCAATCCCCTTGGACCCGCAGGGGTTGCCACCCCTGGGACCCCGCTAACCAGGGGTGCTGCCCCCGGACCCCTGTCACCTAAAGTTGTAAATACTTTTTAAGTATAATACTTTGACATAATAATAATATTATTGCAAATAATCACCAACGGGCCGTACACGTTTTCAAAAATCGAAACTTACCAATCAAGTCAAATCATTGTACATTACTAGTTGGATGAACAACTAGCATAGGTTATCTTTTAAGATAGCTACTTATTTTATTCAACCTTGCGCATTATAAACGCCCGACAGGTTACAGTCTTCGGACACACCATTTTACTTCACCACATTTGCTTCATTGCAACTCTTCAGGCTCAGGTGAGTCTCATAGCCCTGACTTTCTACTGTTTTTACTCCCGGGGTGGGAATACATGCTCTAACTATTTTACACGTGAACACGAGTACAAAACTTGCTATATTCTGCATGAGCTGTTTTCTAATCACTTTTAAGTCCTCTACGATCATAGTTCTGGTAATACTTTATGTAGCGCGAATGTTAGTGTATGGTACCATATAGGACTGACCATCCTCGTTCGGGTCAGCAAGCACTGACTTGTTAAACGGACGCATTAACTTTTGTTCATACGAGTGTGGATTAGACACTCGCCCGGAGGCACCCACGATCAGGCACTTTGTTGTGATCCTGACACCCACGTTAAGCGCAGACTATGACCTCATGGCAGATGTATACATTATTTGATTCATTTCAAACAATCATTACTAAATCCTGTGGTTCACACTTACTTTATTACTACACAAACCTGTGAGCTCACCAGCGTTTAGCTGACTTTTTAGTATGTATTCTCAGGTACACAGCAGTAGTAGGACTACTCAGGATTAGCTAGCTCGAGTCGCATGCAGATCTCAGGAAATTCATATGCATTTCTACATTTTGTAAAATAGATATGCCTTAGAATCTCTTACATTTTGGCTCACGAGCTTTTGTAACTATTATAACATTGTAAAACTTTTGAATTATGAATGTAATGTTTAAAACGACGCATATAGAGTCGTTCCTTATACCTTGTGTGTTTTGATTATTGATTAGTAGCACCCCAAAGCTTGCTTCCGCTAAACAGTAAATTTGGGGGTGTTACAGATTGGTATCAGAGCCTAAGGTTATAGTGAACTAGGTTGCATTTAGTGGGCCTAGACTATGACCGTTAGGCAGTATTCCTTACTAAGTATGATTAGGTTCAGTGACTACATGGTATTGGTTTAATTTAACATAGCCTGATCAACTATGTACAATTAAAAGAATATGATGTGAGATCTGAAAGGAATCATGACTGAACATGATACACTAGTTGACTCTGACCACGAGAGAAACCGGGACCCAAACTTGTCTGTGTTAGACACCTTAGGCTATTATGTGATATATATATATATATATATATATATATATATATATATATATATATATATATACATAGATAGGCCTCGCTCTCACTCAACATCTTAGGCTATATTATATATGTATTATATGGATATAGGGCTCACTCTTTCTAACGCTTTGTCTTAGAATGGCAAACACACCACCCAATTCGTCACACTCTCAATCCGGGTCGCAGAACCCGAGGGTAGCTAGGAGGAACTCCAGGTTGCCTCGAGATGGCCCGTACCCCACTCACTTCACTCTGTCGGCCTTGGCCGCTAGGCTGGACCGTCACGAGCAACGACTTCGCACCATGGATGTCGCTTTGCAAGAAACCAATGAAAATTGGAGACTCACAGCGCTTGAGCGTATCGACCAAGTCTCCGAAGATCATGAAAACACCATTAGCAACATGAACATACTCCACGACCGGGTAGTGGAATCAGGAATAGAAGACTCAGGTTGAAGCAATGCGAGAAATGCCTGCAGGAGGCCGATGAATACTCGAGGATGTTGGTGCAATGATTAGTCTTGGCTGAAGACAACGCCCGACAGGCCAGCAGCCTTGCAAACACCGTGGATCGTCTTGTTCCATTGATGGAACGAATTAACCTACGTCAATATTAATGTAACCTTATCTTGTAATTTTCCTAGTGCTTAGGTGAAATCGTTGTAATTCGACCGGATGTAACAATTCCCGGCATCTTTTGTAATCCTTATGTTCTATATCTTTTGGAACTCGCGCCTTGTACCCAACTTAATTATCTAAATGGATTATGATTATCATTATCATATTGTGTTATCATTGTATATTTCACCACATATACAACTGTGATACATCATAATGTCCTACAAACATCTCACTAGTTCTTTTCCTGATTCAGCAATATGCCTCCGAGACGATACACATTCAACGATACCGAAATCGCCCAGCTCATCGCCCAAAGTGTGGCTCAAGCCATGGCTACCCGAACAACAAATTCCGGTAGTGAAGACACGGCCGCCAACGGGCCACAACCTAGGCCTTGTTCATACAAAGATTTCCAGAACTGCAAGCCATTGAACTTCAAAGGCACCGAGGGTGCCATTGGATTATTACGCTAGTTGGAGAAAGTTGAATCAGTCTTCCGCATATGCAACTGCCCGGAGGACTGCAAGGTCAAGTATTCCACTTGCACCTTTCTGGATGGTGCTATGACTTGGTGGAATACCTATGCTCAGACTGTGGGCATCGATACTGCTTATCTGACTCCGTGGGAAGAGTTGAAACAAATGCTGAAGGACGAGTACTGTCCTAGAGATGAAATCCAGCAACTAGAGCACGAGTTCTGGCACCTCACCACCCAAGGCAATGACATTGCCGGATACACTACTAGGTTTAACCAACTGGCACTGCTATGACCATCTCTTGTTGATCCGGAATACAAGCGGATCGAGCGTTACATCTGGGGACTTCCCCCACGCATTCAGGGTTTGGTCACCGCTTCCAACCCCTCCACTATACAAGCTGCCGTCCGAATGGCACATAACCTCATGGTACAGGTGGTCCGTCGAGGAACATCTGCCGCCAACAATCCAAACCAGTCAGGGGATAACAAGCGCAAATGGTCTGGAAACAACAACGAAAACACCTCATCATCCAAGAAACCTGAAACCATCAAGGCCTACTCTTCTGGGTCTGAACCAAAAAGGGGCTACTCTGGAAACAAGCCCTTCTGCTCTAAGTGTCGCTGTCACCATGATGGCCCTTGTAGTACCCAATGCTCAAACTATCAGAGATTTGGGCACATGGCCAAGGACTGCAAATCTACCACCAACTCCAATACCAGTCAACCCAGAGCCTGCTTCGAGTGCGGTAATCCAGGACATTTGTAACACCCTCAGATTTCGGATTGCGGAAACGGTCAGGTCGGGTGTTACCAAATCAAATACCATAGCGCAAAGGTAAATAATGAACGACTCTAAATGAGACATTTGAAAATCATTATACTGTCCCAAAATAAAAGTGTACATAAGTTGCGAGTTTGCAAAATAATTTCAATACATAGTTGATAATACAAAAGTTATGTAGAGAAATCCAGTTGTGAAAATATGCGACTCGAGCTAGCCAAGCTTGTAGCAATCCTAATCCTGCTGGGCACCTGAGAACACATGCTAAAACAAATCAGCTATAGAGCTGGTGAGTTCATAGGATTGTTAGTTAAAATATAAAGTATAAATCCTTTGATATTTTGAAAAGTGGTTCAGAATCTGCGATTCTAATATGTATTAAGTTGAAGTTGAAACACCAATGTGTATACTATGGTCGAGGTATCTAATACCTATGTAATATCGATTTATACCTAAGTACCTAAAGGTTTGAGGCATTTCGTGCCTGGATGCCTATCAGTTGTTAAGTAGATCTATCAGTGTGAGGCATTACATGCCTGAGTTGTAAATTGAGTAATAGTATGACCACATCATATATTGTTGAGTAAATACTGTTGTGCCACCTGGCATCACGTGTTGCATCCAACAACATAATTGTAGTCCCGCAGAACTATGATATAGCATAAATCCATATGCTGAGCCAACGACCCCGACCGTAATAATTCGTAGGTCCGTTGCTGAAAGTAAGTAAAGCATAAGTCCATATGCTGAAATGAGTAACCGTGTAGTCCCGCAGAACTACGTTAGAGCATAAATCCATATGCTGAGCCAACGACCCCGACCGTAATAATTCGTAGGTCCGTTGCTGAGAGCGAGTATCAACTCGTGTATTTGTTTGTGTTTTGTATCGCTTTACCACGATATCGTTTTGAATCACTTTACCGTGATCTCGTTTCGTATCACTCTAACCGTGATATCGTTTTGTGCCCACTTTACCGTGGCATCGTACAGTATTGCTCGCAAGCAACGTATGCAATCAAGAGCCGGCAGTACAACGACATGCCCAACTAAGTAATTGAGAGCCGGCAGTACTGCGACATGCCCGACTAAGTAAATGTGTTTGTACGTGTGTATGCATATCAATATACATAAGTAAGTAGTAGATAACATTTGTATAAATATATATAAGTCTTAATCAACAACACATCTACGGGGTGTCATGTAACACATGAAGGTGGTTTAGTATATCTAGGAATGTATATACAGTACCTAGATATTAGTTGTAGCACAATGAGCCTAGGTATGGATAATCATCACCTAGTGAATTGAGTATTAGTATAAAGGACTATACTAACGTGAGTTGTTAACGTATACTTCTAGTCTCAGCCTAACGAGTATATTGAGACCTTGGGTTGATGTTTACTTGAGTTCATTTCCAATTTCACATTCCTGAAACATATGTACAGTCATAGTTCCTAACTAAGAAAGCTAATCCTGTATTGGTAGAACTAACCAGTTCTATTGTAGTTGATAAGGTTGTCCCACAACAACAAGGTCAATGTATAATAGTGACTTAGCCAAACCAGGTAATGGTGATCGTGGGTCAACAGTCTAAGGATGTACAATGGTAACCTAACTAGGTTAAACAGTGATATTGTTCCACAACAATATATTGGGTGAAATTCCTAAGTATTACACATACGTATTTCCAAACAGTATTATAGAAACGTGTGAATTATAAAAGATTAGCATTATAATTCGAAAACAGTATTTGAGCATGCGTCTCACCCCGAAAATAGTAAAACAGTTGAAAGAGTGGGGCTATGAAACTCACCTGTGAGTTGTTAGTGATCCTACGATACACGTGTCTTCTGAATGGTAACCTCCTAGTGTCCTAAACACGTGAGGTTATATAAGTAAGAGACAAATCAGTTTGTCTAAGTGAGTTGTGTAATTATTTATTTGTCGTTTAGGTTTGGAAACTGTGTACGGGGGTTCGGGGGCAGCGCCCCTGATAACGGGGTCCAAGGGGTGGCAACCCCTGGCGGGGTCCAAGGGGCAGAGCCCCTGGCTGGGGTCGAGCTTGGAAATTTTTTATTTCTACTATATTGCTTTAGTGAAAACGCTCCGAAATTTCATTTCGGAGTAATATTAGGCGGTAAAATTTATGTTTCGACACTTAGTGAAAATCATAGGTTTTTGAGCTCCTGTGTTTTGCGACATAAGGGTTATGTCGCTAAATGGTTCTGCGACATAAGGGTTATGTCGCTAAATGGTTCTGCGACATAAGGGTTATGTCGCTATATGCGACATCCGCAATTTAATGCGACATAGCGTATTGTGTCGCTATATGCGACGTTCGGATTTTCTGCGACATAAAGGCTTGCGACATAAACCTGCGACACAGGTTGTGTCGCAGTACTGTTTTTGGTCCCTGCGACACAACGATCTGTTCGACGGTTTCAAGATCCAAATCGAGTTTTGGCTCGATTTTTGGGCGTTTTGATGTTATAGAAAGCTTCTAACATGTATTTTGAAGTAATCTAAGTAATTTATAGAAAGAGAAATGATTTCTAGAGAGAGAAAGTGGGAAATCTTACTTTTTGATGAAAATGGAGATGAAGATGATGGTGAAGAAGATGAAGATGATGATGTCCGGTTTTGGTGATGATGAACTCCGAAAATGACGACGATGATGATGATTCCGATTTTTTTTTTTTTGATGATGATGATGATATTGTTGTTGATGTTGTTGGTTGTTGGTTGTTGTTGTTGGTGGTGAAAGAGAGAAAAGAGAGGGATGGAGATATGGGTGTGTGTGTTAAAATGATATGAAAAATGAAAGAGTGGAATGGGGGTGGGAGTGTTTGGGGCCGGCTTATCCAAGGAGGGAGGGGGGGGGGGGGGGGGGAACACTGTCTCCCCAAATTGCAGTACAAAATACCCGTGTATTCATACTCGCTTATTATACAAATTTAATATGTTAAATTTATAATTTTGTTTAAACTATTTCGTAAATATTTTAAATAAAAATATTTCACTTGAATTACAAAAATGTAATTTGGTCTCAGTTCATTTCAATTGTGATTATTATTAAACAATCCTTGTCTATTATATAAAAATCTATAAAAATTTTGATCACTTGGTTGTATTTGCATATAATAATACAATTATTTAAAGATTAAATTTGGTGCGAAAATTTGACTTTTTGACCGGGTGTTACAACATTTCAGGAACGAATGTCCGAAACTGAAGAACAAAGGCAACAACACTGCAAAAGGTAGAGCCTTTGTCCTGAACTCAAAGGATGCTCGCCAAGACCCGAATGTGGTCTCGGGTATGTTCCTCATCAACAACTTATCTGCTTCTATTCTATTTGATACTGGTGCTGATAGAAGTTTTATATCTGATGAATTCTGCCCACTACTTGACATCACCCCTGTTGCATTAGATTCTAAATACGTCGTAGAGTTAGCTAACGGAAAACTCATTGAGACCGATAATGTGATACCTAATTGCACTTTAAACCTCACCGACGAGTTGTTTTCAATCGATCTTATACCCGTCGAGATCGGAAGTTTCGATATCATCATCGGCATGGACTGGTTGTCCAAGCATCACGCCGAGATTGTGTGCTATGATAAAATTGTCCGTATACCCCTCGCCTCCGGTGGTACTCTTACTATACAAGGGGAGACCGGTGGAACGAGGTTAAACGTCATTTCATGTATGAAAACCCGCAAATATCTGAGAAAGGGTTATCCAGCAATCCTCGCTCACATTACGGAGAAGAAGTCAGAGGAGAAGAGGCTTGAGGATGTGCCAATCGTTCAGGACTTCCCAGAAGTCTTTCCTGAGGAATTACCTGGCCTCCCACCATTTAGACAGGTAGAGTTCTCCATCGATCTTGTGCCCGGAGCAGCACCCGTGGCACGAGCACCGTACCGTTTAGCTCCATCTGAACTTCAAGAGTTATCCTCTCAGTTACAGGAACTCCTAGACAAAGGATTCATCCGACCAAGCTCTTCACCTTGGGGAGCTCCGGTCTTGTTTGTCAAAAAGAAAGACGGTTCTTTCCGCATGTGCATCGACTACAGAGAACTGAACAAACTAACCATCAAGAACCGTTATCTACTACCACGCATCGATGATCTATTTGACCAACTTCAAGGGTAAAGTTTCTATTCCAAAATTGATTTACGATCTGGTTACCACCAGTTACGAGTTCGCGATGTTGACATTCCAAAAACAGCTTTCCGAACTCGTTACGGGAATTATGAGTTTCAAGTCATGCCCTTCGGTTTGACAAATGCACCGGCTATATTCATGGAACTCATGAACCGAGTGTGTAAACCATATCTCGACAAGTTTGTCATAGTATTCATTGATGACATTCTAATCTATTCGCGCAACGAAGAAGAACACGCGCAACATCTTAAGATCATTCTAGAACTTCTCAAACGCGAAGAGTTATACGCCAAATTCTCTAAGTGTGAATTCTGGATACGAACCGTTCAATTCCTTGGACACGTTGTAGATAGTCAAGGAATTCATGTCGATCCGTCAAGATCGAGGCTATCAAAGGTTGGCAAGCGCTGACGATGCCGACCGAAGTATGCCAATTCTTGGGTCTCGCTGGTTATTATCGACGTTTCATCGAAAACTTTTCAAAAATAGCCCAACCTCTCACGATCCTCACTCAAAAAGAAAAGAAGTTCGATTGGACTGACAGACAAGAGTCAGATTTCCAACTCCTGAAACAAAAGTTATGCAGCGCACCTATTCTGTCTCTACCTGAAGGCATCGATGACTTAGTGGTATATTGCGATGCTTCACATCAAGGTCTCGGTTGCGTGCTTATGCAACGAGACAAAGTCATCGCCTACGCCTCCCGACAACTCAAAATCCATGAAAAGAATTACACCACTCATGACCTTGAACTAGGAGCCGTAGTGTTTGCACTCAAAATCTGAAGACACTATCTCTATGGCACTAAGTGCACGATCTTTACCGACCACAAATGTCTCCAACACATTCTCAATCAGAAAGATCTCAACATGAGGCAACGTCGCTGGGTCGAGTTGCTTACCGATTACGACTGTGAGATCAAATATCACCCTGGCAAGGCAAATGTTGTTGCCGACGCCCTTAGCCGAAAGGAACGACCAAAACCACTTCGAGCCCGAGCCCTCAGCATTACAATCCACAACGACCTTATCACCCAAATCCTCACCGCTCAACTCGAATCCTTGAAACCTGAAAATATCAAAAACGAAGCTTTGCGAAACATGGAGAAACAATTCGAAACCAAACCCAACGGGGTTCAATATTTCGCAAACCGAATCTGGTTACCGTGTTTCGGGAATCTCCGAGACTTAGTAATGGACGAAGCCCACAAATCCAAATACTCCATACATCCTGGGTCCGACAAGATGTGTCATGGCATCAAGGAATTATACTGGTGGCCATACATGAAAGCTGAAATCGCCACCTACGTCAGTAAGTGTCTCACGTGCTCAAAAGTCAAAATCAAGCACCAGAAACCTTCTGGCTTACTTCAACAACCAGACATACCTCAATGGAAAAGGGAACAGATTACCATGGACTTCATCACCAAGATCCTGAAAACGTCAAGCGGTTGCGATACCATTTGGGTAATCGTTGACCGTCTCACCAAATCTGCCCATTTTCTCTCCATCAAGGAAACCGATAAAATGGAATGCCTCACTCGAATCTACTTGAAAGAAATTGTATCCCGACACGGTGTTCCTATCTCGATTATCTCTTACATGGATAGTCGTTTTACCTCACACTTTTGGCAATCATTACAGAAATCTTTGGGTACTCGCCTCGATATGAATACCGCTTATCATCCACAAACCGACGGCCAAAGTGAATGAACCATCCAAACACTGGAAGACATGCTACGAGCATGCGTAGTTGACTTCGGTGCAAATTGGGAACACCATTTGCCCTTGTGTGAATTCTCATACAACAACTACCACGCCAGTATTGGAGCTGCACCATTCGAGGCACTCTACGGTCGTAAGTGCCGATCACCCATCTGTTGGACCGAAGTGGGAGACAGCCAACTCACCGGTCCAGAAATCATTCATGAAACCACCGAGAAAATCATTGGTATCCAACAACGGCTGAAAGCCGCACGTGATCGTCAGAAAAGCTATGCTGACGTGAGATGCAAACCACTCGAATTTCAGGTTGGAGACCGGATATTACTCAAAGTATCGCCTTGGAAAGGCATCATCCATTTCGGTAAACGCGGGAAACTGAACCCCAGATACATCGGACCTTTTAAAATCCTTGAGAGGGTCGGTCCGGTGGCATATCGATTGTAACTACCTGAAGATCTCAGTAGTGTGCATCCTACCTTCCAAATTTCTAACTTAAAGAAATGCCTATCAGACGAAACACTCATAATACCCCTCTCGGAAATCCAGATCGACGATAAACTTCATTTCGTGGAAACACCAGTGGAGATCATGGATCGTGAAATCAAAGAACTCAAACAAAGTCGTATTCCCATCGTTAAGGTTAGGTGGAATTCGCGGCGATTCCCGGAATACACTTGGGAACGGGAAGACCAAATGCGACTCAAGTATCCGCAGTTGTTCACTGACTCTACATCAAACGATGCATCGAACTAAATTTCGGGATGAAATTCTCCTAACAAGGGGAGAATGTAACACCCGCCAAATTAGGGCTAGTCATTAGGTCCTAATCGTTTTTGTAATACATGTAATTAGTACTGTGTTAGGCTAATTTGTGTATCAAATAATATATATTGTTGAATATATATATATATATACAATTGCGCGATTTGGTTAAATCGAGCACATTTCAAATTGAAGGAAATTAGGTTCAAGTAAATACGGACGTTGGTGATCAATTTTATTGAATAATATAAAATTATATAATAACGATATCATACCCAAAATATTATTTTGATAATATTTCAATTACATTTCGTATCGTATAATAAACATCTACGTGACTTAAACATTTAATACACAAGCAAATGAAACCATTTAAGTTTATTAAGTATTTGGTAAAATACTTCAACAAAAATATTGAATAAATCTCCCTATTTTAAAATTGGTAATTAAACGTATGAAAATAACTATTTAACGCAAAACGATCGAAAAATGAACGCTGCACAAAGTGCGTACGCGGGAGAACGAAGACCTGGTGAAGTCCACACTCGGTGGACCCCACCAGCCGCCCCCCCCTCTTCCCCCTCCTTTTCTTCCCTTTTTCCTTTCTTCTCTCCTCATTCTTCCTTTTTATTTCCTTACCTTTTCTCATTTCTCTTTCAAAAACCAAACCACCACCACCACTTAATCTCACTAAAAACACCACCAAACGACCTCGATCTTCACCACCCGTTTGGAGAAAAAGAACCGCCTCGCAACGATATACGTTTCTATCCTTCCGAATCCTCCGCGCAACGATTTGTAAGTTTCCGACAAAACCCGAAAACTCTCGATTTCAAGTATTTTTAGGTTCTAGTTGTTTCTTTAAGCTTAGAATGTCCCTACAAGGGTTGGGTAAAAGAATCAGACCAAACGGAAACCCGAAAACTCATTTTTGGCTCAAAAATTCGTTAACAGCCTTAAGTGTCGCAACGAAGGTGCAGTATAGCGTCACTTCGTGCGTCACTTAAGTGACGCATTAAGTGTCACTAAAAGCCCTAATCTTGCGTCACTTGCATAAGTGCCGCATAAAACCCCTTTTTCCCGACACTTACCTCCGTCACTTGTTTAGTGACGCCTAGAAGCCTTAACCGACACTTATACCCGACACTAATGGAGTGCCGCCCCCTTATGCGTCACTTACCTAAGTGACGCCCTAAACTCATAATTTCCAATTTTATGCGACACTTCCTAAGTGTCGCCCAAGCCACTAAGTGACGCCTCACTATGCGTCACTTCCATAAGTGACGCCATAAGTGACGCCCTTACCCAGACTCTGCTATTTCATGCGTCACTTCCTAAGTGACGCCTAAGACCCTAAGTGTTGCTATAAGTGCCGCATGAAACCGAAACTCAGATTTTTACTAAGTGTCGAGACCCAAAATTTTATCACTTGATTTTACCCAAATTCAAATCTTAGATGCGTTTTTCTCTATAACAATATGGTGGAAATAAAAAAATTTCAAGCTGACCTGGCATCTCGACCCCAGCCAGGGGCCATCCCCTTGGACCCGCAGGGGTTGCCACCCCTGGGACCCCGCTAACCAGGGGTGCTGCCCCCGGACCCCCGTCACCTAAAGTTGTAAATACTTTTTAAGTATAATACTTTGACATAATAATAATATTATTGCAAATAATCACCAACGGGCCGTACACGTTTTCAAAACTCGAAACTTACCAATCAAATTAAATCATTGGACATTACTAGTTGGATGAACAACTAGCATAGGTTATCTTTTAAGATAGCTACTTATTTTATTCAACCTTGCGCGTTATAAACGCCCGACGGGTTACAGTCTTCGGACACACCATTTTACTTCACCACATTTGCTTCATTGCAACTCTTCAGGCTCAGGTGAGTCTCATAGCCCTGACTTTTTACTGTTTTTACTCCCGGGGTGGGAATACATGCTCTAACCATTTTACACGTGAACACGAGTACAAAACTTGCTATATTCTGCATGAGCTGTTTTCTAATCACTTTTAAGTCTTCTACGATCATAGTTCTGGTAATACTTTATGTAGCGCGAATGTTAGTGTATGGTACCATATAGGACTGACCATCCTCGTTCGGGTCAGCAAGCACTGACTTGTTAAACAGACGCATTAACTTTTGTTCATACGAGTGTGGATTAGACACTCGCCCGGAGGCACCCACGATCAGGCACTTTGTTGTGATCCTGACACCCACGTTAAGCGCAGACTATGACCTCATGGCAGACGTATACATTATTTGATTCATTTTAAACAATCATTACTAAATCCTGTGGTTCACACTTACTTTATTACTACACAAACCTGTGAGCTCACCAGCGTTTAGCTGACTTTTTAGTATGTATTCTCAGGTACACAGCAGTAGTAGGACTACTCAGGATTAGCTAGCTCGAGTCGCATGCAGATCTCAGGAAATTCATATGCATTTCTACATTTTGTAAAATAGATATGCCTTAGAATCTCTTACATTTTGGCTCACGAGCTTTTGTAACTATTATAACATCGTAAAACTTTTGAATTATGAATGTAATGTTTAAAACGACGCATATAGAGTCGTTCCTTATACCTTGTGTGTTTTAATTATTGATTAGTAGCACCCCAAAGCTTGCTTCCGCTAAACAGTAAATTTGGGGGTGTTACAACATGCTACTCTTTATATGAACCCAACCTGTTGCTTTGAAACCAAGTGTTGTAAATCAAAAGCCAAAACTTAAATGGAGAACAAGAATTGGAGTAATTTTTTGTTGATTACTTTTGTAACTCAAAGTACATTAGTGATAAATAAAAACCGAACAAACACATACTTTAATAGATAAATGAAAATAACGGCTACACTTCTAATTTCCTACTTTCAAGTGACTCCACTTACCCACTCTCCACACATACACTTTTCAAATGTGCAAATGCATGGAAATCAGTCAAACCAGACTACCAATTCAAACCTAAACTATTAACTAAAACATAACAAATTTGCCATAATTAATTATTAAATCCAAAGTTTCTAGTAGCCATGCATACGTGAACTCGTGACATAACTGATTAACCCAACAATCACCCCCTTAATAAGTTTGTTTATGCTACTAATTCACAACAACGCCGACTCCTCTTCGATCAAGTTCGCTTCGTTGTCCTTCTTGTTGTCTATGTCTTACCACTTTGTGCACTAATAGCTAAGGTGCCCAAAGACTCCACAGTCATAACAACGAATTCTACTCTTATCACCTCGCCCCGAACCTCTTTCACGGCCTCTACCACCTCTTTCATTGCTTCACCCATAACCTCTTCCGCGTCTACTACTTTCTCCGTGCTTTTCCTCACTTACCCACAAGAGTTGCCCTTGTTCTCCTTCCTTCTCACCCTGGCTTTTGAGTCTTTTTTCGTACGCCTTAAGCCTTCCAACCATTTCATTAAAGAGCATCGTATCCAATTCAAAACATTGTTCAATCGAAGTCACAATTTGAAGAAACGACTTTGGCATTGCATCAAGCATTCTTCTCACTAACTCTTCTTCCTCAACTTCATGCCGAAGACTCCTCAACTTTGAAATCAGTCCACTCAAATTAGTAGCACAATCATCAACAATCTCTCCTTCCTTCATCCTCAAACCTTCAAGCTCTCTTTTTAATGTTGCAACTCGAGCCGTCCTTACCCAATCTACACCCAAGTATCATGTTTTCAAGTCATCCCATACTTTCTTCGGGTCCGTGTGACTCGACATTTGCAACACCATCGCTTCCAGTATTGCTTGAAGCAAGAAGGCTACAGCTTGTTTTTACTTCTTAGCATCTGGTTCTTCCCCAAGAATCCTTGGTTCTATCATCTCCAATAAACCATGTGCATCCAATATGGACTTAACTTTGATAGCCCATACCGAATAGCTGGTTACGGTCAACATCGGAACTTGCTAAGACATCGTACTTGCCTCTTTTGCTTGTATCATCGCCATTCTTCACTTCCTTTTCTGTTAAGACTTCGGTCTCGGTCTATCTTTCTTCCTTAGGTGAGCCAACGGTCTCCGCTCACCTATGTCGGTCTATAGCTTAGCGGCGGTCTTCTCTGTCTTCGGTCTCACGCCCGAGCTTTCTTGGTCTCACGGTCTTGTCGACGGCGTTGGTCTTTTTCGGTCTTCAATCTTCCTACTGCAACTCACATGAACATGCTACTCTCTATAAGAACCCAACCCATTGCTCTAAAACCAAGTGTTGTAAATCAAAAGCCAAAACTTAAACGGAGAACAAGAATTGGAGTAATTTTCTGTTTATTACTTTTGTAACTCAAAGTACATTCGTGATAAATAAAATCCAAACAAACACATACTTAAATAGCTAAATGAAAATAACGGCTACACTTCTAATTTCCTACTTTCAAGTGACTCCACTTACCCAGTCTCCACACATACACTTTTTAAACGTGCAAATGCATGGAAATCGTTCAAACTAGACTATCAAATTAAACCTAAACTATTAACTAAAACATAACAAATTAAACTATAATTAATTATTACATCCAGAGTTTCTAGTAGCCATGCATACATGAACTCGTGACATAACTGATTAACCCAACAATATATACATTGTTTCTCAAATCAGGTTTTGCTTCAGCTGTACTGTCATATGATATTCATGTGTGACTGAGAATGTATTTGTTATGTTTTCACATGGCCATGTTTTGGCTTCGCTTATTGACACAATAGTGTTTATTATGCTTCGGTTTGTCCTATTCTTACATTCACCGGTTTGTTTGTCATAATCTAAAAGTTCATAGGAGTAATATCATATGAAATATATCTCTAGCTCTTACCTATAACTTACAATCACAGGATCTTGAGAAGAAGAAGAAAGAGAAGGCTCAAGTGGTGTGTGAGAGGAAGAAGCAGCTCAACAATTTGAATGCAAAGGCGTAGAAGGCTCAAGTGGTGTATGAGAAGAAGAAGCAGCTCAATATATTGCGCGGAAATCCAAGACAAGGTATCCTCAAACCTTTTTGCTCAAATATTTGATAATCTAGTGCGTAATTATTGACGAAACTTGTACATATCGGGTTTTTTTTTCTTTGAATTGTGGGAAGTTTCTTCTTATGGTTGATAAGTTTCATGTGGTTTAAAACTTCAAGTACCGTGTTTGGTTTAGATGAATTCAGAGGATCTAGATATAATGGGAATCTTAATTCCATTCAATAAAGGGTTGTTTGGTTCACAAATTGCATTTCATTAGATCCATTTAATCAAAAGGAATTCACATTCTTTGGAATTCCAATTCCATTAAAAACATTATGTTATAAAATGCATTGTAACCAACTAGAAAAAAGCAAGGACAAGAAATCATACAACATACATAAAGATATGTTGCTGGTGTTTTAAGCATCATACACATCAGTAGGTCAATGTTTACCTTAACAAAGATCTTATCCTTATTGACGATCAATAAATAACTAGTAAAACTGTATTATAATGTAAATCTAGCTTTTAAAATTTTTAGCTTCAATGTCACATCACATGGATGAAAATGAAAAGGTTACAAGAAATTGAAAGATAGAAGTTTAAGTGTAGTTGATGGGAGAAAAATGACCATGCCATCGTTATGGTCTCTACACTGTTGAATCTTATAGAAGGAAAAGAATGTAATGACCCTGTTGCTCCATGGATTTCATTTAATAATACAGATAGATGTTTAAGTATATACATAATTTTGAGGACTTATAAATTGTAGACCCTATAACCTTTGCTGCAGGCTTATTGGTTAAGCACTTTAGCAGTTAAGCTGGCCGTTTAATAATATTAACCAAATAATTTCTTTTTCATATTTTTGCATCTAATGACATATGTGATGTACTAAGATTGCTATACAAATTAAGAAGTCAGCTATTCAAAATTCAATTCAACTATATATGAAAGGTAAGATAAAGTTAATTTCTTTATTTGATTATGTGAAGTTAACTGTGACGGAGGATAATGTTTCTTCCATGGCTTTGTTTTCCTTTTTATTATTCTTGCTTATTCTGTCGGGAATCAATCATCATTGCTAGGGGAAAGGGACGAGTGTATTTACTATTTAGTGGTTAGCTTTATGCATTAATCTGTCTTTCCTTCAAGATTTACTAGAATTATAACATGTCTTCCATAAAAGAGTTTGATCACCTTAAAGTTCCCCTCGAAGCTATAAAGCTGGCCACCAACAACTTTGGGGACAACAATTACATTAGTCAAGGTGGATTTGGGAAGGTTTACAAAGGAGAACTCGTTCACTTTGATGAAAAGATTATGGTAGTTATCAAACGCTTAAATCCAATACATGAACAAGGGAGCACCGAGTTTTGGAAAGGATCATGATGCTTTCACGTTAGAAACATAAAAATCTTGTCTCTCTTTTAGGTTTTTCTTATTAAGGTTTTGAAAATATCTATTGTCTATGAGTATCTACCTAACAGAAGTCTCGATATGTATCTTAGTAGCTCTTGTGGATCCAACGCCTTAACATATGTATTGGTGCAGCTTGTGGGCCAAGTATCTTCGTAACCCAGAAGGCTCATCACAAAGAGTGTTACACCGTGATATTAAAAGCTCCAATATATTGTTAGATATGGATTGGAATGCCAAGATTTCAGATTTTGGACTTTCCAAATTCGGGTCTGCTAACCTAGAATTCACATTTCTTATCTCACACCTAGTAGGCACAATTGGGTACGTATTGTGTGTTGGATAATCTTGATGGTTTCATCGGGCTTTGTTTATGGGTACGGTTAACCCAGGCCATTTGAGTGACCTGAAGACCCGCCCAATTAAGAAGACTAAAGCTGGAAGACCAATTTTCTGGAATGATTTTGATTTTTTTTGATTTTTTTTTTTGGGGTTTGCATGTTGTATTTCACACATGCACTTTGAATTAGTATGCATGTATGAGTTTAGGATGAATGAGTGGACCACCACTCAGTTATGAGTTACACGTTCCGTGTTTGAACCTTAAGTTTATGTAAGCATTATCTACTTGCATTATTATTTAAATTGTATTCAATTCATCGAGATAAAAAATATAAATAGAAAATAGAATAACGACCAAGTCTTCCAGAAAACCGGTCGTCCAGCTTTAGTCTTCATAACGGGCGGGTCTCGGGTCACTTGAACAGGTTGGGTTAACCGGACACCCATTAACAAAACCTGATTACAAACCATCAAGATTGTCTAACATTCACCCTCGTAATCTTGATGATATTAACCTGTTTCTTCATTACAACAACTAGCAATGTATATGGAGAGATGAGTTTCTTTTTGAATCAATTTCTTTTGGTATTTTATCTCGATGAACTGATTATAAATTAAATAATAATGCAAGTAAATAGCTCTTTCCTAAACTTAAGGATCAAACAAGAAAAATGTGTAACTGATAAGTGAGTGGTGGTCCACTTATTCATCTTAAACTCATGCATGCATACTATTTCAAAGTGAATGTGAGAAATACAACGTGCAAATGCTGCAAATGAAATAACGACCAAGTCTTCCAAGAGAATTGTTCTTTCAGCTTTAGTCTTCATAACGGTTAGGTCTTCGGGTCACTCGAACGGGACGGGTTAACCGGGTACACATAAACAAAACCCGACTAAACCATCAAGATTATTCAACATTCACCCCCGTAATCTTGATGATCTTGATCCGTTTCTTCATCATAGCAAAGTCGATTTTTCCTCTTAAATCAAATTGACTTTGTTCTCCTTTATTTCCATTTTTTACACTCATTTGCAAAGTGTCCAAATGCCCCACAATTATAGCATCAAAGCCCACTCGTATCACCTTGACCCATGCCTCTTCCATGTCATCTTTCTCCTCTACGGAATCCTCTTCCCCAACCTCTTCCTCATCCATATTTCCTACCTTCATTCTCACTATTGTTTAACAAAAAATGTCATTGTTCTTCATCACTTTCATCAAGGCTTTTGAGTCTTTCTTCATATGCTTTGAGTCTTCCCACCGCTTCTTCAAAAGATATGGTTTTGATCTCCGAGTATTGCTCGATGGAGACAA
Source organism: Pseudognaphalium luteoalbum (assembly GCA_963422505.1). Lineage (NCBI taxonomy): Eukaryota > Viridiplantae > Streptophyta > Magnoliopsida > Asterales > Asteraceae > Pseudognaphalium > Pseudognaphalium luteoalbum. Next base: position 71,130,525 of record OY730192.1, read on the forward strand.
TGATTGGTAGCTATTTCTTCTGGGCTGAACCGAGAAGCTTTTTCACAATCACTTCTTCTTCAAGGCATGAACCGAGACTTTTATATTTTGCTACTATGCCACTTATCTTTTCTGAAAAATCATTAGTAGTCTCGTTCTCCTTCATCTTTAGCACCTCCAACTCGCTCCTGAGAGTATGTAGACGTGCCTTTTGGATTCGACCGGCTCCAAAATATCGAACCCAAATCGCTTCCCAAGCATCCTTCACATCTTTATATATAGAGACCTGCAATAGAATATCTTTTGGTAGAATTTGGAAGATAATGGCTTTTGTGGTGTAGTTCTTCTTTACTTCCACAGTTCCTCGAAGTTTATTTCCACCGACTCCCATAAACTGTATGCCCTTAACATCGTTTCAACCAGAATCGACCACGAAGTTTATTTCGTTTCGGTTAACTTAGGACATTGAAGTGGTACGTTTCCTTGCTTGCGGATTGTCACAGTTGCGCTTTTACTCATTTCTGTCTAAAGAATTAAAAAAACGGTCTTGATCTCGTTCTTGCTTCTGTTTTTTTCGCCTCTTGTTACCTGCTTTCTTGCTTATTAATTCTTGCTACTTGCATTTTGTTTCTTTCCTGCTAATATACGAAAAACTGCTGCTTCTTTATTCTTGTCATTAAACGTGATCAACCTTGCTACTTACTTTCTTCCTCTCGACCTAATTGCATATGGTTGCAATCGGTCTTCTCCTTTCTTTTTTCTTTCTTTCTAGGAACCAGCTATGAACCGCGCTTTGATACCAAATGTTGGAATCAAAGTGTAGAATCAAAATGTAATTTTGAGAGTGAGGATTTTTTTTTTGGGAGCAATTTTCTTCTACTCATTCATTAATAATCATTACAAATATTTATAGGAAACAATGCAAACAAACTAACTTAATGCATGACCCACTAACTCCTATTTCCATGCAAACAAACTATTGAAAATGGCCACTTCTTTCGTAAAAATAAGACACCACTAATTAAAGATTTGGTAAGCAAATACAGACTTCCACTTCTTCAAACGGCTAGAAGACAAAGTCCAACTTCATGTTTTCGTTGATTAAACACTAATTAAAGCCAACTAAAATAGCAACCATTGATCCAACTTAACCCATCAATATTATCCAAAATTTACCCCCGTAATCTTGATGATCTTGACCCGCTTCTTCATAACAGCTAGTCGGTTCTTCCTCTTGAATCAAATTGGCTTCATTCCCATGATGATCTTGCTCGCGGATTGTCATAGTTCCTGCATTTGAACCTATTTCTTGCTAAAATTTGGAGTCAAAAAATGGTCTTCATCTCGTTTTTGCCTCTTGCTACCTGCTTTCTTGCTACATGATTTCTTGCTTCTTTTCTTCTCGCTACTTGCTTTCTTGCTACTTGCGTTTTGTTTCTTACCTGCTAACATATGACAAACTGCTGCTCCTTCTTTCTTATGATTATCAAACAAGATCAACCTTACTGCTTTCTTTGTTCCTCTCGACTTGATTGCATAGGGTTGCAATTAGCCTTCTCTTTCTTTCTAGGAACTAGGTATGAACCATGCTCTGATACCAAGTGTTAGAAATCAAAGATTATAAACGTAAATCAACTAGCTATGAAAATGGAGAGAGGAGTTTTTTTTGGAGCAATTTTCTTCTACTCATTCATTATAATCCAAACATATATTTATAGGAAACAATGCAAACAAATTAACTTAATGCATGACCTTCTAACTCCTATTTCCATACAAACCTATTGTGGAACATGACCACTTCTTTCCTAAAAAAAAGACACCACTAACTAAAGACGTCGTAAAGAAATGCAGACTTTCACTTCTTTCAATGGCTAGAAGACCAAGTCCAATTTCCTGTTTTCGTTTATTAAACACTAAAGAGTTAATTACACCGTTTGTCCTTATGGTTTTATGTAAAATACTTGTTTAGTCCTTTAAACTTTTTAATTACGTCGATAGTCCTTATTTTTGAAACTTGTCACGTAGATGATCCTTCGCACTAACGTCTGTTAACAGGTTCGTTAAAACAGATCACATGCAAGGCACGTGAGGGTATATATGTCAGCTTCATCCCATTTTCTCCACAACCACTACTTTTCTACTTTTTTTTCAACCTACTATTTCTCTCTAAAAGAATCCATAAACATGATTCTTTATTTTCTCCATATTACATAAACAACTCTTTGTTTAACATGATTCACCCATTTTCTGATCAGACATATTTCACCTTTTTTCTGGTCACAATTCAGATCGACGACAATGTTGCCGGCCACCGTCACTGCCACCATTAGTGACCACCATCGTCTCCAACTCTCCATCGCTTGTTACTACAGCCATAGATGGTGGTGGGTGATGAAGCCGCATCCGAAGATCGTGGTCTGTTTATTGAAGGCGCTGAATCGTTTACTTAGGAGAAGCTTGTACATTCCTCACTAAGCATTGTACGTTATTCAATAAGGGTTGTACATTTCCATAAAAACTTGTACTTTATATAGGGTAAAATGTGTACATCTGCATCAAAGGTTGTACCTTACGTCCTTGAACCTAATTTCTCGTGTTGTGACAAACCCATTGAATTGTATAAATGACAATGTCATACGTAGGTTCTATATTTTGTAAGATTGTTTGTATGTATTTCATTTGTTCAACTAGCAAGTTTGTTGTCCTGTTATAAAGTTAAAAATTTGGGTTTAATACCCTTTTTCTTGAAGAAGGTGGAGCTGTGGAGGTTGGTTTAGTGGGGAGAGAGAGTCAAAAAATGAAACAAGGAAAATAGTTGAAGTGCAGAGGAGTATAATGACTGAATTACCCTTGCATATCTAGCACACGGCATGATTTAACGTATATGATTAACATTGTTAGCGTAAAGGACCATCCACGCAACAAGTTTCAAAAATAAGGACTATCGACGTAGTTAAAAAGTTTAAAGGATTAAACCAGTATTTTACGTGAAACCATAAGGACGAACGACGTAATTAACTCAACACTAAATAAAGCAAACTTAAATATCAAAATTGACTTGTACCATGACCTGACTTATTCCCCTCAAAGATTATAAACATAAAACAACTAGCTATGAAAATGGAGAGATGAGTTTTCTTAAGCAATTTCTTTCTGTGTTTTATCTCGATGAACTGATTACAATTTAAATTATAATGCAAGTAGATAGTGCCCTCCTAAACTTAAGGATCAAACAAATAAAGGTGTAACTAATATCTAGAGTGGTGGTCCACTTATTTATCCTAAACTCATGCATGCATACTAATTCAAAGTGCATGTGGGAAATACAACGTGCAAACGTAGAAAATAGAATAATGACCAAGTCTTCCAAGAGAATCGGTCTTCCATCTTTATTCTTCATAACGGGCAGGTCCTCAGGTCACTCGAATGGGATGGGTTAATCGGGTACCCATTAACAAAATCCGATTAAACCATCAAGATTATCCAATATACACCCTCGTAAATATAATGATCCTGACCCGTTTCTTCATCACAGCAAAGCCGATTCTTCCTCTTGAATCAAATTGGATTCGTTCTCCTTGTATTTCCATTTTTTACACTCATCTATGAAGTTTCCAAACGCCCCGCAATCGTAGCATGTATACCCGCTCTAATCACCTCAACCCGAGCATTTTTCACGTCCTCTTTCTCCTCTACCGAATCATCTTCCCTGACCTCTTCCTCGTCCACATTGCCTACCATCATGCTCACCATTGTTCACCAAAAGTTGTCCTTGTTCTTCATCCCTTTCATCTTGGCTTTTGAGTCTTTCTTCATATGCTTTGAGTCTTTCAACTGCTGACATGGTCTCCGAGTGTTGCTCGATGGTGGCAGTGATTGGTAGATATTACTTCGGTTCTGAATTGAGAAGCTTTCTCACAATCGCTTCTACTTCAAGGCCTAAAACGTGACTTTTAAATTTTGCTACTCTGCCACATATCTTGATCGAAAATTCATTATTAATAGTCTCGTTCTCCTTCATCTTTAGCACCTCGAACTCACTCCTGAGAATTTGTAGACGTGCCTTTTGGACTCGATCGGCTCTTAAAGATCGAACCAAAACTACTTCCCAAACATCCTTTGCGTCTTTATGTTTAGAGACATGCAAACGGAATATCATCCGGTAGAATTTGGAAGATAATGACTTTTGTGTTGTAGTTCTTTTCCTCCATGGTTCTTCCTGTTACAGGATCCATCGACTCCCATAAACTATATTCTCTTGACACCGATTCAAACATAATCGACCACGAAGTGTAGTATATTTCGGTTAACTTAGAACATTGAAGTGGTACGTTCCCTTGCTTGCGGAAGTGGTACCACTTCAATGTCCTAAATTAACCAATACGAACTACACTTCATGGTCGATTCTGGTTAAAACGGTATTAAAGGCATACATTTTATGGGAGTTGGTGGATCCCGTAATATGAGGAACCGTGGAAGAAAAGAAGAGCTACACGACAAAAGCCATAATCTTCCAAACTCTACCGGAAGATATTCTGCTGCAGGTTTGAACATAAAGATGCAAAGAATGTTTGGGAAGCAAGCCAGGTTCGATATTTAAGAGCCGATCGAGTCCAAAAAGCACGTCTAAAAACTCTCATGAGTGAGTTGGAGGTGCTAAAAGTGAAGGAGAACGAGACTATTAATAATGATTTTTTTGCAAGGTAAGTGGCATAGTAGCAAAATTTAGAAGTCTCGGGTCATGCCTTGAAGAAGAAGATTTTGAGAATGCTTCTCTGTAACACCCAGATTTTGGGTCTAGAAATAAAAGGTATTTTACTAAGATTTTAACCGGTTATTTAAGGAAATGGGAAATAATTTTATTTGGGTTACTTGAAAATAAATAGGTAAAAGTTCAAATAAAATTATTGTGACTGATAAATTATTAATTGTTTTGAATTAATAAAGTTGACGGTAAAATAAAAGTTATTATTTTCGCAAATGGTTTTCGGGTTCCAGACAATAGAATTAGAAGGGGATAAAATTTACACTGTTTTAAAAAGTGAAGTCGGTTTAAAATTGAGGAGACCGACTCATTTTATTTCACTTAATTTCTTCAAACCTTCTCATTTGTTCTAAAACCTACACAAAGCTTCTTTAAACAAATTCAAAGAAATCAAAAGGTAAATCAAGCAAATAACTTGTGGAGATCAAATTATCATCACTTTCCTATCTTCTTCATATTAATTTGTAAGTATTCTTGTGTTTATAAATTGAGAAATTGGGTTTTGTAGATTATGGTATAATTAGATAGGTAATAAATTAAAGTGAAGCTTGAAAAGGATTACTTGTTACTATTTGATTATCATATGATGTTAGTAAAAAAAGTTATATGATTGTTCTTCAACTTTTGATCTTGGGATTATAGTTATTACGGTTAAGGTTATATGCATGAAATTGATGATTGAATAATTGTTCCTTGATGTTATATGATGTTGTTTAAGATTATTTCTTGCATTAGAATGTTGAGAACCTGATTTGAGGTTGTTGTTTAGTTAAAACTCGGGTTTAAGTTGCTGCAGGTTCTGGGTTTGTGTTTTTGGTTATAAAATTCGGACATAGCTGAAACAAAAGTGCAGGTTACAGAAAACAGTGTAACCGCGACACAATTTAGGGGATTTCGCAACGCAATTTCACCCTAAACGCGACGCGATTGTTAATGACTAGCAGTCCTGTTGCATCAGCTATTTTTTTTATCTTGTATGCTGTTTGTATGTATATAAATGAAAATATAAATTAGATATGGTAACATATTATGTTATATGATGAAGATATGGGTTCTCTGTTATGGGATAAGTTATTGAGTTGTATTGTTTTGTTATAATTTCAGATAAGCACAAGGAAACTCAGTGATATTAGACAACTGAGTAGAGATTGGGAATATCGGTGAGTGGTTATGTATTCCTCAGTTTAACTTACTTGTAACAAGTTTGGTTACAAAGGGTATACATAATTGTTTGGATTATTGTTTATTTACTTGTTGGGATATTGTTATTGTTGTTTGATTGTTTATATTCCATGATGGCATGATGATTATGCATTATGTGATATTTGGGTCATTAAGCATCTGTGATTATTCAGAGGTCAACACTGGTTGAGCTTGTTTGCTATTGTTTGGCCGGCAGGGTTTCCGATACATATAGTTGATGGATGAATATATGTCGGTGAAGATAGCTTCAAGCTATCGGTAAATCACTGTTATGGCCGGCAGTGGTTTAAGGGTTTCTTGGATGGCTATTCAGGAACCGCCGATCCTCTTTGACGCTATGTGTTTATGTTTATTTGTTGTAAGATTTGTTATAGCTAGGTTGGACTTTCGGTTACAGTTCCATTCACTTAGCTGTGAGCTAATCCCGCTATTTTAGCATTTTTGCATATTATAATTAGTTGACGGGCTCAGCCTGTGGATATGGATGGAATGTTTGACTATTGATGCGTCTTACTCTGATATTTTGTGAAATTAAAGATATGTTTTGGAAACTAATATAACACCCGGTCGTTAGTATATGGTTTTTTATTTATAAAGTTTATAAGTGTGATAATTGTAAACATTTTGGTACATATGTATGATATATAAATATATATAAGGTAATATATATGTTTGGGACATACGCTTCCGATGTCTTTAAATATAAAATATGTTTGTGAAGAATTTGGGTGTTATATTCTCAATTCAGCCCGGGGAAATATCTACCAATCATTGCCGCAATCGAGCAATACTCGGAGATCAAAACCATGTTTTTTGAAGAAGCGGTGGGAAGACTAAAAGAATACGAAGAAAGACTCAAAAGCCATGATGAAAGGGATGAAGAACAATGACAGCATTTGTTGAGCAATGGTGATCATGATGGTAGGTAATATGAAAGAGGAAGAGGTTGGGGAAGTGGATTCGGTAGTGGATAAAGAGGACGTGAAAGAGGCTCGAGTTGAGGTGGTAAGAGCCGGTTTAGATGCTATGATTTTGGGGCATTTAGACACTTTGCAAATTATTGTGCAAAATGGAAAGATGAGGAAAACGATGCCAATTTGATTCAATAGGAAGAATTAGCTTTGATGTGATGAAGAAATGGGTCACGATCATCAAGATTATGGGGGTGAATGTTGGATAATCTTGATGGTTTAATCGGATTTTGTTTAAGGGTACCCGGTTAACCCGGTCCATTTGAGTGACCCCAAGACCCGCCCGTTATGACGACTAAAGTTGGAAGACCGATTTTCTTGGCAGACTTGGTCGTTATTTTATTTCTGTGTTTGCACGTCGTATTTCCTATATGCACCTTAAGTTAGTATGCATACATGAGTTTGGGATGAATATGTGGACCACCACTCTAGTTAACAGTCACATGTTTCTTTGTTTGATCCTTAAGTTTAGGATAACACTATATACTTGCATTATTATTTAAATTGTAATAAGTTCATCGAGATAAAACACCAATAGAAATTGTTTAAGAAAAGTCATCTACCCATTTTCATAGCTAGTTGTTTTATGTTTATAATCTTTTATTTCCAACACTGTGATCCACATTATGTGGATAGTAGTTAGGTTCTTGATAAAAGAATCATATATCTACTCCTTCGGGGTAGTGTTATTTGAAAGTGCTGTGCGGAAGGTTTTGCATAGCAAATTATGAAGAGAATCACCGATTTCTGCGAAGTTTTGCCAAAAAGTTGCAACGAAGAAAATAAAATAGGTACAATTGTCCTTGAGTGTCTGCAAGAGAAAATATCACCATCTTGTTCTGTGTAAGTTCTCAAAAATTGCATATCAATGTCTACGAAGATCGCAATAAACGTCCACTAGTATGTGAGATCTTACAACAACTTAAAATTGCTCTTCAATATAAGGTAAGTTTATACCATAAATGAATTGTTTTTTTTGTTTTTGTTTTTTTAAGTGTAGTACCTAATGATAAGCACATTTTTTGGAATTCTATGTTTTTATAGGTTTAGCATATCTCATTAGCAAATCAGCTTTATGATCCTTCTGAAGCGTTGCTCCATGATTTTCAACTAATTTGGTTTTTCTTTTTAAATAATAGATAATCAAGAACATGTTACTAAACATGTACATAGTTGTGGAATGCATTCTTTATTTATTTTATTTATTTTCTTGATTAGTAGTAGTTAATTAAAAGTTGACGTCAAACTGGGGCGGTCAGGCTAAACCATGAAATCTAAATGGAGGGGGCGGAATTTTTTTTATTTTTATTTCTTTTATAGTTTTGTGGGGGAGAAATCTTTAAATGTTATTAATTCCTTAAAAAAATTATTTTTATGTAATTTATAAATTCTTGTGGGCATGACTCCCTCTACTAACCTCGCCCTGTGTGTTAGGTGGAGTTGAAAGGGGTTGAGTATTCTATTGCGGATGCTCTTATTCCTTGCATTGCTCGGAGAATTTTTGTAACACCCCCAAATTCGTTGATTTTGTTTAGCGGAAGCATTTAGTTAAGTATGGGGAGTGCCACAATACCCAGTAATGCATACGTATCAGAGCTTATGATTACAATAGAACATAATATATTAAGATGCCAAATGTAATAGTTACAAAGTTTACGATTCATCGAATCGTATGAGTTGAAAAGTAATTAAGTTACAAAAGTAGATTTCGTAAATATGACTAAACAGTTTAGTTATATAAAAGAAATCCAGTTGTCAAAAGTTGGCATCCTATTCCTTCGTGGGTCGCCTATGTTCCATGTATGCTGGAGGTTCTTACGTGCAGCTAATTCCCTGAAAAACATAGTAAAAGTCAACAACGAGGTTGAGTGAATTCACAGGTTTTATGTTTGCAATAGTTGAATCAAGTTTGTAAGCCCAGTTGTTAAAACCAATACGTTCACAAATAGTTATTGCCATAATAGTTAAGTTAACGCTTTGTAGAATGTTATCCAAATATAGTTCGGTTGGGATGTTGCCCAAAATACAGTTTGCGTGGGATGTTACCCAAAATACCGTTTACGTGGGATGTTACCCAAAACACGGTTTGCAATACGTTGCTGGTCGTTCTCCAGCGTTTCCAAAACAGTACCGGTCGTTCTCCCGTCCAAACTCGGCCAGTCATTCTTTGGCAATAAATACTGTTGGTCGTTCTCCAGCGAAACACAGTACCGGTCGTTCTCCAGTCAAAAGACGCACGGGTCGTTCTCCCGTCCACTTGGCCAGTCGTTCTCTGGCACTAAAATACGTTGCTGGTCGTTCTCCAGCGTTTACATAAAAGTACCGGTCGTTCTCCGGTTTACCAAACAAGTTTTATCACGTTTATAGTATGAAAAGGTTGTTTTATAAATACCAGTTTTGCTGTAAGAGTTCAACAGTTCAAAGTACTCAAATCGTGCGAGTAAACAAGTAGGATAAACAATCATGTAAGCAAAAGCAGTTATGGCAATCAATAAAGCAGCTGACTATGTTTCTCACCCCAAGTTGAAAGCGGTAAAACAGTTAAAAGTGGGGCTGTGAACTCACCTGTTGAGTTGAGTATGTTCGAGTGCTAGCAAAGCCTAAAGCCCAAGAAGTCTAGTTGAAATCTCCTAACGCCCTAAACGTATGAGATTTTAATAAGTACGTGGATGTCTAAGTCGACCATCCATGCTAGTGTTCGTACAACTAAGTTATGTCCAACGTATATATTTAATGTTTACGTTTGTATTTCGTAGTTGTGAAAATGTATACGACTCGTTGGTAACTGTTTGTAATAGTAATCTCTGAAAACATTTTTATATTTGTTTCATTATGGTTCATTAAGTATGAAATTGTGTACGGGGGTCCGGGGGCAGTGCCCCTGGTAACGGGGTCCAAGGGGTGGCAACCCCTGGCGGGGTCCAAGGGGCAGAGCCCCTGGCTGGGGTCGAGCTGCCAAGTCAGCTTGGAAAATTTTTATTTCTTCTACGTTATTGTAGTAAAAACGCATTCAAAATTTTATTTCGGAGTAAAATCAGGTAGTAAAATCTCATCCTAAACATTTAGTGAAAAAGTTGTAAACTTTCTGTTTTTAGCGTCACTTGAGGCGTCACTTGCCTTGGGGTAGCGACACTTAGGAAGTGTCGCATAAAATGGTAAGTTCTGCATTATTAGCGTCACTCGAGGAAGTGACGCATATGGGGCGTCACTTATATAAGTGACGGGTACAAGTGTCGGGTCAAAATCAGTATTCGAGTATAGGCGTCACTTAAGCTAGTGACGCATGGTAATGACGGGTAGAAGTGTCGGTGTAAGTGTCAGAAAAAGAGGGTTTGTAGCGTCACTTGACGAAGTGACGCAAAAAGAGGGCTTTATGCGACACTTAGTGCGTCACTTAAGTGACGCAGTACTATTTTTGGGCCTGATGCGTCACTTAGACTGTTCGTAGATCAGTTTAAAAACAACGAATTTAAGCTTCGATTTGGACATAATCAGTTGATAAAAACACTAAAACATGGTATATTAAGTATTATAAACATGAGATTTCAAAGAAAATAGCAAGATTTAAGAGTTTGCGGGATTGTCGGGATCTTACAAAGTTGTCGTAGTGAAAATCCGAGAAGATGGAAGTGTAGATCTCGTTGTCGTGGTCGTTTTTCTCTAAAGGAGTTATGTGATTTGATGCGTTTTTGATGTAGTATTTGTGTGATTTTTGTGGTGGAATTAGAGAGAGATTTGAGAGAAAATGGGGGTAGAGAGAGAGAAAGTGGAATTGAAAAATGAAAGGAAAGTGAGGTGGGGGTGTGTAACACCCCCAAAATCACAGTTTAGCGGAAGCAGACTTTGAGGTGCTACTAATCAAATATCACAGCACAAAAGTTAAGCAAACGACATCTATATGCAACATTTGTAAAATAATCACATTTCCATACATAAAATGTTTGGAACATAACGTTTCCGGTTACAAAACGAAATTCCCTAGAGCCCGCGTAAAAAGACGGGAGATTCTATTACATAATCATAATAATACAAAAGATAATGCTAAGAATCTCCGTTAAATGCAAGGTCGAAATCATGCGACTCTAGCTAGGTCCTGGGGGAGTCCTACTCCGTATGTGTACCTGAGATACAAAGCTAAAAAGGTCAACACGAATGCTGGTGAATCTCACAGGTTTGTAAATAAAGTAAGAGTTCGAACACAAGATTTCATTAATAAGGCCCGCAGGCGTAAATCAGTTATTTGCAATACTTGCAATAAAAAGTAAGTAAGTTATACCATTGCCATGAGGCTCATAATCGAAGCTTAACCCGTAAATAATAAATTTGCTCCCGTGACATGCTCGGAAATTGAGCAAGCATCAGTAACGAATAATAGTCGCCCGTTTATACAGATCGGTTCGTGGTATCGCTACTACCCCGGGCGGGGAGGGTCATTTCCCTAATGGATCCATTAACTAGTGTTCGCGCTTAAGTACATAACTAACGATATATGATGAGGAGGCTTCCCCAAATAATTGGTGAGAAAACTCATGCAATTCCGTTTGGTAAACATGTAAATCAGTACTCGAGTTCGTAAAATAAGCTATGTATCTCACCCCGTAAGTAAAACAGTAATACAGTAAAAGTGGGGCTATGAGACTCACCTGAGTCCAGTAAGTGCGTATGCGTAATCAACCAGGTAAAGCGGTTGTAAGTATGGGTATCGTTTCTCGGAATCCTGCAACCTTCTGGCGTTCGTAACGCACAAGGTTGTAAGTATACTAGTAATCGAGTTGGTGTCTTAAAAGATCACCCATGCTAGCTGTCCACTCAACTAGGACGTGTCCAAGTGTTTGTTTAGTAAACCGTTTGTATTTTGAAAACAAGTATGGCCCGTTGGTGACGGTTTGTAAAAATAGTCCGAAAGTGGTATTATTATGTATATTGTTTTATTAAAGATCGTATCTAGAATTTAAGTTCGGATAATTTGTCAAGTCGGGTTATGGACTGAAATAGTGGTGCGGATTGAGTTCGCGGTGCGAGCTGAGTTCGGCTCGCAAGGCAGTAAGCTGCGAACTGAGCTCAGTTCGCAACACAAGGTTCAGTTCGCAAGTCGACTCGCAAGTCAACTCGCAGGTCGACTCGCAAGTCACCTCGCAGGTCGACTCGCAAGTCAACTCGCAGGTCAACTCGCAAGTCAACTCACAGGTCGACTCGCAAGTCAACTCGCAGGTCGACTCGCAAGTCATCTCGCAGGTCGGTTCGGTTCGTCGTTGGGTTCGCGAGTTCAATCTTCGGTTCGCAATTGGGCTCGCCTCGCAGGACGAACGGATCTCGGTTCGCAGAACGAGCTGTTCGAACACTTTTTCATAAAAACGCATTTTTAAGTCGATTTTTGGGCAAATCTTTGTTGAGTAACGTTCTAGCATGTAAATAAAAGTTTCACAAGTAACTACATCGAGTTTTTAAAGCGGTTCATACCACGAAGCGAAAAATGGAGGTGATGAAGGTGAGGTAGAAGTTGATGGCGGTCCTTGTGCCTTCCCTTGTTGATGATGATGACGATTTTTGGCGATGGTGGCGTTGCTTTTGCTGCTGTTTCGGTGGAAGAAGAAGAGGGAAAGAAAAGAGAGAGTTTAGGGGATGTAATTGTGTGTGTGTTTGTTTGTAGATGAAGTGGAAGAAAAGAGGGGTTTAAAAGAAAGTGGGTCATGGGTCGGGTTGGGGCTTGGATCCGCGGGTTTGGGCTAACCCATTTGGGTCTCGATCTCGTGAACTCGTTGTTCCGATTTTTATGTTACATTCCGCGATTGTTTAAATGTCGTTCCGTGTTTCGTGTTTAAGTATATCCAAAATATTTTAATAGAAGTGTTTTATTAAAACACTAATTAATGAGTTATAAAATTATAATTTGAATTGTTTTCGCTTGCCTCACGTGCTTCGTGCGTGTTCGTCGTGTACAGGGCGTTTTTATCAATGAGAAATGCTTGGAATATATTCTCGCAATATATTATTGAAAAATCACGTTTGTTTGGATAAGTCCACCTTGTTATAAAGTTTTGTTACCAACATCCATTTATTAATGTCGGACATTGTCCGATTCATAAGTGTACGATTTAGATTAGATCACGTAAGTGTGCCCGTATTCACACCATATTTGTTACCTTTATTTAGGGTATTTTAAAACTAAATACCCGAAATTTCAAGTAGTTTCGATACTATTTGAAGTCCTAAATTGGCGGGTGTTACAGGGTGAGGGTGGAAGCCGGTTTTGTTGTCCAAAAAGGGGAGGGGACTTTGTCCCAATTTGTGGTATTTTACCCGCGTTTGTTCACCCGATCGTTACATGTTACAATATTTTAAATAATAATTTTTTTTAATACGGATTCCATTATATTTTTAACTGGGATATTTATAAAACTAATTTAGTTAAGTATATAAAATATTAAACTTTATTTTGTTTCAGTTTCACGTAATAAATGTTATTCGTTACGAAATACTTGTAAATATTATCGACATAATATTTAATAAACGTTAATGTTATTTAATAATTTCATATTGTTAAATAATTTTGTTCACCAACAGTCGTATATTTTTGTCGCGTTGTTTAAATCGTTTTGTACATAATTACAACTAATTATGAATAAGTAATACTACGCGTATTAACTAGTTGGGCTTTGCTAGACTTACCCCTAAAATGTGTTGTGAATTCACTCTAGTTAGGGAATTAGCCTAAAAATGCGTGCAATTAACGTTTATAATTTTATTGAAATTGCGGGATGTTACAATTTTTCTTTTGTTAACACATCTGTAATGACAATTTTAGATAGAAAAGTTGCTATTGAACATAAAGATTATAATGTCATGTCAACCTACCTGTCTACAAGTTATATGTTTTATTATTTCTAGAATAGTAAAATTAATAGAAATAATTAGTAAATCCATAATTCACAATCACAATATATTATGTACCACTTGGCGTGTTTGAGTTCATTGCTTCACCCTTATAGGCCTCTATAAATAAACTTATCTAAACACTATATTGTTGAGTTGATTAGAGCATAAGTTGTGGGAGTATATTTTTCACCGTTTTTCGACGAGAACATCGTCGGACGACGTTCTACCACCCCGGGACAACATTCTCGTCACCGTTTTGCTCCCGCCATCCTCTTCCCAACGCCATTCAAAGCAACGTTCTTCATTTTTTTTCTTTGTGTGTACCTGATGTGTACGAGGATGAGGAAGTTCGAGCAGCAGCAGGAAGCGTTGTGAGGAGGAAGAAGTGTTCAGAAAGAAGCTGTAGGTTTAAGTTTAACGGGCTATTTTTTCTTGTTTGTTTTGTTGGCCAAGCCCATTCAAAATGATTTTTTTTAATATCTTTCTTTTCTAATCGAAAATGTAACTTTTATATATTATTTTTTTATTAATATTTTTATAAATAAGTTGGATTATTAGTTAATTAATTAATTGTGTTATTAATTTGTTTAAATTTATCTATTTAATTAAGTTTTTAGTTTTTTTTGTTTGTTTTTAATGAATTAAATGTTGTATTTACTTTATTTGTTTTTAGATATTAATTTATACTATTAATTACAATGAAAAAATAAATAATAAAAAAATTCCAGAACACTGTGAATACAGTGTCACTACATCACAGAGTCTCAACATTCTCCAAAATACTGTTCTGAACACTGTGGTGACACACCTTGTACTCTTATTAGTTTATATTTAACTGATGAAATTAAAGTTATAGGCTTCCATGTTTAGGTGTAATGCAAACACCCCTTTGCCTCTATACTAAACGTATATTCGCTTCTTTCGATGGTAGCCATGGATTGAGATGATGACATATGGTTTATGGTGTAGAGACAGTAAAAATATATTCATTGCATTTGGACCACATTTAGAACTGTAATACGACCACATGATCAATTAACAATGCAACAACCGTATAATATTTCGAGTCGTTGAGAAAAAAGAAAAACAAACAAATGATCTTTACATAAATGTTATATTTTAGATGACACATATTAGTACAATCACTTTGCTATAGTATCAAATGTGTAATCATTATTGACACTAAAAACCATTTGTTTAGACTAGTGTTTTACATTTGTGATTACGGTTGTTGCATATCCTTATTACAACTTCTTTAGTCCAAAAGCAGTGGGGGGAAAAGCAAAACATAAATCATGCATAAAGATATTTTGCTGGTATTTTAAGCATCCTATGCATCATTAGTCAATGTTTACTTTGGCAAAGATCTTATCCCTATCGATTGCCAATTTCAAAACTTACTCTCTATTAACTAAGTAACAATGTATCACTTTATACTCTGACTTTAGCTTTCAAAATATTTGCTTTATCTTGAAATTTTTATAGATGCTTACGCAATTCTCTCGAAAGTTACTGTCAAATCTAATACTTAGAAACATATAAGCTTTTGAGTTTTTGTAATGCAATGCGTTAGGAAGATCAATTATTCAGGTTTTGCTAAACATAGTACGTCCGAATGGGTTAGGAGAATTGTTAAGCAACTAAGTTTTATTTAACAAATTAAACCATCAACCCATAAACCGTTGTATAATTATAGTTAACTTATATAATGATAAAAACTATAAGTTGGTTATATAACCATTTATTAACCACTCCCTACAAAGTTGACAACCAAACAGACACGTGGATACCCTGGTTAGACCACGACACCACGCACATCTGAGTAAACGTACTTGCCCTTCCCGAAAATCCTGAACAGAAAAACCTCCTCTGTTTCAGAAAAATAATGAAATTAACTGAAGACATGGTGTTGACTTAGACTGGGTCAAAGTAACGTTCTTATCATATTTCAATTCACAAAAGATAAAGATAATTGATTGGAGACAAGTATAAATGTAAAAAGTAAAGAGACGTTATAATGTAATCATTAAAGTAGACGTTGGATGATTGAAATTCCCAGCACGTCTCATTATCATTCTCCCTCCTTTACTCATACACCAAAACAAACCCAAAATCTGTTTCATCTGAATTGGCTAGAATATGCAATAGACAATTTGGGTATAAGATTTATTGAATAATATGATATGATCACTTGATATAGCATATGTTATACGTTATCTTATGTAAAAGATGATATGCATTGAATTGCCTGTAACATTTCTTGGATACATAAGCAAATTGATAGACAACAAGATTCACGTTTACACAAATAGTCGACAAAATTAGTAGATTCGCACCTATACATCAAATGTGTCAAAATTATATATGTGCATTCTTAGAAATGCATAAAAATTTTCAAAACAATAGATGTACAATGCCAGATGAAGAGCGTATAAAATGTGAATTTTCAAATATTTTTTTGTTTTGTTTTTTTCCTTCTTTCTTTTTTTATACATTTCATTAAGTACACTTTCGCTTTTAATTACATATTTGCGATATACGCATTTTGGTCTACTAATTTTATCTATTTGTGAATCTGATGCATTCTTACCGTTCTTATTTCTAAAAAGTGTTCTTTTTTGGTACTTACTCGTGAATACTTGGAAGTTATATATGACATCATCAACGCTAACACTTTCCCCTGCTCTCTATGTACTATATTTTTTATAACGTTAAAGAGCATAAAATCAGCTCTCACTATTCTTCATCATCTTAACTAAATTCTTACTGAAAGAAAACTAAACAAATTGCCCCATATCTTAGTTATATTGTGTTGTCTTCAATTACTAGAAATCTGAAGAAAACATTTGAATCTCATGGACCTCCATTGGTGTCTTTTATATGGTTTTGTGTTTTTGAGCTACTTAGAACTCGCTTTATGTGATCAAGATGGTATGCAATACTGCCATTCATCTCAATTATACACTTCTATATTCTGCCTTGCATTCGGCATAACTATGCATACTTTTTACAGGTTTTTGGAGTTTATCATGTGGAAAAGCTGCTAATTTCATAGATTCGTCCAACATTTCATGGGTATCGGACTACAATTATATCACCATGGGCAACACTGCAGCAGTTGATTTCAATGATGGTGCTACCCCCTCCACCTCTATTCGATTTTTCCCTGAGCCTAAGGCCAGAAAGTGTTATAAGCTACCAATGAATTACACATCATCATCCTTGATCCTCATTCGGGCAACTTTTGTGTATAGAAACTATGATGGGCTTGAAAAACCACCATTGTTCTTTGTTTCTCTAGGAACAGCCAATGCTGCCAACATCAACCTATCGTTCAAAGATCCGTGGGTTGAAGAGTTCATATTGCAACCAAAAAACAGAGAGATTCTTTCGTTATGCCTAATCTCTATTCCAAATGGTGGGTGTCCCGTCATTTCTTCAATTGAAATCAGGCCAATCCCTCAAAGAGCTTACTATAGTGGGATGGAAGATTTTGCAAACACTTTTCTTAGGAAACACTACCGGATCAACTGTGGTTCCACTAATGGCTCTATTCGGTATGATCATTTCGATTATATTAGGGTTGGGTAACGGGTTGGAATGACACTGGTCATTTTTGGTATGGGTTGAAATGGGGCGTGGCTGGGTTGACCTGCAACACTTAATAGTTTTTGTCATTTATTTAGTTTTTGAAAAATATGATTTCTAAACCAGATTTACAACAATAATGCAAGTATAAAATATAAATTCTATGAATTCGTATGTGTAAAAAAATGTACTGTGAAAGACATTTAACCCATTTGGCTTGTTTCTATTTTAGCTAGTTAAATTATAAAATTAAAAAGAACAAGTTCGCCCATTCACAAGTAAAATGAGTCAATATTGCCATCTATTTATGATCCATTTTAGTTTTGATTTCGGGTTGCTAACATATGGTCATGTTAATTCTAGGTACCCTTTGGATCAATATGATAGGATATGGGATCCTGATCAAGCTTTTTCGCCTTTACATACATCAACTGGATTCAAGACCTTCGGTACTTTTAACACCTGGGGTCTAAACGAGAGTCCTCCTCTACCCGTGCTTCAAACGGGTAGAGTTTTGGCTAGGAGGGAAGGGTTGAGTTACAATTTTTCACTTGAGAATCTTGCAGATTATTATGTTGTTTTATACTTTGCTGGGATTCTGCCGGTTTCACCTACATTTGATGTATTGCTTAATGGAGAAATCGCTGAATCAAACTATAGTGTAAAAAGCTGGGAAGTTGGGAGCTTATATTTTTTAAGGAAAGGAATAAATAGCTTGAATGTTACTTTTAAGGATATCAGCTTCTACCCTCTTGTGAACGCAATTGAAGTGTATGAGATCGTCAGCATACCTCCAGAATCCTCTACGACAGTAGGTCTGTTTCATCCAAGTCCATAGCAAGATGTACTGTACAATCTTCCTATGCACTTCCTATATATTTCAGAGCTCCTGTTTCCTGGTTACCAAGTAAAATGTAAAAAAGTATCCAGAAAGTCACATCCCAATCACATTGTGGAGTTGTACAGTACCACTCTGAAGCATGTCATCACACTACCTAATTATTGCTTTATCTTTGCTTTTGTATCAATAGCCTAGTCTGGACCAACAACACCACACAATCGACAGGACTGGTTATATTGGGTCCATTTCTCAGTTCTACATTTTTGAAAAACCTCTTCTCATTTCGGGAGATGTTCAGAAAATAGTACTTGGTCCGGGTCGGCAAGCATTACCAAAACTGTTTTTTTTACACTTTATTATACTTATAACTGTGTCATTTCAGTTGGTATTTATTAAAATATAAAAGCCCTAAGTTTGTATTCGATTTACAGTCAGGTTTAAGGAATAAACCGATTCTAAACCAGAACCGGACCAGTTTAGATCATTCCGCATTTTGGTTCCATTTTTCTTTATGTTTACTTTACTATTGTTTACATAACCAGCCTTTATCCATCTTCTTCTGCAGTTTCAGCCCTTCAGGTTATTCAGCAGTCTACTGGGCTGGATCTTGAATGGGAAGATGATCCATGCTCTCCAACCCCCTGGGAACACATACAATGTGAAGGAAGTTTAGTCACCTCATTGTATGCAAATATCATGTCAAATTTTATTCAACTTTATTCGGTGGTTTATTACCTTTTTAAATAGCAAGTTTTACCTTGACCTTGTTTGTAGGGAACTATTTGATATCAACTTGAGGTCAATCAGCCCTACGTTTGGCGACATATTCGATCTAAAAACATTGTGAGGCAGTTGGAAAAATGTATACAAATAACTTAATTTGGTTTCACGCATTTATTTTCTCATATGTTTTACTTGCAGAGATCTGCATAATACATCACTTGCAGGAGAAATAGGAAACCTGGGCAGCTTAAAGAATCTAGAAAACTTGTAACCCTCACCTCATAACTCAAGTTCACATACTTTCTTGTTTCCTGACCATAAGACCATTACTCATGAAACTTGACTTAAAATTGCAGGAATCTGAGTTATAATAAGTTAACATCATTTGGAACCGATCTGAGCGGTTTAATCAGCCTTCAAGTGCTGTAAGTCACTGTCTGAATCATAAGGTGGTAGATTTGACCCATTTAATATTGAATGGGTCGATTCATGGTTTAGTTTTATCTTCAACGGGCCAAATAAAGAACAACTACAAAGAAACGGATCAAATGAGTCAGACAAGTTGAAACCCATCCAAAGTGTATCTTTAATGCATAAAAACTCCAAGATGATTTTATTCAGAAACTTAGAAATACCCCAACTAGTGTAATGATATGCAGGACACTTGTTCATAAGAAACTTGTAAAATTTTGGAGAAAAAGCGGTTAAAGTCAACCCGGTACGGTTGAACCATAGACACAATAACCGATATTGGCCAGTTACCAACCCGACCTAACCAGCCATTTGTTCCCCTCTACTCAATCTCTAGAACAGTTAAGAACTATTCTTGCATGATCTAGAACAATTAAGTCTCTTTGCTTCTGTGTAGGGATTTGAAAAATAACAGTTTAGAAGGTTTAGTTCCTGAAAGCTTTGGAGCCATGAAGAATCTTCACCTATTGTAAGTTAATCAAAAACAGTAGCTCATTACTGTTCTCTTTAATAAAATAACCAACTGGAAATCCCTACCCCACTAATTATTTTGGATGTAGGGATCTGGAGAACAATCAGTTACAAGGCACACTTCCAAAGGCATTGAACAAAGACACTCTTGAAATAAGGTATGAACATCTTGATTGTTCTTTTTACTACTGTGGATTGGTGATGGTCTATAAACCTAAAGGTATTACTTAAAGATGCAATCTCGAGTGTAAATGGGTTGATTTAGGGAGTTGATAAATACAACATAAAATTTGATTCGTACAATATAAATATGCATTAAACAGTTGTACTGTACAACTGCTTAATGCATATTTATTGTTGTATGAATCAACTTTCATGTTGTATTTATCAGCACCTGTTGATTTATGTTATATTTTATCTCCAAATGTCAAACTGGTCAAAAGTCGCTTAAAGTTTATTTTGAATCCATAAAATCAATTTATTAAATATTATTTTACTGTTATTGACATATTATATATCTATAAAATAATCAGAAAATTTGGACAAGAATTGGTTCGGGTCAACCCCGAGCTCACTGTGAACCAACTTGACCAGTTCGATTGTACGGCCCGCATAAAGCAGGTGTATCTAGCCGTCTAGATACTAAACCTAACACAAAGGTTTTGTGCAGAACCTCAGGGAATCAGTGTCTTAGCTTCTCCGTGTCAAAATGCTATGATGCTACAGCAAATGCTTCAATTGATGCTCCAAAAGTCTCGGTCTTTGACAAGAAGAAGCAAAAACTCCACAGCCATTTAGCAATCGTATTAGGTGCAGTTGGAGGAGTGCTTCTTGTTCTTGTTAGTGTGTCTATTTCAGTTTTGTATTACACAAGGAAAAATAAATCAGAACAGAAACATAAAGAGAGAGCGCAAGCCAACCTGCAGATGATGAACTGCAATGCAGCAAAAGCCTTCTCTTATAGAGAAATTAAAGTAGCCACTCGCAACTTTAAGCAGGCTTTGGGTCGTGGTAGCTTTGGGTCAGTCTACCTCGCAAAGCTTCCCGATGGCAAACTGACAGCTGTCAAAGTCCGGTTTGATAAAACACAGCTCGGTGCTGATTCTTTCATCAATGAGGTTTGTTCATTATCCAAATATCTTTGTTGGAATAGTCAGAGATAATGCTTCAGAAAACTTAGAGGTGGCATTTTTGACCCTTTTACTTTTAAGAGGATTGATTGAGGTTATGTTCCATCTTAAAGGGGTAAATTAAGTGGAGTATTTACTAGCTAAAAGAGGATAGGGCCGGTCAAATAGGTCAAACGGGGCCAAAAGTTGTCCAAAGTATATTTACTTCATACAACTTCCTAAACTATATTCAATAGTTTACTTTATGTTGCAGTAACAATGTATTTATAATCACAAGTAATATGACAGTCAACTCTTAAAAAAAGGGAAATGACAAAAGGGTGTATGTGGGTCAACTCCAGCCGATACGGACCGTTTTGACCTAAACAATATATATACCTAATTTAACCAGTTACCGACTCGCCCATCTTGCCACCTCTAAACTCAACAGGAGGTTGATTATGACACATTGAAAGATCAATTTCCAGGTATCTCTTCTGTCTTCAATTCGTCACCAAAATCTTGTATCCTTGGAAGGATATTGTAATGAATCAAAAAGGCAAATACTGGTTTATGAATATCTACCAGGCGGATCATTAACTGAGAATCTTTATGGTAAGCCATCCACTCTTCAAGTTCTGCCTTTGAATTCTACATTACTATCATTCACATATTGCTTCTTTTTCAGGAGACAAGAGCAAAAGAATAACATTAAGTTGGGTTCGCAGACTCAAGATTGCCATTGATGCTGCAAAAGGTACAGACACTTCATCTAGCAGTGCAATACTGGCATAATTTGGACTCCATAAGGTCAAACTCATATTGTTGACTTCTATCAAAAGGTTTGGACTACTTGCACAATGGGAGGCAACCACGGACCATCCACCGCGATGTGAAGTCCAGCAATATACTGTTAGATGGAGATTTAAATGCTAAGGTTTGTGACTTCGGGCTATCGAAGCAAGTAACTCAGGCAGATGTGAGCCATGTGACCACCATGGTGAAGGGCACTGCTGGCTATCTTGATCCTGAGTATGTTTCTGTTTTGTCAAAAGTCCTTTAAATCAAAGTGTATTTAATAACAAGAATGTGACTTTCTATGCAGATATTACACCACCCAACAACTGACTGAGAAGAGTGATGTTTATAGTTTCGGAGTCGTTCTTCTGGAGCTCATATGTGGCAGAGCACCATTAAGGCGAATCGGATCACCAGATTCCTTTAACTTAGTTTTATGGGTACCCTAAATTCTTCTCGGGAAGCTTTTATTATGTTTACAAGAGGTGGTAAGATGGGTAGGTTGGGTAGCAAGTCGAAACAGGTTCTGGTTGAAACAGCCCAGATCAAATTGGGTTGACCCACAAAACAAAAATAATAAAATAAAAATAA
This sequence comes from Pseudognaphalium luteoalbum, assembly GCA_963422505.1. Classification (NCBI taxonomy): domain Eukaryota; kingdom Viridiplantae; phylum Streptophyta; class Magnoliopsida; order Asterales; family Asteraceae; genus Pseudognaphalium; species Pseudognaphalium luteoalbum. Next base: position 71,152,911 of record OY730192.1, read on the forward strand.
AATATTATGTGCAACTTTGACTCATTCCTCTTAAAGATATATTCTATAATTTGATCAATTTAGATAATTTGAGATCGAACACAACCCAACTTGTCCCATTCATAAGTAAATGGGTTCAAATTGCCAATTCTAGTGCTTACAAGTGTGTTTGGCCAGTTTCTTATATAATTGAAAATTTTGGCAGGCAAAGCCCTATCTGCAGGCAGGTGCATTTGAGATCGTGGATGAGAGCATCAAGGGAACATATGATGAGGAGAGCATGAGAAAAACAGCTTCAATCGCTTCCAGGTCTGTAGATAGAGACGCATCACACAGACCGACTATTGCTGAAGTACTTGCAGTGCTTAAAGAATCCTACGGCATCCAGTTATCGCATCTTTCAAATATGGGGATTTCAACTTGAGAGAGAAAAATCTAGAAAGACAAATCTTGTAGAGTTGTGTTATAATACTACATTGAACGAGAATGACTTTGTGCATTATTTATTTATAATATTTAGTAGATGTTTTAAGCAAATTATATAGAAACGGAGAGACATAAAATTCATGCTTTCGAGGAAGCCATATAGAAATGAAGATAATTTAAACAGAAATATAAAGTAATAGCCTTGCATCTCACGGATTTAACAGCAAATCTATTAGTCAATTATCATTTTATATCAGTCTCATAGAAGATAAAAGGTACAAATGACGTACAGCTCTTGTAATTAGAAAAAATGAGCCATATAGCTATACAACAATGTTTACTTCTTTCTAGTTCTCTTATCTACCACCTATTCTATATTCCCAAACAGAGTTAAGCCAACCAACCCATATAATTGATTATATGTCACTCTGAAAATAATGTAACGTTTTAAATAATTTCAAAGTAATATCTTCTAATCCTTGGTACCTCGCGAATTGAGCTGAATTGTTTGTTAGGTTAATTTGAGTATCGACGTCGTAGGTAAAAAAACAATGCTGTTGATGCGGCTATAACATATGGGAAGATGGTCCATATTCCCTGTTAAGTACAAAATAGATTAGCTAACCATGTAATGGATAAAGATCGGTGATCGGGGTACAGGATTCATTCTTACAACTACTGTAGCAACAGTGGCGAGGGCAAATACGGGGCGTTCTCTCAATAAGAAACCAATTCCGAGCTGAAATTTAGAAGAAAAATGAACATCAGACTCCCAGCTTTAAAAAGAGTAAACTCACTTCACAAGGAGGTGGAGTATAAGGTGTAAACCAAAAAGTCCCATGTAAATAGTATATAGGGATGAGGGTGTTTATGAACAGGTGTCAACTATGTGAAGATAGAAGAAGTTCAGTAACCTGAATCGGAAGAGTAATCAAGCCACCACAACAAACACCAGCAAAGAAATACTCAGGGGATATATCCTGCAACATATAAGAAGCGAGGTAAGCAAAACCCACCGTAAATAGTAGATATAAGTCATGATGTCTATTCAACTCCGTCATATAAGAAATGGCTAAAAATCAGATGCGTATGTAAATAAAAGTAGGATTCAGAAATAAATTTTTTTTGTTCACAAAGTTACAAAGTCACACTAGAAACCAAATGGCAATGCTGAAAGATATAAACAATGCTCTTGCATTTTTATGAAGCTATATAGTAAATTAATAACATATGAAGATGGATGTTTACTAACTAGTGCCCCAGCCAAGAAAGCTGTTGGATTCCTGACTCCGAGAGAAAAGCGTTCAACTGCAAATCACAATATGAAGAGTCATCGATCAGCAACTCTTATGCAAATAATGCAATTCATCAACCTCCAAAGATTGTTTTAGTATTTCTTTATGGATATAAATCTATATATACACGACACTGATTTTTTTTTTCAAAATCAAGGCAATAATCAAGAAATATAGAAAGGAACTTTTGAAACATTAGCTATTAACTAAAGAAAATGATGGTCATATTCATGAGATTTCAAGCATGAGGAGAAATTATAAGATGTAAAATGAGGATAACTAGGATATCAAAGCCAGGAACATGATCACAGGAGTACATATGTGGTCTGAACTTACCAAAACCAATGAGATTCCCATATCTTTGAACAATGTGGGTAAGGGCCAGTGCTTTGTCTTTGTTGATTCCTAACTACAATCGTTAGTAACAATTAACGTTATTTCTTGGTACAAATAAGCAAGATTGCAATAGCAAAAGAGGTATCAAGGACAATAACAAACCTTCGAATACACATCATCAGATGCACCAGATTTCTTAAAGAGCCTCCCGAAATAAAATGGTATCATATCACTAATACAAACTCCCCTGTGGTTTATTCTAAGATTATCATACAAGTTTGGCAAGCAATCTACGTGCATTACAACTGGTTTTAGCACTGCAGAGTAACACCTAAAGATTATTGTCCCAAAAGGGAGGGAAGGTTTGACTTTGTTACTAACCAGTAGACCCATAAAACAGTCGATAATATGTGTGGAGCATTCCTAGAAAATGATTTAACGAGGGACTGCCTTGTCCCATCCAATGTCAACATCCGTGCTATGGAAATTCCAACCTACAATATTCAAATATCACAAATTTATGTGAAGCAGGATAACCAACAGAAGCTCATCTATATGTGTTTTAAAGATATAGGAGAAAAATCACGCACCCATATATTCAAAGCCTCTTCACTTATAAAAAGTCCACATCCTGCAGCCATCAGTAGCCAAAAATAGATCCATCTGACAAGCATGATTAAAAAGACTTTATTTTAGACCATTTATTCCAAGGATCACATCATTAGGAGTTTGTTTCATTGACTATATTAACCACCTTATATATTAGAATGGTGGTAGCCAAATTTTTCTAATGCAATAAGATGGTTATCTAGATACATACCCTGGAGTGTATTCTGGAAGTATGACTCTGTATCCAAAAGCATTGAAAGAAAAACCAACGTTGGGTAGAGTAGAGGTAGCTGCTCCCCCAGCCAATATTTGTATTCCAGAAGAGGATCCCTGATTGGGTTGCTTGAGACATATAGACAACAGTGTAATTGTTGCAGCTATACCCAAGAGTATCACTAGTTGTGACAGCAATGAACTCCTTGTACTAGTGGTTTGATTTTCTTGACTCCCAACTATGACATCAACGGTTTCATCTCCTCTCTCAGAGTTATCTATGTAGCTTTCAGTCTCAGAATGTTCAGCATCCTCTTGCTGAAAGCTTCTAATACTATAGATAACGGATATAATGTTAACAAGTATACATGAATACTCAGTCAAACTAAGTTGCTAGCTGATTAGTAAAAAAGCATCATGTCATATAAATCCAGTTTGTTCAGACTAATGGCTACCTTATAACATTTGAGCCATATATAAACCTAATGAAACTGAAAGAGATAATATGAACCAAAAAATGAGATTTCCATGCAAACAAGAAAGCAATTTATATTACATAGAGATAAAAACATGAAAAGTAAGTACAAAGGTTACATAATCTTATCATTTAACTTTGCTATATAAATAAACTACTTTCTTTGCAGTTGTTTTGTCTACAAGCAGCCGTGCACATAAAAAAACATATACTGACAAATGTAGGAATTTTCAGACCTATTTCTGAATAAGTAGGAGCTTATATGATGAGTATCCCGCAGCTAATATGAATGTTAATATGCATTATGACTTTATGAGGTTATTCTAAAGACAGACTCACTTATCATCATTCCCTACGGCTTGACACTTGAAATCTAACACTTGTTAACTACAAAAGACCAATTTATAAGAAGTGCCAAATTTTGCAATATTACAAATTGATACATGGAAGCAGTGCTGTTAGTCTAATGTTACAGTAATTGTGAAAAACTTTAAAAGAGCACAAACTCCATGTTTGAGAATGCAACCAGATTTATATACATTATACACGCCTACATAGATTAACAATGGGTGCTTAAGTTGAGTGGTCTAAAGGTATTCGCTCAGAGGAACTTGTTTCATATAGAGATAGCATTAATGTACCATTAACATAAAAATTTACTGGCCATCATGTACTAAATTTATCACAATAAACAGCATCAACAATTTATAAGAGAATCTTTTTTAACTGCAACTTGAAAACATTATTACCAGGAACAATGTTGCTTGTTGGCACCTCGTATACACTATAAGATAATAACATCTATACAAGAAGGTAACACTAACTTTTCATGCTACATGCGTTCAAAGAAAAACAAAAAAGAAAAAAAAAGGATGATTTAAATACAAATTTTAAACGCACAACAGATGTCACTCTGTTCAAACTTCCATCCCTCTAACCAAAACTAAACCAGTATTCTCCACTTCCGGTGCATAAAATAGATTCTTCATTTGTTGCTTTAATGTTCAGTTCAAAGTTCAAACTCATATACAAACCTACATTCTATATCATTTCCATTAAAATCTAGCATCATGATCAATATCATCAGCTTAATGCAAGATTATAAACTTGATTTGATATATTAATGAACTATAGAATATTACACAATATACACTATCGTGTCCTATCAATTGTATCCAAATGTAATCTTCAAGTACGAGCCTGAACCCTTTCATATACTGCTTAACTGTATTTTACAGGGACATAAATTTTGTGCAAATACACAATTAATTTTAAAATAAATTTAAATAGTATATACTGATATACACAATACAAAAACAAGCATCATGCTAATTAAAAAACCTAACATGCTTTGATTTCACTCAAAGCAACCCTAATTAACAACATACCACGTGTTACACCACCACTAACAACGAGACTGCCAAAAATAGATTAAAACAGCATATACTGATATACACAGAACAAAAACAAGCATCATGCTAATTAAAACCTAGCATGCTTTAATTTCACTTTAACGCAACCCTAATTAACAACATAGCACGTGCTCCACCATCAGTAACAACGAGACTGCCAAAAATAGAAGTCTAACACCACGAGGTATAACTAACTACAAACTCCGTATCATCAACATACAAAATGTCACAAACATATACAGTAAACTTACCTAGTAGTCGAACGGTTAAACAAATTCGGCGCGCCGTTGAAGCCTAGTTGCGAAAACAACCTACCACCAGCCAAATTGAGACTAGTGTTTAAACGTTTATTGAAGCGGAATTTAAGCGGCTGAGGTGGACGGTTGCGGTGGTGCAACGAAGAGTTTCCGACGGACAGAACCACCGCCATTGACGAAGCGTGTGGCGGAGGTAAGGTTGGTGGTGGCCAGGAGAGAGTATAGTGAAGAAGATACGACGAATTTTAGTAACGCGATTTGGGACGTTTTGAAAGAAGCGTGTGTGTGTGTGGTTGAGAATTTGACTAGTCTTTGGAAGCTTCTGGGCTTAAAAGTGGTTGAGTCCATGACAAATGGGCTTTATTTTACTGGGTGTTCAATTGTTATTTTGTTATCGGTAGATAAGATATATTTTACCTTTTCAAATGACACTTGGTCAATATTGGATATCATTTTTCATATATTATTCAATAAAATACCCGATGACTAATATTGAGGAGTGTTCCTTGCACTACTACTTTTTATTCATACATTATTTTTTATGTTTTACGGTGTTGTACATTAGAAGACTATAAAGCATGTTTGGTGATGTATAAATAAAAAGTAGTGGTGTACGGATCATTCCTCACTAATATTTGTATGTATCTTTAGAAATTTCAATATTAATATGATACTTGTGCAATTGTTTCAAATAAGTTTTATCGATTTTTCACTTTCGTAGAAATTATATCAAGTAGTATTTGGTAATTTATGATAGTTTGCGGTGAGGGAAGAGTATGAAATGATAGAAAGAGTTACTATCTTGGGTAATTTATAAAAAACATCCATATGGTTGTCACGTTTTGCAGAAAACATCCCCCAACTCCATTTATAGCATTGAACATCCCTTAGTTTACAATTTCTATCATAAACCATCCTTGTGGGAATGTTCAATGCAAAAAAATTCAGGACAAAAAGTTGGGCAGAGGGATGTTATATGATAGAAATTGCAAACTATGAGGATGTTCAATGCTATAAATGGAATTGAAGGATGTTTTCTGCAAAACATGACAACCACAAGGATATTTTTTGTAATTTACCTTAATATCTTTATAAGACGTGTTAACACAACGATTTGATTAATCTACTGTACGACCTTTTCTTCCATTTAGCGTGATTTAAATATTAAACACAGCTTGATGCCATGCACATTGACATTAACAAAAACTATGTATACTGATATGATAAGAATGCAAAAACTGAATGTAAACTCTTTACAAATAGTTGTTGATAAATACTAAAATCAGTAAAACCAAACCCCTATATGCTGAAGAAGCTTAAAGTAAACTAACATTGAGTCATAAGGCACCAATATCAATTAGGGTTTCATTCACACACTCATTCTCTCGAAAACCCCTTTAACTTCTTATTAACCGCAATTAATGGTGGAAACAGCATCAACAGATTTCACGACAACAATGTTTATAGATTCATCAAACCAGATGACAACGGTGAATCTCTTCGTTCATCGATTTGAAATCCAATCAGATGGTTACCACAGTCTTTGAGAAGGTTAGAAAGTTGAGGTTTTTAGGTGTTAATTAAAAAAGACAACAAGTTTTTAATTTAATTGATGTGGTGGTAATTTGGCTAGGGCATGTAACTAATGTGGTGGCAATGGTAGCGGTTGTTATAATTCCAGTAAGGTAGGGCATTTGGCTAGGGAATGTAAGGTGGTGGTGATGGTGGACGTGGTAGTTATAGGTTTGGTGGTGATAACAAGTCTGGTGGTGGTAAAGGTGGGAACTGTTAGCATTGTGGAGAGTATATGCATTTTGCAATATAATCTCCAACAATTTTGTGATTGAATGAAAGTTTTACTAACATATATAATGCTTCATTAAAAGAATGCTATCGAGGTCTAAATTGTATTCCTAAATCTAGATATAAAAATGTGAATGATAGATATGAAAAAAATTGACCGCCTGAGATTAAGAAAGAAGAAAAATTCAATAGATAAAAGAATTAGGTCTAGTTTTAAATTTATATAAATAAACGTATATAACATTACTCGTTTTATTATGCTAACACTTACATCTCTATTCTGTTTTTTCTGTTTATATATTTCTATAGTATGTATTATCTTTTGGTTTTATGAAATATCAATAAATCAAATAAATCTAAATTGTAGGTGATATCTACTCCGTGTCAATTAATCTATGGTAAATCAACTTCTTAATAGGTGAACTTAATTTCCTGGGTGATTATAGACAAGAAGTTTGCAATTTTGAGTGATTCACCAAATGAGACGGACACTAGTCTTAGACTTTTATAGAGGTGTCACCTTATCGATAAACAAATAACATGGGTCTAAACCAACAACTAAGATCTACACTTTATAAATATCATCTAAATTATAATTTAGGGTCTTTATAAAGTAAGATTCTACACAACTTAGGGAATAGTGAATACCCTTATAAGCAGGCTTCTAAGGTTTTCTCCGTAATTCATGAACTTTTATGCTGCTTTTGGTTCATGAAATTTAATAGAATTAAAATCTCAATTTCATTCAAGAATAGTATTTAGTTCACGTATGAACTGATTCACAAGATATCAAATTCTTTCACTAAATGAAATTCACATTTCTTACAAGTACAATTTCTATGATAAATTTTAATTCTATCAAAAACATTCCTCTTGCCAGTTTACATTGATTTCTTTTAAATTTAATCAGTGTTTTAAGAACAGATTTAACCGATCCGACCGAATGGACCAGATTTTTCAAGATCTGGCTCAAATAAAATCGATTTTCTCAAAGTTTTCTAGTCAATGGGCTGACTGGACCGGGAACCGGACCGAAGTCCTAAACCGGTTCAAAGTTTTTTTTTTTAACTAATTCAATTACTTTTTAAACTTAAAAAGCCTTTAGTTCCCATGAACTAGTTAGTAAGTTGGAATGTGGACTTTGTTGGTATTATATTGAAGGTGGTTCTTGTGTTTGGATTGTTTTCTAGTCTATGTGAGACAAATTACTCTTGTTTACTCTCAAGTACTTACTTGGTTAGGAAGTTATATGTGTCACAACAATGGCTCAAAATGTCTTGTTTGTACTAGCTTGACTCTCATCAACTTTTGTTGAATAGGGTTTTTAATTGCATTTATTATTTCGTTATGCATTAAACTTTATATTTTTTACTATTGTATAAGTTTAACTTTGAAAACATATGTTTTATGTATCGACCTTGTGAATATGGTCTATTGTATGTAAATTTTCTTTTTTGGGTAAGGAATAAATAGGAAAGTTTCCTTTTTTAGCTTTACCCAAAAAAGAAATAATGCATAAAATAGACCATATTTACAAGTTCAGTACACACAATATAACAAATGAAAGCAGGTCACATACAATAGTAAAATATGTAAAGTTTAATGCATAACGAAATAATAAACTCTTTTTAGTTTAATTCATGTGTTTCGCCAAAAGAAAATAAATGCGGGAGAAATTAAAGTTAGAGTTTTAAACAAATAGAAAATAAAATAAAATTGTTGATTATAAGATTCGAACTCATGATCACATTCATGAATATGAATAGTAATTTTTTAACAAACTAATCTAACATTTGGCTTATTTTAATTATTTACTCTAAATATATATTACATATATCACAACATCATGATATGTATACTATATGCGAAAAATATAAATGTGCTATCAAATTATACTATTTGTTGATATTATATCTATCATATATATGAAAAAAATATAGAAAAATGTATCATACCTTTTACCTATATCTATTTAAGGTACTCAACTTTAAATTTGTTTATTTAAGCACTGAACTTTTAATTTATAATCAAGTTAAGGACGCGAATTACACAAATGACGCGAGTTATTACCGAATTTCTTCTTTATAAGTAACATATCTACTTAATCAATTAATATTCCTCGACCAATTTTGAAAAATATTGAGCGAGGAGAGAGAATTTAACAAAAACTCATAATCACTTTAAACTTTAATATATCTTTTTTACTCGATATTTTTTAAAATTGATCAAGGAATATTAATCGATTTAGTACATATGTTACTTATAACGAAGTAATTCATTGACAACTCATCATTTCTGGAATTCACGTCCCTTGCTAACAAATTGAAAGTTCGATACCTTAAATTAAAATATATAAAGTTAACTACCATAATTAGAATTAGGCGAAAAGTATAGTACCTTTTTCATTATTTTTCCATATATATATATATATAGGGTAGTGATCAAGGGGGAAGTGACGAAATAGGGGAAGGGGGAAATAAATATGAGCCATCCATTTCATCAGCTGGATAAAATAAGAGGAGGGGTAGTTTAGTCCATTCAAAAATAGGTTAATTAGAAAGAAAAAAAAAAGAAATACAGGATGAATGTTATGCTCTTTACGTATGTAACACAAACAAGAAATTAGGGTTTCTATTTGCAAAATTGAGTACCTGAAACAACAAATTCATCAAATAAACATCATCATATTCATCATGATAAAGTATAAGGAGATGAGGTATCACTCAAAATCCCCAATTTCAGCAAAATTAGGGCTTCAAAAATCATATCCGATCAACAAACACTAGACATAAGGACGATTAGTAAACCAGATTCGTGATAAATACGTCGATTGAACCAAGATATATCTTTGAAGATTCGATTGCATCATGAAAGACAAGAAGAACTGAAGAAAAAATCAACGTCGATCAAAAGTTGATAAATCATCACTCAAAAGTCCATGAAGTTCAAATTGGTAAGATATACAAATATCAAATCTTTCTAGATTTTGTTTTCTTGTATTCATTAATAGGGTTATGATGTTGCTTAGATAATAAATTGGAGATGATTCATGTTAATATTACATAGGATGAATATTATATGTACTAAGATACTGAAATTAGGTATTGCATATATTATAAGATTGTATTGTCGTTGAGATGGTGACCTTTTTAGTAGTAATAAACTAATATTTTGAATATAACTCATGAATGTATTGCAAAATATGATGTAGAAACCATATTATAAGGTGTTGATTTGGTAGATTTGCATGAATCTGAGTTTCTACTATTGTAAATCAGTAAGTTGAGCTACAGATTTTCAAGATGAAAAGTATGCTAACCTTGGATCTCAAGACTCCGTGTATTATTGCAATCATTTTAGAAAGCTTTAGACGTTTAGTGTGATTTACTAGATTTTGCATGAATCTGAGTTTCTTAAGCTTGAGGCTAATTATGTAGATATGTAGATTCACCATGAAGAAGCTGATAGTGATCTTTTGTTAATTTAAAAACTTTACAGTCACTTGGTAGTGCGGTTCTAGCACATTTCTTATTCAATGAGAAATTTGGTTGTGTTCTATGTATAGTGTATTGACTGTTATTGTGATTCACACTCCTGGTTAACATACCATAACATACCATAATCTCCATAGAAGAAATATGGGATTTAGCTACACAAAGAGTGAACTAATGCACTCTCATTAATCATTTCTTGATTATTTATTCATCCATATAGCATACTATAATTATGGATCCCATGATGTTTGTGGTTTTAACTTTTCTTTTGTATATAAATGCAGCAGTAGATGTGGTACCCTTACGATGTTATGCTGAAATCATTGTATAAGAGACTAATATGATGTTGTATATCGTCTTATGTTTGATAAATGGTTCATTGACGGTTAGTGACTTTTTGAAAATTATATATATCGATCATTATTATTGCATCTACATTGCTTGGCAGTATGAGTAAGCTATGATATAGAGTTTGATGAAACCTTTTTTTTAACATCAGGTAAGATTCATCCTGATATATGTTAACTATTTTTACATTTTTATATTCATTACAAAAATGTGTTTAGTTACTTTAAACACGTACTAATCTTATGATATTATACTTTGAATGAATAGTAAGTGAAAATGCGGATGAAAGTATCATGAAATTATGCGCTTCCCTAACACGTTTGTATATAGAAACAAGGAGTATGTCAGAATCAAAAGCATCAATTTGGTTACACAGTTTTCATTTTGATAGATATGGAAACATACAAAAGATAAAAGAATTGGGACCGTGGATTAAAAAACAAAGGACACGCACAGAATATGTGAATTAGATCGTTAAGGAACATATATGCGACAAAACTCCTGCTAAGTGATTTGAATTTACTTAAGAAGAAGTTCTAAGAGCGATGGCATATTTTGTTTTAAGTTATTCTGAAGAATGCAAGGAAATATTGTGCTAAGAAGCTATTAGAGCGTGTTTGGTGAATTTTAGGAACACTGTTTTAATGTACTTAAAACTAAAATATATTTATATCATACTACGTAGCAACCTTGTTTGAATTTCATTGTACCTGTGACACTCGATAAATTAGGACTAGTATTAGTGCCTAATCACAGTGAAATTACATGTAATTAGTTTTGTGTGAGGCTAATTATGGGTATCATCATGTATATTTGTATATATATACACACATACACGATTAAGTTAAATCGTGCCTTTTTATATCGGATGGAATCCGACACCACAGAAACGGACGTTGGTGAAAACAAGTATTAAATAATATGAAATTATTTAATAACTCATTATTAACTATATATTATTTTGATAATAATAAAATGTTAATCGTATCGTATAAAACTAACTGTACGCGATAAAAATGCGCGATTCACGCCTGACAAATGAAATAATACCAAGTTATATTTTTATAACTCAAAACAAAGTATTTTTATAAAATACTTCACTTAAAAATATCGATTTTCGAATCGATAATGAAATCGTATATTAATAACATATTACGTCTAAATAAATGTTTAAATGAATGGGTAAACGGGCACCACACGTAACGTAACTTTGGGAACAAGATTTAACCACCCAAATATGGGCGGGACCCATGAAAATCTGTAGCAAAATGGGAGACCATGCCCCCATTTCCCTTTTCCTTGATTTCTTACATACACCATTCCCATTCCCATTTTCAACCAACAACTCTTCTCTCTCATTAGCTCTCATTCTCTCTTTTTCCCTCTCTAAACTCAGCACCACCACCACCATAAACTACCATCAAACCACCTTGGATCACAAGAAGCTTGGAAGCAAAAACGATCACCACGACGCAAGCTACGTTTCCATATTTTCGGTTTCTCCATCCGACATTTGTAAGACCTCATCATCTTTGAAGATACTTGTATTTTGTTTATTAACATGTTAGTATATTCATATAACTATAAAATGTCCAACAAAAGCTTGAAAATATTATCACAAATAGATACATATATACAGTTTTCTATCCTTAAAATCAGTCTCATGAGAAAAATCGTATAAAAATTGAAAACATAAGATAAATGCTTGAAATCTATACTAAAATATTCGTGTGAGCATTGGCTACAAATTTTGTGAGGAACTCATCTCCTGAAAACACATCGATATTAAGATAAAAACTAATTAGTGAACATATATATACAAACAGTTTGCTGGACAAATTTTCCGTCTCACCATTTAGACCATAACTTGAGTTCTAGACCAAATAAATGCATGAAACATAAGCCAAAATCTTCGTATGGATGTTGGCTACAAAAAGTTCTTCTTTTGCTCATTCCAGAAATACACCTATTTTTCCAGAAAATTTGATTTGTGAGCAAAGGTTTTAATTTGGACCAAAATGAACTGTGATGCTTCTCAATTTTTTTAACCAACCAAACAACCTCTAAAATTCATGAAAAGAATACAGAAAGTATCTAAGATATAGGGGAACACTCGTGATTATTTTTAGGAATTTTAGACAATGTTTACTTAGTCAAATAAAAATCACAAAAAGGGCCTCATTTTGACTCTGAAAGTTTGACTTTCGGATGAATAGTGATTTTGACTCCGAAATTCAACTTTCGGAGTTGACTTTCGTTGACTTTCGGATAAATAGTGTTTTTGACCCTAAACTTTGAATATTTACACTTTCAGACAAAAACATATATATACATTCGGATACCATACCTTCGGACACTAACATACTTTCGGATATATATTCATACATTCGGATGACACACTTTCGGACCTAAATATATGTAAACTTTCAGATATACATATATATGTATATATACTTTCGAAAATACTTATGTAAACATACATATACCCTCGTATACAAATATACGTTTACAAGTATACAAAACAACGAAACACATAATAATACTTAAAAATTATTATTACGAAAACTCACCAACGGGCCGTACATGTTTTCAAAAACACAAACAAACTAACAACCAAATTAGTTGGACATAACTAGTTGAGTGGACAACTAGCATAGGTGATCTTTTGAGATGCCTACTCACATTATAACCTTGCGCGTTTAGGACGCCAGCACGTTAAAGTCGTCGGACATCACTCTTTGTTACACCATCATTACTTTCTTGATAGCAACGCATCAGACTCAGGTGAGTCTCATAGCCCCACTTTTACTGCTTTTTACTTTGGGGTGAGATTACATGCTCTGTTTTTATGAACACAAATAACTTAAAACACTTATACTTATTGCCTGAGTAAAACTACGATTTCACTACGATTTGGCCTCTAACAAATTTCATAGCTCCGTAAATACTAAGCGCGAACATTATGGATAGATCTATCGGGAAATGACCTTCCACCGTCCGGGTTAGTCGCCTTAACCACTATACGGACGCATAATTTTTCGTAATTGAGTGTAGAGGGATTCACTTACTAGGGGCACCACAAATTAAGCTTCGGACTATGAGCTCAGGGCAATAGTGAACTACTTTGGCAACTGTGCTACTACGATAACTCTGATACATTATGTTCAAAACTATGATTGCAACTATGCAAACCTATGAACTCACCAACTTTATGTTGTCCTTTTAGCATGTAATTCTCAGGTTTACAAGTGTAGTAGGATGCTTTTGGAAGCACTAGCTCGAGTCGCATGTTTTTACAAACGGAGATTTTCTTGCATTATTATTTTGTAATAATGGTTATGTACTAGAATCTCCGGGCTTAGTTACAGACTCGCAAATGATATTTTGTAAACTTTACTATTTTATGAAATGTATTTTCTAAACGTCTCATTTAGAGGTCGTTTGTTGTAATCTTGGTAATGATATTTGATTAGTCGCGCCCCGACCCGAACCGCTTCCGCGCAGTAAATTCGGGGGTGCGACAGATTGGTATCAGAGCCTAAGGTTATAGCGAACTAGGGATGCATTAGTGACCTAGACTATAACCGTTAGGTTAGTATCCCTCATTAGGCATGATTGGTTCAGGATTTACATCATACGAATTTAATTTAACATAGCCTGATCAACTTTGTACAATTAAAGGAAGATGATGTGATGTCTGAAATGGTCGTGTTGAACAATAATATGCTAGTTGACTCAGGCTACGATAGAAATGGGACCAAACTTGTTGTGCTAGAGACACTAGGCTACTATATGATATATATGTATATATATAGGCCTCGCTCATAACTACTCTTTCTACAATCACTCCCTTCGATACTTCACTCGACTATGATAACGAAACTCATGCCTCGTGAAAATTCATCACCTAGGCGCATTACATCTACTCTCCCTGTCACGTACTTTCCCACAACACCTATGCCTTGGAATGCATTTCCATCAACTACATTGATTCCAACAACTCATACATAACTATGTTGCGACTACGATCACTCTGATTTCAACTGGATTAGTATTGCGAGGAGCACTCACAATGACTAAGTCCATAAACTATTTCAACTATGATCCGATCATGATGATCACTACAACAAGGGTTACTTGCAACAACGTGAAATACCAACTAAACTTTATCAAAACATTTGTTCACAACTATGATAACTAGCTTTCAGGATACTATTATAACTGACCTTCGGGTTACTATGATAAACTGACCTTTGGATTACTACGATAACTGGCTTCGAGCCACTACGATAACTGGCTTCTGGCCACTACGATAAATAGCTTTCGGGCTACTATGATAACATAGTCATGGTTGACTAATTTGAAAACACTATTTGGTCATTATTATGACTACTTATTGAAACTACGATTTAACTAACTATAACTCTTGAAACATGGAGAAACAGGAAAACATAACTAAGATTTACTTGACAAAGACTAATACTGTAGTTATTAAAACTATGAAAGGCAAAACTATACCTGCCACGTGCGATACTAAAAGCTTCGATCTCAATGGGTATACAGGATCCCCATCTCGTTCAATATAAAACTTTTGGAATTCGTCTGAATTATAACAACTCTCGACACCTTCTTTAAACTTCGAAATCTGAGATCTTTCAAACTCGTACCTTTAATGGCCACTGATTTTATCATCTCGCATTATTGATTGATACTTCATACAGTTGTATATAACTTTTATATATATACGCATGTGATAAACACAACCATTGTATAAAATCTCATACACTTCTGTTTCCTTC
This sequence comes from Pseudognaphalium luteoalbum, assembly GCA_963422505.1. Lineage (NCBI taxonomy): Eukaryota > Viridiplantae > Streptophyta > Magnoliopsida > Asterales > Asteraceae > Pseudognaphalium > Pseudognaphalium luteoalbum. The sequence continues at coordinate 71,168,357 of OY730192.1, forward strand.
TTGTCATTAAAGAACCATGCCGCCCAGATGACATACTTACAGTCAAGCTGAACTTAACTGTAACACCCCCAAATTTACTGTTTAGCGGAAGCATAATTTGGGTGTTACTAATCAATAATCAAAGCACACTGATATATAGCAAACGACTCTATATGCGTCGTTTGAACAAAATATATTAATATTAAAATGTTTACAACAATTGAACCCATACATAGATCGTGTACGATTTAATAAGAGATTTCAATACATAAATACTTGTAAAAAATATATTAATGCAAGAAAATCTCTATTGTCTGCATGCTGACTCGAGCTATAGTAATCCTGAGGGCAATCCAGATCTACTACTTACCTGTGATACATGCTAAAATGGGTCAGCTAACGCTGGTGAGCTCACAGGTTTGAGTATCAAATAATATCGTATGAACCGCAAGATTTAAGTATTGATTTGCATCCAGCAAATATAGTTAAAGATAATGTATACAACCATGAGCACATAGTCTGAGCTTAACTCGAGGGGTCAGGATCACAATCAGTGCCTGAGCGAGGTGCCTCCACGAGTGCCTAATCAACACTCGTCTGAACAAATATTAGTACATCCGTTTACCCAGTTAGTGTTTGCTAACCCGGACGAGGAGGGTCAATCCTATATGATATCATATACTAATATTCACGTTACAACGTATTACCAAACTATGCTGACGGAGGACTTTGAAATGATTAGTTATGTAAAACTCATGTAGTATATGTAAATGTTTGTACTTGCGTTCACATGTTAAAATAAGCAATGGATCACACCCCTGAGTAAAAACAGTAAAAGAGGGGCCATGAGACTCACTTGAGTCTTGAAGCGTTCAATCAATACACGTGAGTTCGATTACCGATTAGTGGTTGTCTGAAGACTGGTAACCTGAGGGTGTCCACGACACGCGATGGTTACAAACATGATTGGGTATCTCAAAGATCACCCTTGTAGTTGTTCGTTAAGCTAGAATGTCCAAATTACTACGATTCGGTTGATTTGTTTAAGTATTCGAAAATGTGTACGGCCCGTTGGTGATTTGTTTGTAATAATAATCCCACCTTATTATTTTGATTTTCGAAATGTGTTATACTTAAAAAGTATTTATAAACTTTAGGTGACGGGGATCCGGGGGCAGCGCCCCTGGTTAGCGGGGTCCCAGGGGTGGCAACCCCTGGCGGGGTCCAAGGGGCTGGCCCCTGGATGGGTCGAGATGCATCTGGACTATATTGCTTTGGTGAAAAACGCATCTGGACTTGAATTTGGGTGAAATCAAGTGATAAAATTTTAAGTCTCGACAGTTAGTAAAATCCATACTTTCAAAGTTCTGATTAATGCGACACAGGGGGCGACACTAGGCTTGTGTCGCTAGATGCGACATAGTCTATTGTGTCGAGATCATGTCTGCGACATAAGTCTTTGTGTCGCTAAGTGCGACGTCCGCAATTTAATGCGACATAAAATGTTATGTCGCTATATGCGACGGAAAATGAGTTTTGCGACATAGTCACTTGTGTCGCTATATGCGACATAAGTAAGGGTTTAGCAACATAAGGGCTTGTGTCACAGGTGGCCTGGAGCCTCTGCGACACAACGAACTGTTGGCCAGAATTTGAGCCAAAAACACATTTTCCGGCAACCGTCTGGTCCGATTCTTTTACCCAACCCATATTTGGACATTTTAAGCTTAAATAACCCATAAACAAGTGGAAATGAGTAAAATCAGAGAGTTTCGAGTTTTATCGGAAACTTATGACTTCGCGCGAGGGGAATCCGGAAAGATAGAAATGTAGATCGTTGCGAGGTGGTCGTTTTTCTTCAAATAAGCAAAGTAATCCGAGGTGTTTTGGTGGTGTTATTTTGTAAATTAATGTGGTTGTGATGTGGTGGTGGAGGTGGAGAGAAAGAAAGAGGACATAACAAACAACACTCCACCCGCAAAGCCTTGTAGCTACAAAGACTTCCTCAGCTGCAATCCGCTAAATTTCTCTGGAACCAAAGGAGCCATCGGCTTACTATGATGGTTTGGGAAAATGGAGTTCGTCTTCAAAATCTGCAACTGCACCGAAGAGTGCAAGGTCAAGTACTGCATCTGCACCCTTCTGAAAGGTGCTCTCACTTTGTGGAATTCCTATGCTCAAACTGTGGGGATTTATACTGCCTATCAACTCCCATGGGAAGATCTTAAGAAAATAATGCGGGACGAGTATTGTCCTCGAGAGGAATTATAGCAATTAGAAGTTGAAATCTGGAACCTCACCATCAAAGGCAACGACATCACCGGATACACCACCCAATTCCACTAACTAGCACTCCTCTGCCCAACCATGGTGGATCCCGAATACAAAAGAATTGAGAGGTACATCTAGGGACTCCCGAAACAAATTCAGGGGATGGTTACTGGTTCAAAACCCGGAACTATTCAGAGTGCCGTCCGTATGGCACACAATCTGATGGCTCAAGTGGTCCGATGTGGGACACCTGCAACTGGAAGCAACAAACGAAAACTTGATGAAATCCCTACCATCACCAACACAGGACAACAACTAGCTAAGAGGCCAGAAACTGTTAAGGCCTACGCTGTCGGATCCGATGAGAAAAGGTACAAAGGGAACAAGCCCTTTTGCTCCAAATGTAACATCCATCATGAAGGACCCTGGGGCGCTCCTTGTAACAGATGCCAAAGCCACGGGCACCAGACTAAAGATTGTAGGGTAAAGGTTTGCTTCGAGTGTGGTAACACTTGATACTTTAGGAACGCTTGCCCACAACTGAATGATAATTGTAACATCCGCCAAATTAGGTCTAGTTATTAGGTCTTAATCATTTTGTAATACATGTAATTAGTACTGTGTAAGGCTAATTTGTGTATCAAATAATATATATCGTTGAATATATACAATTACGCGATTTGGCTAAATCGTGCGCTTTCAATTGAATGTAATTCGGTTCAATTAATACGGGCGTTGGTGAGTAATTTTCATTAAATAGCATAAAACTAATATATTCAAAATATTATTTTCATAATATTTCGTATCTATTTCGGATCGTACAAACAAACGTCTACGCGATTAAAATATTAAGCGCGCAAGCAATCAAAATAAAGTTAAGTTATATTTTATAACTCAATTATAAAGTATTTAGTAAAATACTTCAATAAAGATATTTAATAAATGTTGGTATTTTGAAACCCGCATTTAAATGCGTATTAAATTATTTAAACATTTAAACAATCGGGAAAATGAACATCGCACGGAGCGTAAATGCTCAGGAATAAAATGGGAGCTAACCACATGGGTGGGACCCATGTGGGCCGGGCCCCATGCCCCCCAAAATGGGGATCCCTCCCCATTTTCCTCATTTCATCATCATCCAACCTCAATATAACACCACCAAATCACCATAAATCATCTTGCTAGTTTAGAGAAAAACGTTCACCTCGCGACGATCTACATTTCCATCTTTCCAGAATCTCCTCACATTAACTTGTAAGAATCCCGATAATTATCGAAAACTCTTAAATCTTTGTATTTTACTTGAATGTGGTTTGTATAAGCTTAAAATGTCCAAATAAGAGTTGGGTAAAAGTTTCAGGTCAAACGGAAACCGGAAAACACATTTTCGACACAAAATCCGTCCAACAGATTTAAGTGTCGCACAGCCAGATCCAGTGATGCGACACTTCCTTATGTGACGCATAAAGTGTCGCTTAAAACCCTAAACTTGCGTCACTTGCCTAAGTGTCGCATAAAACCCCTTTTTCCTGACACTTGCCTAAATGTCGCAAATTCAATACCCGACACTCCTAACCGACACTTCTAGCGACACTTGTCTAAGTGTCATCTATAATTGAATTCCAATTTCATCCGACACTAACCCTAGTGACGCATGACCCTGAATACCGACACTTGTACCCGACACTTCCTTAATTGTAGCCTCTTATGCGATACTTCCCTAAGTGACGCTAATAACTAATAATTTACCATTTCATGCGACACTTCCTAAGTGTCGCCCAAAATAATTAAGTGACGCATCAAGTGTCGCTAAAAATAGAATGTTTGCAACTCGTTGTTTCTACTAAGTGTCAAGATTTGAAAATTCATCACTTAATGATACCCAAATTCAAATTTTAGATGTGTTTCTCACTAAGACAATATAGTAGAAATAAAAAATTTCCAACTTGACCTGGCAGCTCGACCCCAGCCAGGGGCTCTGCCCCTTGGAACCCGCCAGGGGTTGCCACCCCTGGAACCCCCCTAACCAAGGGCGCTGCCCCCGGACCCCCGTTACCTAAGAGTTGTAAATACTTTTTAAGTATAATACTTCAAAAATCGTAACAATAATAATGAGATTATTATTACAACCAGTCACCAACGGGCCGTACACGTTTTCAAAACATAATCAAATCAACCAAGTCGTAGTAGCTTGGACAAGTTAAACAAACCAAATCGTAATCATTTGGACATTCTAGTTGGACGAACAACTACAAAGGTAGTATTTATAGATACTTACTTATCATATTAACCTTGTGCGTTATAAACGCCCCGTAGGTTACGTTCTTCGGACACCGCATATTATTACATCATATTGCTTCGTTGCAATTCTCCAAACTCAGGTGAGTCTCATAGCCCCTCATTTTACTTTTTTTTAAACCCAGAGTGGGAATACATGTTTTACCTTGTTTTACATGTGAACACGAGTACAAAACTCGTTATATTCTGCATGAGTTGTTTTCTAATCACTTTTAAGTCCTCTACGATCATAATTCTGGTAATACTTTATGTAGCTCCAATGTTAGTGTATGGTACCATATAGGACTGACCATCCTCGTCCAGGTCAGCAAGCACTGACTGGTTAAACGGACGCATTAGTATTTGTTCATACGAGTGTGGATTAGACACTCGCCCGGAGGCACCCACGATCAGGGACTTTATTGTGATCCTGACACCCACGTTAAGCGCAGAGTATGACCTCATGGCAGACATATACATCCTTTGATTCATTTCAAACGCTTATTACTAAATCTTGTGGTTCACACTTACTTACATATTTATTATGCAAACCTGTGAGCTCACCAGCGTTAGCTGACCCTTTTAGCATATGTTCTCAAGTACCCAACAACAATAGACATGTTCATTCAGGAAGCCCATATCTCGAGTCAGCATGCACGTTAGGAGACTATTTTGCATTACTACATTTTGTAACCTAGTTATGTTGCATAATCTCTAAACATTGTAATTATTGGGCTTTTGTAAACATTATACATTGTAAAACTTTATATTATCAATGTATTTGTAAAAACGACACATATAGAGTCGTTCATTATATACCTTGTGTGTTTTGAATATTGATTAGTAACACCCCAAAGTATGCTTCCGCTAAACAGTAAATTTGGGGGTGTTACAATAATGACAACAACGCTCGCGATAGAGCCTAAGTCACCAAATACGAAAAGAGGGACAGAACCCTAACTATGATATGGGTACGATCTTTCTTAAAAACTTAACTCTCCGATCTTATTCAACATTAAATGAGCGTAGCTCATTTCTATATACTACTTTAACTGACCTACATGACGAATGCATCATAGAACTGGCTAACTGATTTGAGCCAACCGAAAACTCAAGGTTTGCTCTCTGGCAGACAAACTAACCTATTGCTTTAACAACTACTTAGTCACGATAGGATTGTGATATCGCGTAAAAAATCATGTTTTTACTACCGATATCTCTCTCATTCTAGAACGACTCTTGGCATTTTAGACTCAAAACCAACACAAATCAATGATATTATGCCAAGATGGTCAAAACAAGGTTGCACGATAAAAATCAAGCAAAACGGATGAAAAACGAAGATTCCACACATGTTTGAAGATTCAAGGCATCAAAACTAGATTTCAAGTCAAAAGTGCCCATCATCAACATCCATCTAACCCAAGATGTTCGATTTCAAATTACGAATACAACAGAAGAAGAATCAACAAAAACGGATAAAGAATGAAGATTTTACGCCCGCCGGAAGATCCAAATGATTCGTACACAATATCTAGAGATAGGAGACATATTTTTGGGATATCTTTACATCAAATTCTTTGTTTTTGAATTACGAATCCAACTCAAAAAGAATCAACGCAAACGGACGCATAACGAAGAAGATACGCACGAATTAAGCAACGCAGCGAAAGACGGCGGACCGGGGCAGGTGGCAGCCAGCCGCCGCTGGCCTGCTGGTAGGCGGCGCCGGCCTCCACCCCCCGTCTCTTTTGCGCTTTTTCATCCTTGCATGTACCCAGTGCACCACCTTTCGCTACTTTTTCGTACCCGGTGCACCACCTTTCGCTACTTTTTCGTACCCGGTGCACCACCTTTCACTCTTTTTCTAATGTGAGCCTAGGGATGCTAATGTGAGCCATATTTTCCCTATAAATACATACCCTAGGCCTCCATTTGAAGATGTCCCATATGCATTAGGCATAATTCTCTCTCTACTTTCTCATTCTATTTTTTTACTTCAAAATTAGTGTTAGGCTAGTTAAGGAGCTTGTTTAAAGTAGAACGAAAGCTAGGAAACATTTTGTAATCTTTGGTGTACGCTTGGAGTTACGCTTATTAATTCAAGTCTATTCCTTCTCGCATTTTAATCCGGGTTCTTTCTATCCTATTCTATCTTAATTAAATATGTATGCTTTAATTATGCTAAAATTAGTTTGTGCCATGATTAACGAGTAGATTACTATTGTATTTGTTGTGATCTAGTTAACATATATAATTGTGGGATGACTTTAAATATGTCGTGAAATAATATGACGGCCCCTATTCGACTGTTTACTCGGTATAGTGCTGGAAATGCTTTTAAGCAAAGTACATACGTATGGAAGCCGGTAACGACCGAAGGTAGTTGTATTATGGATCGACATTATAAAATGGAAACTTTATGAACGGACTTATCCTATGATTTTAAACCTAAAACTTATATTAGCCTTTCGATTAACAAACGTGATTGTAACCATGTAAAGAGGAGTCGCGAACCTTGATACTTGGTCAATAGTTATCTGTGTAAAAACTATGTTTTTAACTGTAACATCATGCAAGCATCATAAAATGCAATGTGATTACGTGGACTTGCCATGAGTATTGTACACTTTCGATCACAATGTACTTATCATGTGAACATGGCGAAGCAATTAAATTCACAATGGAAATATCGGTAAACGATTAAATACACTGTGAATCACCATAGCATTTTCCGACATGGTCTGGGTTTAACTTTATGCAAAAAGCCGTTAGCATTTTAATTAGATTAGTTAATTTAGATTAGATTAGAGTAGGTAGGCTACAGGCTAAATAACCATTTACGAAAACCTAGGGATTTGTTAATTGTAATTAGAAAGGCAAGTTTGGAATCTAAATTACACTAACATCCTTTCCTTAAAATATGAAACCAAAAGTGAGCTACGCAAGAACCTTGAATGTTTTTCCTTGTTTGTCATCCTTAAAGTTTCATTGATAGGAATTGGTTAATAAGTCCGAACATAAACTCTAAGTCAATAGTTTAATGGATTTGAAATCTTTATGGTATTAAGAACGGTCAGATTTGTAATGACCTGCTACTCTATTCCTTCGCCCACGAGCGAATACGTTCAATAATACGGGCCACTGACTCCCTCACAGGAGAGTGTGGAGAGTTGAGCATCGTCTGTCTGATCAGAATCATGACACCTTAGTTCCTCGTGACATATTAGTTGATAATCGACTAATAGGGAACTTATTGCTCATACCACTGGGTGTTGAATCCACTAAACATTTTCAATTTAGATAATCGTTTTCCCATTAAAGTCATTATCCCAGATTATTAGCTAACGAACTCACAACAAATACTACTTTTATTATCTGATTTATTATTACACTTTTATTCGCTTTATTTAGTTTACTTAGTTAACTGAACCAAAACCCCAAACGCACTCTTTTAAAACCTTTACTAGAAAAGAAAAATTGATTGGATCACCTCCGTTTCAATTCAGTTTCTCTTTAAGAATGACTCTAGGTCATACTTACCATCTACTAGCCTTTGGTTCAGTATTAGTAAGTCATACTTAGACCCCAGCAAATATAAATTTAAAACAAACCGATTGCGATCCATACATCGTCTTCATACAACCGCTCGGGCAGCACATCAAGTTTTTGGCGCTGATGCCGGGGAGACTAACTGTCCGATACAAAGGCCCAACCAATCCCAATTCTAGTAAACCCTTAGGATAAAACCTTCTAAAAAAACACAAAAACAAGTATTTACTTTCTTGTCTTTCCTTTTTAGTGTATGACCTGTTCTCCTAGATCTGCACCACTGTTTAATTTCCCTGATCCAGAACTTATAATACGTACCATTCGACGAGAAAAGAAGCAATCCGCACTAAAACAAGCAATGGCTGAATGCATCACTCTCGCTGACAACAGTAAACCCTCTATCGAAGGAAGAGGAGGACCAATTCTCTACCCTGAAACCCCTGGTCAATCTTTCAAGCTTAAGCACCACATCATCCAACTAATCCCAAACCATTGTCAATTCCATGGATTACCCAATGATGATCCAAACTCTCACCTCGACAAGTTCATATCTCTTTCAAACTCCTACAAACAAAACGGAATTATTCAAGACACAATCCGTTTGTACCTTTTCCCTTATTCGCTCACACATCATGCGCAAACATGGTTGGATGGTTTAGAGACCGCCTCTATCCTTCATGGACTGTGATGGCAACAAAGTTTCTAACCAAGTACTTTCCGCCTTCTAAACAAACCAAACTTCGAAATGACATCATGAATTTCCACCAAGCTTTTGATGAGTCATTATACACCGCATGGGAACGATTCAAAGGAGCCTTGAAGAAATGCCCTAATCACCGACTCGACAAATCCGCACAATTGTGTACCTTCTATAATGGTTTAGACCCTAACCACCGAACCACCCTCGACGTTGCCGCACAAGGAAACTTCATGGCAAAGACCGACGAAGAAGGATGGAACCTTATAGAGAACATGACTATGCATCACCACGATTGGAACTCTGGAGATCACTCAACATCTTCAGCACCTCTCGCCGCATCAAATCCAATTCCAGTCGAAGCAATTAAAGTATTAACGGAGAAAATGGACTCACTTGTCAAACAGTTTGGAGAACTTAAGAAACAACAACACCAAGTACACCAAGTGCAAGTCTGTCAACACTGCACCAATCCGCAACCACCTGGTGAATACCAAGTTGAATACGAAGAAGCAGATGGAACTGTCTACTACGCTCAGTTTCCTGCTCGACAACAAAATTTTTCACCCGGCTTCAATCAAAACAACAACCAACCTAGAGGACCTCCATTCCAACCAAGAAACAACCAACAACCATACCAACCCCGATACCCACCTAGATACCCACCTTACCCACAACAATCACAACCTTCTTATAACCAACCCCTCGCACTTCCTGCACCAACTTCAGACACAAACCAAACCTCTGAACAACCTACAAAGACGAATGCCCCAGCTTCAAGTTTAGATGACGCCTTCACCCAGTTCATGCAAGGTCAACACCTGCTCAACCAAAAGACATCCGCCAGATAAAATAAAGCCGACCTCTTTATGAGAAATCAATTGGCTGTGCTAAAGAATTTGGAAGCTCAGATTAGACAATTGGCACAACGTCTTGATAACAGACCCAGAGGAAGCTTGCCTAGCAACACGGTTCATAACCCACATGTTGAGGAAGCAAAGCAGCTTACTACCACCGAGGAAGCATCTACTACACCATCAGCTGCTATTCCAGTAAAAGAGGAAGAACCAAAGATCAAGATACCAGCTGTGGAAACCACTCCGACCATAAACAAAGAGGTTAGGATCCCTTACCCCACTAGACTTAAATCTCCACCCAAGAAATTATCATCCTTTAAGCTAGATGGAAAATTCCTTGATACCATGTCTAGAGTTCCCGGTCGAAATAAGTACATTAGGAAATTGCTATCCACTAAGGATAAACTGCCCGAAGTAAACAATATTCCCCTTAGTTCTGAAACCTCAGCCCTACTTAAGAATAGACTTCCCAAAAAACTAGGAGACACCGGTAGATTTACACTCCCTTGTTCTATTTACCAATCCGGAGAATTTAGCACCTTAGCCGACTTAGGAGCCAACATTAACCTTATGCCCTACTCCCTGTTTAAGAGGCTGGAACTTGAAAAGTTGAAACCCACTAAGATGACCGTCTAGCTAGCTGACCACTCTATTAGATACCCAAAAGGAATAGCTGAGAACGCTCTAGTTCAAGTTAACAAATTTTTCTTTCCAACGGATTTCGTGGAAATGGATATCCACGAGGACATAAACATCCCGATTATCCTTGGAAGACCATTCATGAACACATCTAGAGCAGTAATTGATGTGTATAACCACACGATTGTATTACGATCACATGGTGAAAGCATTACTTACAAGATCGACCAACCGGAATGCACTCCAGAAGAAGAAGAATGTTATGCTATATCAATAGACAGAATTTGTTCCGATGACGAATCAGAACCAGAGGAAGAGCAACATTTCACTCAATCATCAGTTTTCATCTCTGATTCTGAGTATAAGCCAGAAGCAGAGGAAGAATATGAAGAAGCAGAGGAAGAATATGAAGAAGCAGAGGAAGAAATCGAATCTGAAGAACCTGAAGAAGAGGAAGAAGAAACTGAGGAGGAGGAAGAAATCGAAGAAGAAGAAGAAGTAGAAGAAATGAAGGAAGATGAAGATCAAGCTGATTCACCACAGATGGCTGAAGTCAAAAGAATATAAGACTGCAAAGACTACACTTCATCAGAAGAATCCTTTGATTATGGAGCCATCCACCAAGAGCTCAGATCCACTCATCTCAAAAGAATGGGAAACATTCTTGACTCTTATCTTGATCCATCGAAACCTTTTACCAGAACCCGACTCCGAGACATAGATACTTTCGAAGAAGAACTCCGAAAATCACAGCACCCAGACCTGTATGCCAAACTCCTACAAAGAATTTCTGCATATAAGGCACGACAACCAGGAAGCTTTGTTGAAGAAAACCTTTAAAACACCATCATGGAAGTCAGAACCATCGAAATCGACAGTACTCAACCTTTCAACAATGCACCCTCAGATGAAGAATTTCACCAATTCCCAGATTCACGAGATGAAGATTCCGACTACAAGAGTGTCGAGTTTGACGGCGATTCTATTGACGTCACTATCGATGAACGCTCTATTCCAAAAACCCCTCTTGCTCCACCAAATTCCCCCATCATCACAGTTGAGAGATTAGAGATTCCGCTCATAGATACTCACCAAGACATGATCGAACTAATTCATGAATACACCGATGTGCGCATCATTGTAGAGGTTATCAAAGAGTCAACCAATGACTACAACACCGCTCAGAGACACCTGATAAGGCAGATTGAACGAGAATATGATTCATATCTTGCCAATTATGGAGAACCAGTGCCCCAAACTTTGCTCAGACATATCCAAGAGTTCCCCGATTCCCTTCAAGAACAAGTCACCAGAGAAGCTCAACAGCCAGAAAGGCCAGACTACCCAATGGGAGAAGTCGAGTTCTGCAGCAACCAAAGGCAAATATACCAAAAAGTATATTGTGCCTTAGCCGGATCAGCTTTTCCCTACTCATCAAGTCAGAAGGCTATACTTGCATCAATGAGAACCCATCTTGAAAGAGCTACTGGAAACCCGCAGACATAAGAATGGAGGGAGATCTTAGAACCCTTCTAGATCTCATCGAAATTGGAGAACATCTCACAACTTCAGAAAACTTCAGGATCGTCATTCACTCCACTATTGGTCATCACGTTGAACTAATAATTGATGAACTAAATCAAGCAGCATATGATGAAGAAATTCGTGAAGTGCCTAGATTCGTTCCGCACTTGTCACAAATCAACTTAGCATCCTATGTAATAGATCGACTGCGTGGAATGTATGAGGAAGAAGACATAGAAATTGACGCTTACCGCAACGGATACCCCGAAATATTCAGCAAGCTAACCTACGTCTTCACTGACTCGGATTTTCCCTTCAACCGCGAACAACATCAACTCATCAGAAAAGTATGCCAAGCCACTAGATCCTTCGGAGGAGACCCATTGGCCAATGATTTTGAAGAAGTGAAGACTGAATTCATGGCTTTAATAACCACAATAGGCAGAAACCACCCACAACGTGAAATTGTTCAAACTCACACTTGCACTCGAATCGACCCTAACGGACCAGTCACAAGGGCAGTTCGATACATCAGCTATGGGATGGCAATCCTCGACAGATTAGCCACTGATCACTTCAAAAGCTTCAGAATGGAATCCACCCCTCCACCAACTCTCATTACTGACATGATAAGACAGTTTATGCGATACTTTCCTCCACGATATGCCCTACCTAGGAACCACAGTGACCACTCTAGCACCACGGACACATCCATCATCATTTGAAGAAGAAAGGACTAAGTCAAGCTCTCGACTTTAAAAGAGCGCTTCTCGGGAGGCAACCCGTGTTTTTACATTTCTGCAGTTTTATTTTCCAAGAAGTGATGAAATCTCCGACTATCTTTCACACTCGGATCATACAAAGCATGCTCCAGCCTGCAAGAAAATATCAACACCAGAAGAATAGTATATCCGACGTGTTCACGCCTATGAGACCAATCACAAAAAGACTTGATCAAGAATGCACCAAGGAAGATGGAATCCGGCACATGCAACCCAAGGAACACTGCAACCACCGAGGAGTACTTCAATACCGTCTTTTTCATTTGTTTAAATATACCATATCCATTATGCTTATCACTAAGTGTGAGATTCAAACCCAAAACACACTACTAAAAGAATTCGTCTTAGATATTTAAATTCCTAAGTGTGGGATTTTCACCCTAGTTAGAGCTTAGATTATAAACATCGAGGATGATGTTCCTTTAAGTGTGGGATAACAGTAGTTACACTACTGTAAAATGGATAATGGTATATGCTTGATTCTAAGTCGTTGCTCTTTAAGAGCATGCTTCTCCAATAAGTAAACAAATTTTTCAAAATTAAGTTAAAAATATGTTGAAAATGAAAATTTTTAGACAAAGAATGATTTACCTTGGGGAAGAAGGATAAATAAAATACAAATTCCTTTGGAAAATTAGTTTAGTAATCCCATAAAGAGCATCGCATGACTAGGCACACAAACTTTCGATTCGTGAGGTATCTTGAGCCATATAAAAAGCATTCACTTTAAACGCTTCACTTTTTCGATTCTTGAGTGTGCCGATGTATGCGTTTAGAATCAGAACTTGCTCATGTTATGCATTTCGAATCCAGATTGGTTAGTGAAAAGGAGATTGAATCACATCATTCTTAAACCAATCCATATACCCGTACACCCATACTCCCAAGAAAAATAGATACGTTACCCCTACTTTCTCAAAAGCATCCCCCAAACTTTGAAACAAAGTTTCAAAGATGAACGAAGAGAAATCGCAAGAAGACGACGTCGAAAAAAATAGGTATCAAGAAAGAAAAACCCAAAGAAAAGGAAATCAATAGGAGAAAAAGACTCCTTCCGCAAACACCAAAAAGGCGTCAATCCTCCCAAAAATTCCAACTTCAACAAAAGAAACCCATCAAAAACCCAACAAAAGCCCCTCTCATTTACAAACACTCAGCTTCTAAAAACCCTACATCACTTCCCCTAGAATGATTGTGGCTAGATCGACTTCGCACTCACCAAAAAGGTAACGATTTGATTCTCGATCAAGCCTATGACGATAAACGATACATGACTGGCGGCGTTCTGAGTGATTGATAATATTATAATAGGAAACCCTAAACACTTTGAGTGATTTGAGTGACCACCTAGAGAGGATCGCCTAGTCATGTATCCAAAGATCAAAGATCAAAAGCATGCTCCCAAAGATTACAACCCTGTTTTTTCAAAAAATGAATATTTTATTTTTCAAAGCCCCCCTTAGTAAAAAGTTCTACCCTAAAATATTTTATTATCTGCTTATTTTAACCATGCTTGAAATTCGAGTTTGCTTGAGGACAAGCAAAGTTCTAAGTGTGGGATACTAGATATCGCGTAAAAACTCATGTTTTTACTATCGATATCTCTCTCATTCTAGAACAATTCTTGGCATTTTAAACTCAAAACCAATACAAATCAATGATATTATGCCAAGATGGTCAAAACAAGGTTGCACGATAAATCAAGCAAAACGGATGAAAAACGAAGATTCCACACATGTTTGAAGATTCAAGGCATCAAAACTAGATTTCAAGTCAAAAGTGCCCATCATCAACATCCATCTAACCCAAGATGTTCGATTTCAAATTACGAATACAACAGAAGAAGAATCAACAAAAACGGATAAAGAATGAAGATTTTACGCCCGCCGGAAGATCCAAATGATTCGTACACAATATCTAGAGATAGGAGACATATTTTTGGGATATCTTTACATCAAATTCTTTGTTTTTGAATTACGAATCCAACGCAAAAAGAATCAACGCAAACGGACGCATAACGAAGAAGATACGCATGAATTAAGCAACGCAGCGAAAGACGGCGGACCGGGGCAGGTGGCAGCCAGCCGCCGCCGGCCTGCTGGTAGGCGGCGCCGGCCTCCACCCCCCGTCTCTTTTGCGCTTTTTCATCCTTGCATGTACCCAGTGCACCACCTTTCGCTACTTTTTCGTACCCGGTGCACCACCTTTCGCTACTTTTTCGTACCCGGTGCACCACCTTTCACTCTTTTTCTAATGTGAGCCTAGGGATGCTAATGTGAGCCATATTTTCCCTATAAATACATACCCTAGGCCTCCATTTGAAGATGTCCCATATGCATTAGGCATAATTCTCTCTCTACTTTCTCATTCTATTTTTTTACTTCAAAATTAGTGTTAGGCTAGTTAAGGAGCTTGTTTAAAGTAGAACGAAAGCTAGGGAACATTTTGTAATCTTTGGTGTACGCTTGGAGTTACGCTTATTAATTCAAGTCTATTCCTTCTCGCATTTTAATCCGGGTTCTTTCTATCCTATTCTATCTTAATTAAATATGTATGCTTTAATTATGCTAAAATTAGTTTGTGCCATGATTAACGAGTAGATTACTATTGTATTTGTTGTGATCTAGTTAACATATATAATTGTGGGATGACTTTAAATATGTCGTGAAATAATATGACGGCCCCTATTCGACTGTTTACTCGGTATAGTGCTGGAAATGCTTTTAAGCAAAGTACATACGTATGGAAGCCGGTAACGACCGAAGGTAGTTGTATTATGGATCGACATTATAAAATGGAAACTTTATGAACGGACTTATCCTATGATTTTAAACCTAAAATATATTAGCCTTTCGATTAACAAACGTGATTGTAACCATGTAAAGAGGAGTCGCGAACCTTGATACTTGGTCAATAGTTATCTGTGTAAAAACTATGTTTTTAACTGTAACATCATGCAAGCATCATAAAATGCAATGTGATTACGTGGACTTGCCATGAGTATTGTACACTTTCGATCACAATGTACTTATCATGTGAACATGGCGAAGCAATTAAATTCACAATGGAAATATCGGTAAACGATTAAATACACTGTGAATCACCATAGCATTTTCCGACATGGTCTGGGTTTAACTTTATGCAAAAAGCCGTTAGCATTTTAATTAGATTAGTTAATTTAGATTAGATTAGAGTAGGTAGGCTACAGGCTAAATAACCATTTACGAAAACCTAGGGATTTGTTAATTGTAATTAGAAAGGCAAGTTTGGAATCTAAATTACACTAACATCCTTTCCTTAAAATATGAAACCAAAAGTGAGCTACGCAAGAACCTTGAACGATTTTCCTTGTTTGTCATCCTTAAAGTTTCATTGATAGGAATTGGTTTATAAGTCCGAACATAAACTCTAAGTCAATAGTTTAATGGATTTGAAATCTTTATGGTATTAAGAACAGTCAGATTTGTAATGACCTGCTACTCTATTCCTTCGCTCACGAGTGAATACGTTCAATGATACGGGCCACTGACTCCCTCACAGGAGAGTGTGGAGAGTTGAGCATCGTCTGTCTGATCAGAATCATGACACCTTAGTTCCTCGTGACATATTAGTAGATAACCGACTAATAGGGAACTTATTGGTTATACCACTGGGTGTTGAGTCCACTAAACATTTCCAATTTAGATAATCGTTTTCCCATAAAAGTCATCATCCCACATTATTAGCTAACGAACTCACAACAAATACTACTTTTATTATCTGATTTATTATTACACTTTTATTCGCTTTATTTAGTTTACTTAGTTAACTGAACCAAACCCCCCAACGAACTCTTTTAAAACCTTTACTAGAAAAGAAAGATTGATTGGATCACCTCCGTTTCAATTCAGTTTCTCTTTAAGAATGACTCTAGGTCATACTTACCATCTACTAGCCTTTGGTTTTGTATTAGTAAGGCATACTTAGACCCCAGCAAATATAAATTTAAAACAAACCTATTACGATCCGTACGTCGTCTTCATACGACCGCTCGGGCAGCACATCAGACTGCTTTGTAAACGACCACTTTGTAACGACTTAACTACGACTCAAACAACTCAAACAACTGTTTGACTACTAAGATAAACAACGAAAAGGTCCTGGAATGACAGCCTTTGAACACGACTCAGACATTGTTACGTCTACTTTTAACTCAGCAATTGATTATTCAACCAATTCATAATGCAAGACGTACTTGCATAAAAAAAAATTAGTTACCTACAATTTCTCCGCAGACCCTACGCGATCGAAATTTCGGGACAAAATTTTCTTAACAGGGGGAGAATGTGACACCCAACAAATTAGGACTAGTATAATGTGCCTAATCACAGTGTAATTACATGTAATTAGTTTTGTATTAGGCTAATTATGGGTATCATGTATATTTGTATATATATATATACACACACACATACGCGATTATGTTAAATCGTGTCTTTTTATATCGGATGGAATCCGACACCTCAAATACGGACGTTGGTGAAAACAAGTATTAAATAATATGAAATTATTTAATAACTCATTATTAACTAACCGTATCGTATAAAACTAACCGTACGTGATAAAAACGCGCAATTCACGCCTGACAAACGAAATAATACCAAGTTATATTTTTATAACTCAAAATAAAGTATTTTGATGAAATACTTCATTTAAAAAAATCGAGTTTCGAATCGATAATGAAATCGTATAATACTAACGTATTACGTCTAAATAAACGTTTAAAGAAACGGGTAAACGGGCACCACACGTAACGTAACTTTGGGAACAAGATTTAACCACCCAAATATGGGTGGGACCCATGAAAATCTGTAGCAAAATGGGAGACCATGCCCCCATTTCCCTTTTCCTTGATTTCTTACATACACCATTCCCATTCCCATTTTCAACCAACAACTCTTCTCTCTCTCTAGCTCTCATTCTCTCTTTTTCCCTCTCTAAACTCAGCACCACCACCACCATAAACGGCCATCAAACCACCTTGTATCACAAGAAGCTTGGAAGCAAAAACGATCACCACAACCCAAGCTACGTTTCCATCTTTTCGATTTCTCTATCCGACATTTGTAAGACCTCATCACCTTTAAAAATACTTGTATTTTGTTTATTAACATGTTAATATGTTCATATAACTATAAAATGTCCAAACAAAAGCTTGAAAAACATTATTACAAACATATACATACATACAGTTTTCTGTCCTTAAAATCAGTCTCATGAGAAAAATCGTATAAAATCGAAAACATAAGATAAATGCATGAAATCTATACCAAAATCTTCGTATGAGTGTTGGCTACAACTTTCGTAGGCTCATCTCCTGAAAACACATCAATATTAAGATAAAAAGTAATTAGTGAACATATATATATATATATATATATATATATAAACAGTTTGCTGGACAGATTTTTCATCTCACCATTTAGACCATAACTTGAGTTCTAGACCAAATAAATGTATGAAACACAAACCAAAATCTTCCTATGGATGTTGGATACAAAAAGTTCTGCTTTGGATCATTCCAGAAATACACCCATTTTTCCAGAAAATTTAAATTGTGACCAAAGGTTTTAATTTGGACCAAACTGAACTGTGATGCTTCTCAAATTTTTTTAACCAATCAAACGACCTCTAAAATTCATGAAAAAAATAGAGGAAGTATCCAAGACATAGGGGAACACTCGCGATTTTTTTCAGGAATTTTAGACGATGTTAACTTAGTCAAATAAAAATCACAAAAGGGCCTGATTTTGACTCTGAAAGTTTGACTTTTGGATTCAAACTTTGACTTTCGGATGAATAGTGATTTTGACTCCAAAAGTCAACTTTCGGAGTTGACTTTCGTTGACTTTCAGATAAATAGTGTTTTTGACCCTAAACTTTGAATATTTACACTTTCGGACTCCAACTTTCGAATAAAAACATATATATACATTCGGATACCATACCTTCAGACACTACATACTTTCGGATAAATATTCATACATTCGAATGACACACTTTCGGAGGTAAATATATGTAAACTTTCGGATATACATATATATGTATATATACTTTCGAAAATACTTATGTAAACATATACATACCCTCGCATACGAATATACTTTTACAAGTATACAAAACAACGAAACACGTAATAATACTTTAAAATTATTATTACGAAAACTCACCAACGGGTCGTACATATTTTCAAAAACACAAACAAACAACCCAAGTAGTTGGAGATAACTAGTTGAGTGGACAACTAGCATAGATGTTCTTTTGAGATGCCTACTCACATTATAACCTTGCGCGTTTAGGACGCCAGCAGGTTACAGTCTTCGGACATCACTCTTTGTTACACCATCATTACTTGCTTGATAGCAACGCATCAGACTCAGACTCAGGTGAGTCTCAAAGCCTCACTTTTACTACTTTTTACTTTGGGATGAGATACATGCTCTGTTTTTATGAACACAGATAACTGCAAACACTTATACTTATTGCCTAAGTAAAACTACAATTTCACTACGATTTGACCTCTAAAAAATTTTATAGCTCCGTTAATACTAAGCGCGAACATTATGAATAGATCTATCGAGAAATGACCTTTCACCGTCCGGGTTAATCACCCTAACCACTATACGGATGCATAATTTCGTAATTGAGTGTAGAGGAATTCACTTACTAGGGGTACCAACTGGTTAAGCTTCGAACTATGAGCTCAGGGCAATAACGAACTACTTTGGCAACTGTGCTATTACGATAACTCTGATAGATTGTGTTCAAAACTATGATTTCAACTATGCAAACCTATGAACTCACCAACTTTATGTTGACATTTTAGCATGTAATTTTCAGGTTTACAGGTGTAGTAGGATGCTCTTGGAAGCACTAGCTCGAGTCGCATGTTTTTACAAACAATGGAGATTTTCTGGCATTATTATTTTGTAATAGTGGTTATGTACTAGAATCTCCGGGCTTAGTTGTGAACTCGCAAATGATATTTTGTAAACTTTACTATTTTATGAAATGTATTTTATAAACATCTCATTTAGAGGTCGTTTGTTGTAATCTTGGTAATGATATTTGATTAGTCACGACTCGACCCGAACCACTTCCGCACTGTAAAATTGGGGGTGCAACAATACTTTATTAATGTTCATACGTATTAAAAACTGTTCACCATGATCGTTTTGTAGATTTCTTATTATTTATAGATATATGCATTGAACTCTTTGCTTTTGACCTGATAAAATTTATTTTCTCACAATGAAAATTATAGAATCAAAACAAACAATATTATGTTACTGATAAACTTTCATTAATGATTAAAAATTAGCTGATAAAAAAAGTTTTTTGATGAACTTATAGTTAATATGTTTCAAAATGAATATTAATTGTAAACTGACATAAATGATACATAAAACATGGCAAACTTTATTTATGTTGATTCGTATAAAGCTCTTCGAATTTATTTTCACTTTCTCTAAGCCACTTTACTATCAAGTATATGATATCCTTGGTAATGGACTTGAATGTAATTGATAATGCTATATAGTTGGTATAGAAAGACTATTTGCATTCAACCGTCTGCTTATAAAATTGTGATGTTTTATATGTTGCATATTTTTATACACTTGATTTTAAGATTTTATATGTATGACATTCTGATGGATAAATTCATCAAAAAGAAATATGCTTCTCATGTGTAAACATGCATCAATATACATCACTACAATGTGAACCAATGTTAACATGCATCAAAGTGCATACTATTAGTACTCATCAGCTTGTATGTTTACATGTATCAATGTATATCACTACGTTGTAAACCAATGTTAACATGCATCGCAGTGCATACTATTAGTACTCATCAGCTCGAATGTAAACATGTATATATCGATATACATCACTACGATGTGAACCAATGTTAACATGCATCGAAGTGCATACTATTAATACTCATCGGCTCGTATGTTAACATGTATCAATATACATTAATACGATAGAAACTTATGTTAAGATGCATCACTTTACATATTATTAGTACTCATCTGCTCGAATATTAACATATATCGATATAAATCACTACGATGTAAACTTATGTTAAGGTAAATCCAATACATATTATGCATCACCAGCGGTCGGTAAGGATTTTACCCTTGTAATTGCACCGGCTACTGGCGATGGGCATCAGTGGGTGTTTTAAATTAGTAATTGCGGGGCCTAAGTTTTCTCTAACAGTGCTAATCCTAAGGGTGAGCAAGTGGTAGGTATGACCTAGAGTCGTTCTTCAAACCGACTGAATTGAAACTAAGACGTGGCAGATGAGGGCTTTCAAACTAGTGAATGGTTTATAAAATAGTGGGGGAGTTTTGGTTTTTCTATTAACTAACTTAGGCAAGTAAATAAATAAAAGCGAAATTAAAATAAATGATAAAGCAGATAAGATAAAGATAGTGTTTGCCGAGACTTCGTTAATTAAGTTATGGGATGATGTTTGGAGAAACTGTGTTGAAAGATATTTGTTAATTATTATTCTTGAATACTCGTGATGTAAACACTAGATTCCCTACTAATTAAAATCCCATTAGCATGTCACACCCGGAGCTAGGTTATGGTAACATTACAAAGTATTTAGAATAATAAGCAAAATCTTTAATTATTGTTTAATATTACTTTCATATGAACGGGAACAAAATCTTAAGGTACTATACATAACTGAATCATATAACGATTCCTCGCCATCCTAACAGATTCGTATATTTAAAAAGTTCATTTACGACTTTAAACTAGCCCTTGCTGAAGACTACCCAATAAATCCCCTAATTATCCACAGCGTTCCTCACTTAAAGTGGTTCTGCCGCTTCAAACCTTGGCCATGTCTTGTCCTATGATAATCCCCCATGTAGCCTTTCGGTTCCATAATTTCATACCTTTGACAAATTATATTGACACGGATGATTCAATTGGACGTCATTAAAAAGGTGTTATAATCACGTTTATTGGTGGAAAGGCGATTAGATTAATTTGAAGTTTAAAAGTCTAATTAGAAAGGTTAATTAAACTAGGTTTCTCATTTTATATATTAGTCCGTAATATAACTACCTTCGTTCGTTACTCGACTTCCATACATTTGTACTCCACCTTAAAGTATTTCCAGTACTATATCGAATAACAGTCGAATAAGTAATATTGTACCATTTCGTAATATGACTACCTTCGGTTGTTCCTCGACTTCCATAAATTTGTACTCCACCTTGAAGTGTTTCCAGTATTATATCGAGTAACATTCGAATAGGGGCCGTCATATTACTTTACGATAATTAGGACCGTTTATATTTTACTACTATGATGATCCTAAGGCAATAAACAAGAACATGCAATAAGACGATCGAAGCAATACTAACGATCTTTAATATTTAATTATAAATCATCCCATAATTAACTAACTACAACGTAAGCAATCAAAACAAGTATACAACTCTCTAATCAGGGCAATTACTAAATCTAGCATAATCAATATAAACGTAATTAATTAAGATAGATAAGGATAGAAAGAACCAGGATTAAATAAGAGAGAGAATAAACTTGAATTAATTGACACAATTCCAAACGTACACCGAAGATTACAATGCGTTCTGCACTTTCCTTCTATTCTAAACAAGCTCCTATACTAGCCTAAAACTAATTTAGAGTAAGAAAATAGAGAGAGAAAGTAAAACTAATAACTAATTAGAAGTATTGTTCTAAGAATGGTGTAGGAAAGGTGTATTGAGGTGTGTCCTCAAATGAGCCATGGAGCCTCCTATTTATAGGAGAAAATTGGTGCATTTTAGCAACTTGGGTCATATGGTAGCAAAAGGTGGAAAAGTTGCTAGCACATGTACCCTAAAGCGCGTAAAGGTCTAGCACGTGTACCCTAGAGTTGCGGAAAAGGCCTAGCACGTGTACCCTGCGAGTACGAGCAAGGACGAAAAAGCGGACGGGGGACGGGGGCATGGTGGCCGGCGCCGCCACCCATGCAGCCAGCGGTGGTGGCATGGTGGCCGGTGGCGGCTGCCATGCTGTCGTCCCGGTTCGCCGTCTTTTGCTTCGTTTCTTAAATCACACGTATCTTCTTCGTTATGCGTCCGTTTTCGTCGATTCTTTTTGCGTTGGATTAGTTTTTCAAAAAAGAAGACTTTTATGAAAAGAAATATCTGAAATGTTTCTCTAATATTTGGATGTCTCGTACGAATCGTTTGAATCTTCCGGCGTATGTAGAATCTTCATTCTTCATCCGTTTTTGTTGATTCTTCTTCTGTTAGATTCGTATTTTGAAAACAAATATCTTGGATAGGAGAAATATTAGTGATGGGAACTTTTGTCTCTAAATCTTGTTTTGATGTCTTGAATCTTCAAACGTGTGTGGAATCTTCGTCTTTCATCCATTTTGCTTGATTTTTCTCGTGCAACTTCATTTTGACCTTCTTGGCAAAATTTCATTGATTTGAACATTATCTGAGTTTATTTGCCAAGTATTGTTCCAAAATGAGAGAGATATCGGTAGTAAAAACGTGACTTTTTACGCGATATCAACATACTATTAGTACTCATCGGCTCGTATTAAACTAATGTTAATATGCATCGCAGTGCATACTATTAGTACTCATCAGCGCGAATGTAAACAGGTATCGATATACATCACTACGATGTGAACCAATGTTAACATGCATCGAAGTGCATACTATTAGTACTCATCAGCTCGTATGTTAACATGTATTAATATACAACAATACGATGTAAAACTCATGTTAAGATGTATCACAATGCATATTATTAGTACTCATCTGCTTGAATATTAACATATATCGATGTACATCACTACGATGTAAACTTATGTTAACATGCATCACAGTGCATATTATTAGTACTCATCAGCTAGTATGTTAATATGTATCGATATACATCACTACATTGTAAATCAATGTTAGCATGTATCGCATGCATACTATTAGTACTCATCAGCTCGAATGTAAACATGTATATAGCAATATACATCACTACGATATGAACCAATGTTAACATGCATCGAAGTGCATACTATTAGTACTCATCAGCTCGTATTTTAACATGTATTAATTTACATCAATATGATGTAAACTTATGTTAACATGCATCACAGTGCATATTATTATTACTCATCTCGAATATTAACATATATCGATATACATCACTACGATGTAAACTTATGTTAAGATAAATTACAATACATACTATTAGTACTCGTCGGCTCGTATGTTAACACTTATCGATATACATCATGACGTTGTAAACCAATGTTAACATGCATCGCAGTGCATACTATTATTACTCATCAGCTCGATTGTAAACATGTATCGATATACATCACTACGATAACAACTAAAATGAATGTTATTTTATAACAGCTAAAAGTAAATCATCAGTGAATGCTATCATTTAATATTCATGAAAATGTTATCAGTTAATATTAATCAAAATGCATTTTATCAACTAATATTCATCGGTAGAAGAAGGGACATATGAATTCAATTCCAAATGAACATTGAAACTAAAAGACATCGCATAGGCTACAAAAACATCATTAAAAACACTAACAAAATAATTAAATACAAAATTTTATTAGGATAGAAAATATTCATCACAATAATATTATCATTATTTGTGACTCCCATTTCATCCAGATTCACAACACTATTGCCCTAGTAGTGTAGTCTTCCATCTTTGAGCCAAAACCATTTCTTGTAACTCCCCTAAAATCTATCAATCTAGGTGAGAAACTTAGAATAGATCCAGTATACAAGATTCACACGTGATTCAATAAATAATTACTAGAATTTAGCAAATTCTTAATAAGGTTAATACACAATTTCTCAACAACAAAAAATCTATGACCTAGTTTTATTTGATTCCATCTTAATATGATTCAACTGATGATGAAGTTGTTTAGAATTCAATATTGCATATACACTAGCACTATTAACACTATACAACCAAAATCTGAAATCGATAGTTTATGGAGGCTTCTACCTCAAATTTAATTACTACTCCATCCGTCTAAAAATATTTTGGCAGTCAAGTGATCAGTGCAAGTAAAAGATTATAATATAATCGAGTCCATGCTATAGTTGGACTTGAATTCATAGATCAACATAATGTCGTTATCCTTGAGGTAACATTTTAGTAGCTTCACAAGATTCCAGTGTCGAAATTTTACACTACAAACAACTTCATTCTTGAACTCTTCAAGACCATGTGTGATGACCTTGAGATCCTTTTCATAGCAATTTCTTGTCTCTAATCTAGAATCCCAAGAAGAAAAGAATAATTCAACGTCTTATATAACAAGATATACCTAAAAGGATGAATACTCAATATCCTCATTGTTAATCATTCTTGAGCAGACTAATGTTACCTTGGTTAAAAAGACTTATTCCACCCTCGAAAAATTATGTGGCTATATACACTAATGAACGTATTCATCGCGTGAACAAATTTAAAAATTTAGAACTTTAACAAGTAATGATGCATTTGCAAATCATCAATTTTGTTATAAACTTTTACAATGTTTTCATAAATATCCAATTATGATATAAACATCAAATGGGTGACATGATACATGTAATATTCATTCTAATGAATATTAACATGTAATCAAAAACTAAAAAAAATTACATCTAACATGTAAGCAACGTATTGATGGCGCCCGATAGGTCAGGTACGTTTTAGCTCACGCGAGTGAACCGTCCTCGTTGTCGAAGGACTCGACCGGACGTTACCGAGCACCCGTCAATGAAGTTTTAAAATTTGTAATATGCGGGGCTCAACTTATAGGTACTACCTACTACACTGGGTGAGTAAGTAGCAAGTATAACTCGAGGTCGTTCTTTAATCGGAGTGAATTGAAACGAAGCTTGGGCCAAAGATAAGGTTCACTATTAGGATGAGTTGTGTAGATAGGTAGGTTTTGTTTGTTTGGTTTTCTAATTTATCTAAGTGCAGAAAAGTAAAATAGAGATGAGAATCGGTAATTAGGTAGATAGATAGAGAATGCGGCTGTTGAAGTTTCGATAATCAATTGTTGGGATGATGTTTATTATAAGGGTAATTGGGGACTTTAATTAATTAACTGACAGATGAATTAAAGGTGTAAACACTAGGACCCTACTTGTTTTGGTTAAACCTAAATAAGTATGTCACTGAGTTCCTAGGTTATCGTGATTCTGATCAGAATAGGCTGCTCGACCGCCCCACACTGTCTGGTTATGACTGGTGACCCATAAAGGGTGCGGGAATAAGGTAACAAACTGCCCTCAGGTTATTCTGACCTTTCTTAACACCTAAATACAACTGCTGTTGTTTAATCATTTTCTAATTATAAACATGTTATTCTAAACTATCAGTTTTGTAGAGTCTAGGGGTTTTAAGAATCATGAACCACTATTGGGCTTGACTTTCATATCCAGACTCATTCCTTAGGTTTTATTAGCATAATTACTTCTGTCACGATCTAGAACTCTCCTTTGCGATCAGTCATTCGTCCCTAGGTACACTAGCGGTGTACAATGCGTTATTTTCCACAGCATGCTAACCCTGGGTACTTTCCAGTGTACCGTACGCAAACCATTTCCACAGTTTCATGTAACCAGGGATAGATCCCCCATGTACTCCAGCTATTCCATAGTTTAACTAACCAAAGGTACAACAGCGGTGTACGGTGCTTGAAGCATTTTCACAGTGTTTAGTGACCAGAGGTCTGTTTACAATGTACTTTAGCCTTTCCATGTGTTAGGTACTATTACGGTGTACTTTAGTTAATGTATTTCCACAGATGTTTCCACCAGAGGTAGACATACGGTGTACTTAGCATTTCCACAGCTTTACGGTTCCTAGACCATATTCTAGGGTTTCTAGGTAGGCCACAATGTCGGTACCAACAGCTTTTCCATGAGCTTCCACGGTTGTACTCCACCAGTGGTGTTTCCATCGCTATACCCAGTACTTTAGCCGAATAACAGTAGACATGGCTTTGTACAATGATATAGATAACAAACTACCGTATCTAGAGGTGATCAATTTCTAAACCTAAGTAGCAGTCACGCGAAGGACTGGAAAGGGTGATCCGTAAACTAAGTCTAGATGCATGAGAAGTTTAGACATAACAGAGTTTAATAATTCCCAATTACATATTTATTTAAAGATTAATTTAACATCATCCCTACGTTTAATTATCTACATTTCAACAACGGCAATAATACACTGCTCAGTAATCATGGCAATACACATAGCATACATCATACAAACAGGCAGAAATAATTCGGACATAGTATAAGTATGAGAGAATAGATATCACCAGATTTTAAGCAGAGTGATATTGAGAAACGCATAGTCTTGCACCAAGAAAGCTTTTACACCGTGATTACAACACCTTGCTTTTCTTTCTCTACCTCTAACTAACTAACTATCTATATCTCTCTAGATAGAGATAACTCTAGAGAGAGAAACCAAAACTAAAAGCTAAATACGAAAATGAAAAAAATGAAAATGAAAGTGAAGTGTGAAGAATGAATGGATTGATAATTGATGAAGTTTGTGAAATGAGGAGGTGGTGGTTAGTATTTATAGATTTGCCTCAACCGTATTCCTCAACCGTATTCCCACCTTCAAAATCTCAGCCGTATTTCCCAACCGTATCAAAATTCAATCTTGTAAGGGCAAAACACAGGATACGGGCGAGATTGGTCGTATACGGGTGAGATTGGTCGTATTCGGGAGGGACCAGGCCATATACGGGAGAGATTGGCCGTATACGGCTGGCATCAAACCGTATACACCCTAGCCAGGCCATATACGGCTGAGGCTTGCCCGTATACAGCTGGTCTTGCCCGTATATGGCTTGGCTCTCCCATATCTCGGTCTTCGGTTGCCTTGAATCTTCATTCGGGCATAAATTCTTCATCGTGCATCCCCCCGTTTTGAGCGCTCTTTATATCCACGCATTTGTAATTTCCTAACGAAGAAAATAACATAAGTTAGAGGTCATAATTCTAAGTGTAGCTCAAAAAGTGTTGAAATGTGTGAACTAGAGATTCGTTAATCGTTTATGCTCAGTTTTTCACGTTTTTCGTGTCATTTTAAATGGTTTTATAAACATCACTTCCGTTTTGACTTAGTTAACAAAATATTATAATATTTGGCGTTATTGGTGTGGTTTTGTTAACTTTAGGTCTAAAATGCGGAAAATAACGTACGTAAAAATATGACTTTTTACTTGTCATCACGTATTAATTATGTAAAAGTCAATAATTGCAGGAAAAACTTAATTGTAACAAAAAAGTATGAGAGAGTGAGAGAGTGAGAGAGAGAAATAATATGTAAGTAGCACTTACTTGTACATTATTGTGAGAATCTGATTGTAACTCAAAACCTTAACTAAAAACCTAAATTCAGAAACCTAAATCGAAATTGTTGAGGATGAACATGATATAAATACAAATCGTGAACATACTTCGTGATTTTATGAATATCAAATTTATGTAAACGGATTCATCTCTTGAACAAAAATTGAAATTAATTAATTGATAGTGTATACATAAATTTGGAGTATTTAAGATGAATTTGATTCGATCAGATGGAATTGATGAATTCTGAATTGAAGATGAGATGAGTTTGATTAAGATGGAAATCGTTAATTGAATTACAATTGAATATGAGAAGAAGTACATGATGAAGATGAGAAGAACGTACTAACTAATTGTAGGATACTGAGATAATGATGTGTTTGTGTCTTGAAGAGGAAGAAAGTAAATGACCAAAGCGGAATGAAGCGCAGAACACAGGAATAGGATGAACCAGAGTTTGTTAAGCTCAAATGGACGAATGAATCACCACTTCCCCCCTTCCCTCAAAATTACCCCTTCCCTATGGATCTTCTCACTATATATATATATATATATATATATATATATATATATATATAGGGTAGTGATTAAGAAGGAAGTGTCTTTTTGGAGGGAAGGGGGAGCGTTCCAGAGCGTTAGTATTCATCAAGAAGCATATTACAATTATCAATCAAAACGTCAACAAAAAATTATTTTTACCGGTAAATAGTAATCAAAATTGATGCTATAAAGAATATTTTAACGAATGAATTTTATTTTTAAGTTATAACATTAGTTGATGAATATTTATTTAATAAATTTTTAATATTCATGGTGATGAATTTTAACTAATATGCATCACGATGTATATTAAAACTTCACATTTATTCATCACAATGCATATTAACTAATATTCACCTCGATGCATATTAACGGATTTGGATCTAATATTCATAAATTGATGATATAACTTGCAGAAAGAATTTATCAAGGAAGCTTAACATTCATAGCATCGATTCTGATTAATATCTACTAAATATCAGTTTGATTTTTTCGAGATTTGTATAGGTGAATGCAATATGCTTCCTGATGAATACTAACGCTCTGGAACGCTTCCCCCTTCCCCCAAAAATTCACTTCCCTCTGGATCATTCCAATATATATATATATATATATAGTGAAGGAATCGGGTGAGAACCAATTTAATAGAGAGAACCGTGAGAACTAAAATCATTGGGCCTTTGTATTCATTACTTACTGAAAGCGCACGAAAAACAAACCCGTATTTGATTTTATCAAATCTTGCAAAATACACAGCATGACTCGGCCTTATCTACTCGGCATCCCTGATCCCTCAACTACGTTTGCCACTTTACCTTTGGCCTAATTTCATCTCTCTGTTCTCTCTAATTCCAAAATACATCCCAATCAATGGTGGTCATCGATGGCGACAAATGATTTTCAGACGATTAAATTGAACTTTGCGATGGTTAGATCGAAGTTTCCAGCTGCTACTCTGTAAAATTCTAGTGTTTATGGTGGAGGTTTGCGATCAGACAGCTTGTTCCCGTGGAGATCCAATTGGAATGGTGTGCTTCTAGTCTGCAACTTATATTTGTGTATTAATGAATCAGAATTTTTCCATTGGTTTTGGTGGCTATAATCTTTTTTTATGAATTCGAAGTTTCTAAATGTTTATGCAGCTAACTTCAAGATTGTTTTTAGTTCAATTAATGATGGTTATAATACTTCAATCGTGTGGTTACTGCAATATGAACTTTGTTTTGAATTTCATTGTTAATTATAAGGTTTTTGTTGTTATGCATCTGAGTATGCATCTCTAAAACTAGATGCATCTGTATTTGTGGATATGATTATATGAAATTCAATCAATTTATGAGTTTAATATTGAATTACATTCTAATTCTTCTTCATCTCTTCTTTTAATCTTTCGTAATTACCAGATGCATAACTATTTATTTATCTTGCATCTGTTTTTTATTATATATAAGACTTAGGTAGACCTATATCAAATTAAATAGGATTTAAAACTGAAGTTAGTAATATAATTTGTTTGATTGAAATCTTAAATACACGTAAGACTAGCTCAATTTAGAAAGTTGAATGTTTAAGTTTAATTTTGAAAATGGATAATCAGGCCAGTGAGAAAGGGCGCGTGAAAACAAATAGTTCTCAGAGTTCTCATCGGTTGTTAGTTCTCACCCGATCTTCACCCTATATATATATATATATATATATATATATATGCTATGAGGCAATATGTATTATGCGATGATGTATTGAATATACAAGGCATTATTAAAAGTTAATTTATAGATATACAGTGAGTTATTAATTGTTACGGTGTAATATACAATATAATGACAACATCATAACGTTAAGAATGTTAACTTGTTTTGTATGTCTTTGAACTAAGCTTACTTGTTGGATTGTTATTAATTTGTTAAATTGTTTGGTGAACATGTTTGTATTTCTTTTACTTCATGTATATATTCTCTTTTCAGATTTTAATAACTCCGGTTCAACTTTCCAGCCAACATATCTAATCATGTACCATTCTTAATGACCCCTGCAAATGAAACAGGGAAGCCCATCTTACAGGCGGACCAAAACCACAGGGGGCCCATTAAACAGGATACCTTTCTGACAGGAAATTCCATCTTACAGACGGACAAAATCTACAAGAAGATTTATTAAACAGGAAACCTCGTCGACAGGAGGACCCCTAAACAGGAAACCTCGTTGACAGGAAAGTCCATAATATGAGGCCCAGTTTACAGGAGGCCCAACTCACAAAGCCCAAGCCAATGGTGCAAACCCATCAAGATAACGTCCTTGTCTTCTGTTAGGAGACAAGCTTATAACGGGAGTCACCTACGTTAATGGTGGTCTCCCTAGTGACCGACAAATACCCCCATCCAGCCAAACTATTGGTCCACGTCACCACGAGGGACCCATGAGCAGGAAGTATCAATCACAACCGTACGATCAGTACCATCAAGATGATGAGTCAACCGTACGATGAACAATACCACCAGATGGTGATTCAGCCGTACGATTAAAAACCATGAAATGGTGACTCAACCGTACGATGAACAGTACCCATCAAGATGGTAAGTCAACCGTACGATCAAAGCTATGAGATGATGACGCATGGCAAACTTGTTCACCAAGGTGATCATGCTCCATTATAAATACAAGGGTATGAATAGTATTCATGGTCCCAAGACCTCAGAAATATACCACTCATCTCATACTTACACCTTCATCACCAAGAGGAGATCACTATTCATCTCCTCGCCAACGATTCACACCACCCTTGGTCTCGTCCTATACATTTCAACGGGTTCTTACGCAAGTCGCGGAGAGTAACGAATCGGCCCAACCCATCTTGCACTGAGGTATAAAAATTATGCTTGATCAATATCCGAGCAATCATCGGTACTAATCCGGTTCAACTAGAAAATGGGTTTTAAAACATTGAATTTTATCATAATAGCACGTTTCGTTTACTCACATTCATATTTCATATTCATATAATATGGTAGATAAAATGTTAGCGTATAAATACGGGTCGGATCAATAGACTTCAAAAACTTCGGACTATTTAGGAGTATCACCTACTACTACTATGCTACCAAAGCGCACGTTAGCACTACCCAGTTAGCAATCACTTTTATTTTTATTAGCTGTCGCCACCACCGAGTGCCATTTCCCCGCCGTCATCCACCATACAAGACCGCAATTCGCGTAAACCGGTCTCAGAAAACCCCCACACTTGAATCACCATGGAAACCATCACACCAATTTCACCACCGCATGAAGAAGACCACCAGCAATTCATGTCTTTCTCACCTCAACAACCGCCGGAATGTGCTGAAGAACGACAGGACCAACCGGTGCCTTCAACGCCGTCATCGCCTTCTAACCTGCCACAACCACAACCACAACCACAACCACAACCGGCAGAATCCGTAAAACCAAACCGTGACTCTCCAAATTCAACTCAATCACCATCGTTGTCATTGTCAACGCCACCCTCACCGTCACTCTCAAAGCTACCAACAGCAGCTGAAGATCATGCTGAAAGCCCTGATTATAGCGTAAACCCTAACCCTATCCATGAATCCCCGATTTCAACGCAACCGCCACAGTCAGGAGCAGATTATGATATAAACCCTAGCCCTGACCATGAATCCCCAAATGCAAAGCAATCGCTATCACCGCCCCAAACAGTGGCCGAAGACCCTGATGATAATAATTCAAGTCTTAGCCCTAACCATGGTTCCCGAATTTCAAAGCACGAAGATCATGTGGAAAGTCCTAATCATGATATAACACTGAGCCCTAAAACACATGATTCACCGAAAGACCTCCCTCCATCACCACCGCTGGCTGCAGCATCTCCCCATGACACACCGGAACTAACAACACCACCACTAGGAGTACCACTTTATCTCCACGCGGCAGTCGGTTCGGCACCTAGGAGACCGCAAATCTCGCCCTGGACACCCGAGGAAACTGCAAATCTTATCCAAGCTTACCAAGAAAAGTGGTACTCTTTAAAGAAAGGACCTTTGAAAGCTGGCCAATGGGAAGAAGTAGCTATCACAGTAGCTGCACGTTGCGGCTATGACGAGCCCACGAAAACGGCTAAACAATGTCGTCACAAGATTGAAAAACTGCGGAAACGTTACCGTGCAGAGCGAGGCAAACCTCGGTCCAAAGCTAATGCTTGGAACTTTTTTAAATTAATGGATAATTTGGAAAAAGGGCCCTTGCCGATTTCTTCATCACGGCCTATGCCATTGGTGGAGTACGAAAAACCGAGCAATCCAACTAACAAAAAGAGAAAAAATGAAGAATTTGCGGGTGATGGTGAGTTTCTTGCCAACAGGAGAAGCAGCAGCAGGGCTAAGAATTCTAATCATCATGTTCTGAATGGCAGCGTAGCTAGAAATATTCAGTTTCCTGATAGGGTTGTGCGAGGGCTGAGGACCCCGATGATTCATAGACGTAAAGAGTTTTATCAGGAACGTGATGTTGATGATGATGATGATGATGATGATGAAGAGGAAGAACATGGAGTTGGGGGCAATGAGGAGGGGGCGGCAGCACAATTGGCTGCAGAAATCAAGGGTTTTGCGGAGAAGTTTGTAAAAATGGAGAATAAGAAGATTGAAATGATAAGAGATGTAGAAAGATACCGGCGAGAAATGGAGAATAAGAGGGTGGAAATGATACTTGAATCACAGCAGATGCTTGTTGAGACAGTAAACAGTGCTTTCGGTAGATAAAACACACAAGCTTTCTGCAAATTGATGAACATTTTAAGGTTCAACATTTCAAGCTTTGATTCCTAGTGCAGTGTTAATAAACTGTATTGGCTCTTTTTAATACAGTGGTAATTAGGTTGTTGCAATTTGTAGGTTTAGAACAAGTTTGTGTCTTCTAAGTCGAGGACCTAGTTAACAGGAGAAAGTATCAAAAATGTGATTGTGGTAGGGGTAAATTGGTGTAAACGAATTTGACATACTATGGTTAAATATATTTCAAGATTGGAACTTTGATCTTTGCATATTGATATTTATGTGTTACTATCTTGGTGAACACCGTGAAATGATATTCCAACATAATGAAAGCCATTTGCAAGAACTGAACATTTGAATGGTAACTCACACCAAAATCCAACGAGCATTTGAGTCTGGGAAACAAAAAAAAACAGACTACAGTCGGTACTCCATGATCCGTTACTTGTAATCCGCTTTCGCATGAGACTTGTTAACTGATCGTGAAGTTAAAAAAGAATCCCCGTATGACCGACTGAATGACTTATTACACAAACTCATGTATTGGAGTATAAGGTTTGTGGAGCAATTGTGTAGTGTCATTGGGTTGAGAAATTATTTAGTTTCACTAAAGTAAAACATCATGTAATTGATATACTCACAGCATCTCCAATGTAAAAAAACTTTAGACATTCCACCTCACTTACTTTATAAAAAAGCTTTCAGTCCAATGTTAAAAAATTTTTGGAAAGCTTTTCTAGATATAAGAAGGTGACTAATATGAAAATATTATAGCATAAAATAGCAAAAAAAAAATTGGCCCAAAGCTTGATAAATCTCAAGCTTTTCATATAAAAAGTTTTTCTCCAATGATCAAAAGCTTTATCAACCACTTTTTTTACACAAAAAAGCTTTACGTAAACCCTTCATTGAAGGTGCTCTCAGATGCCCATGGGATTCCTCAAGGTACTACCTTAGTACTTTGTTTTCGACTATAATTATTATTCTACTATGGAATACTTGGAATGGAATCAAGCATTTTGATGCAACGTATAGGGCCTTTTTGGTAAAGTAGTTGTGAAGCCATAGCTGTTAGTTTAGTTGCTGTAATTTGTAGCTTTATTTATATAGAACTATTTGACCAACTAATTGTAAGTGTAGTTTTAAAACGTAAAATGACATAATAGGATAATAATATAAAATTAAATGATAACATCTATGCAACAAATTTAAGATATCCTCTTGAAAAAGTTCCATCTTAATTAGAAGGACTCAATTTTTAACATATATTAGCATCAACATCCACCTATGTTGTCATCTATTTTTATTATTATTTGTAGTTAACACACAATTATATTTACTGATGGTTCTATTATGACGTGATTAATTTCACTAGTATTATATATAACGCAATAAAAATAGTGGATATGTATCATGGAAATTGGCATCAGTTAAGTCATTCAAAGTTTCAAACTTCCTATTACGAGGACACATAAGTAATTTACCTAACCAAAAGCTTCTATTATATTTAAACGCTTGTATAACTAGCGTTTCAGTTCGAGCTTTTAAAACATAGCAATAGCTAAAAGCTTTGACGTTCCAAACCGAGCTTTTAATTTTTCTAAGAGCTTCACCAAACACACCCGATCATCTCAAAGTAATTTTAGAAAAAATATAAACCCGCAAAATAATTACCGAATATTTTGTAGACTGTCAACTTGTAGGATGTATTATATATTAAAACGCTAAGATAAATAGTAGTAAACTTGTTCAATAATAGCATGAAAATTTAAAGTTCTGAGTTTCCCAATAAATTCTTATGAATTATAAGAAGGATCTCAATAGGCGGAGAAAGGTTATGTTTTCTGGATCTTCCATACAACTCAGACTCATCATATGCAAACCACCATCAGCCCATGCCCGTTACATGCAGACCGCCAACTATGAAAGTAAAAGTACGCGTAAACAAACTTTCGTATTTAAACCAGGCTAGAAAGCAATCTTTGATTCATGGTTCCAATTGTTACTTTTTCTTACGGGGTAAAAATGTTTTACAATATACAAACTGGAATTTGCTATTGTGCAAGTTGAGTAGAATGCAACTCCATACAGCAAACCTTTGCGAAACCTTCATTGGACTTTCGAGAAGCTTTTATAACTATTTTTCATGCAATATACCATCCTACTTTTTAAAATACAAAAAATATATCATTTGCAAGAAAAAACAACTTTTTAATTATTATGTTCTTTCTTATATGCTCACAAATATGAAGGTTTTTAAATATATTAAGTACACTAATTTAATTGTTGGTCATGTTCTAATCCATTGACTTGATTAGACTGCATCACGATTTACTGAAGAGTCTGATTGGCGATCAGAAGTTGTAAATAGCAGCTAAAAGTTGCAGGAACTGCACAAGTAAATTACTGAAGCAATGGATTGAATGACATCTGAACAACATTGATCTAAGTATACACTAAATAAACTAGTATTCACAAAATTTTCCCAGGCTTCGGCCATATAACAATGATAACTACCCGCCTAACAAAAAGGGTACTATTACATAGGGCTAATTTAAGGGTTCCAAAAGAAGAAAGATAATAAACAAAATGTTTTAAATACGAGAGACGGAAGTCCTGTACACATACCTCTTTAGCCTCCTCCATCTCCTCATGATTTATACAAAAAACACCCAAGTACTAGCCCTGTCAGCTTTACTACAGTTCAGTTAACCTATTTAGTTAACAAATTGCAGCCTGCTTCCATCTTTTCCCTAATGGAGCCGAGCTTCATCTGCATGATTATCAAGACCAACGATTAACAGTCTGCATAGCTGAATGTTATTTTCAAACAAATATTATGTAACCACGTAATGCTGTTTCCATATCATTTAAAAAAGTAGCATATAGTATTATAGTTCCAGATTTATACATGGCAGTTTTATGGGCGAGTACATAATGTAGTAGCACGAGTAGAGTAGGGAGTGTAGTACACCAATATCAAATAAAGTTCTAACTTAATTTTTCTCGTTTTAAATTCTTAAGTTTAGCCATCCAACCCAGTCTAATTTAGGCCGCAATATAATTACCCTTTATCCAACCTCCTCACTTGCCCATCTTGTCCAATCTAAACATTAGAGAGGGGGGAATGAAAGTGGAAACTAACCTGTAAACTTCTGTTACATGGGAATGACAGCACAAGCCAAACAGTACGGCCCAGTAGGCTCTATTCCCATCTAAAATTAGCAGGTACGTTGGGGGAAGTAGTTATGGAGGAGGCTGCTGCTGCCACTGTACATCAGCGTCAAGCCCAGCAGGATTAATCAAGCTGTCTGATGAAGACTGCCTATGAACCGTATCTTGGTCCATGGCTGGTCCAGAATGTGCATTCTCTGTCCCTAACCGGCTTGTTTGTGGTGGAGACACCCGAACAGAACTCTTACTCAACTGTGTTTCTGCATTACCTGAATCAGCAGCCGAAGATACAACAGGTGTTTCAGTACTATTTGAATCATCAGGAGGTGCATGAGGCATTGGGACAACAGTACTTGGCTGAGAGGAATTGGTAAGAGACATAGGTGAATCAGCTTGCTTGCTTGTGGACTGATCAGATGTGTTGGCTTTCCGACTAAGCAACACATTTTGAGAAGTGATTGCTTGTTTTTGATTCGCTAACTTGTGGTTCACCTGAGGCTGATGTTGGTGGTTGGTACCTGAGGTAACCACAGTTGAAGCATGATTTTTATTGTTCTTATTTTCAGCTGAATGAGTAGGCTTTTGCATTTGACCAGAAAATGTCTTCTGCTGGTGTGTTTGAGATAAAGATGACTGAGGTAAAGATTGCTTGTCAGCAGCCTGAGAAGACCCAGGATACATGCTTCCTTGACCACTTTGAAGACCTTTATCTGGAGTAGCCTGGCCTCCTGAAAAACCATTTGCTAGAGAGGAATCCGTAGGAAGATTCTGATTCATCAACATATTTCCCCTAACAGCTTTCACAAGCTTAGCTTGTTGCTGCGGTGGCATCTGTTGCCGTTGCTGAGGGTGTTGAAGGTGATTTGACGGACGTGGTCTCTGCTGCTTCAAGATTTGGTTGCCACTCGTTTGAGGGTTCCTCATAAGCCCATGAGGTGGTGCAGGATGTTTTGGAGTCATAGATGGTGTCCCCATAGATGAAATTGACACGGGTGGAGAAGAAGATCGTGCACTATTTTGTGGAGATGAAACAGGAAGTGAAGATTCTTGCGGTTGTTGTACATGTGGCATCATGGGATTGGCTGTAGCAAATTGCTGCTGTTGTTGCAGTAACCGCTGTTGCTGAAGTTGTCGCTCTTTAGCTAATCTCATTGCATAATGATTCGGGGGTCCCTGGAAATGATGCGGATGAGGGGAGTTACTGCTAAGCACATGTGGTGACGTTTGGCCAGAAATAGGACGTGGATACGGCTGTTGGGGAATCTGATTAGGAAACGATGAGCTTGTTCCACTAGCAAATGAAGGAACTCCTTGAGTTGGCCCACTTTGTGATACTTGCTGGTCGGTGTTGTGGTTGGGCTGTAATTATTAAATTAGAAGATGAAGTTATAAGTAACATAGTATAACTAAAGATGATAAATGTCATTATACAATGCAGCAAAAGAAACTTTCTGCACTGAGGTACACACCAAAATGCCAAAAACTGACCCGAATCATATGCATAGGATCACGTGGCCTCAGCATCGAATTTCCTTGACCAGGTCCAGGCCCAGGCCCTGAGTGCATACTGGCAGTGCTTGGTGTTGCCATTCCAGAACTCAACATGGACGTTGACGCAATTCCTTGATAGCCTGGTCTTGCCATCTTCACGTTTCTATTCATCCCACCCATAACATTTCCAGCAGGTAATGCCCGACCACTCCGATCAGTTACTGAATGCGACCCAGGAGGCAAACTTGACTGCTGAGCATTTCTTACAGATAACATTTGATTGTAATGTTGCATTCTTTGTTGATCATCTGCTGATGATGACCCTCCTGTCCTTGGGATACCATATCTTCCCTCTCTATAGAGGTAACAAACAAAAACTATCAGAATTTGATGCTAGATACTAAGGGTGTCCAAAGATCAGCCGAAACAGAGTAAATTCTATAGATGGTCCCTGTGGTTTACACCGATTTACGAAAACGGTCACTAAACTTATTTTTTCACTTTTTCAGTCCAATAAGTTTACATTTTGCTCGAAAATGATCCCTCTTTCGCCTAAAATGACTTAAAGTACCCTTGCTTTTGTCATTTTTGGGTAGTCACGATTTAAACGGTCAAAGGGTAGTTTAGTCATTTTAGGTGTATGAGGGACCGTTTTCGAGCAAAATGTAAACTTATTGGACCGAAAAAGTGAAAAAAGAAGTTTAGGGACTGTTTTCGTAAATCGATGTAAACCATAGGGACCATCTATAGAATTTACTCGCCGAAATAAACAAACTAAAAACCCGTAAATTGACCACCTATTCTCGGTTTGGCCAGTCTAGTCCAACCATTTATATTTAAGTTTAAACTATAAAAAGTCCCAATATTTGATCAGTTTACGGTCTCTTTTTTTAAGAGCACCACTAGAGAAAAAAAAATCCTCAAATTTATTTAGAGAATTACCTATGAGATGGATTAAGTTGAGCAGACACAGACTGAAGGTTACTGCCATGAACCGAATTGGAAGAACTGGGGGCTGAAGAGGTGGAACCAGAAGCAGAACCAGGAAGCATTGGTGGCACAGTACCATGGTTCAGAGCTGGTAACCCACCACTATGAGGACCTTGATATCCAACCTGAAGAACATCTGGGCTGGATGATACTGCTTCACACAGTTCAAGAGGCCTTAACAAAAAAACGGGGCAGAGGACGGTATTAGGATATCGTGAAAAATATATATAATATATAATATAAAAGAGATGTAACATGTAGACATACAATGTTTGGTGTTAAATAATAATATAACAAACAACTCACGTAAGGACACGCCCCCCATTGAGGTTATTTGGGCAGACTTGGGAAAGTGCAAATGCATGAGAACTATGAGGCTGCTGCAACTGTTTTGGATCCTGATTATCATTCTTTGCAGAAAAAGGAAAGAAAAAAGGAACAGATTATGTAAATAGAAACACAGTATAACTGTTAAAAGTTCAATCACGTAAAAGTTAAGAGAGAAATAGTCACCTGCATCCGTCTATAGTGTTGTTTTTGTCCAATCACAATAATTTTTTCGAAATGAGATTTGAGTGTATCCTCTTCCATTGGTCCCTGCAACCGCTGAAATAATTGTCTTGCACTGCCCTGCATAATATATATCATGATAAAAAAAAGAAGCAACGATTTAGTTCAAACTAAGAAATCAAATGCGATAACTAGCATATTTACATTATATAAAAGGAAATGAATATTGCCTCCGGAATGCCAGGTAAAGTAGATGGATAAGGTTGAGATGACCCTGAATCCTCAGCGCTGTCAGCTCCATCACCAGTACTCCTATCCATTAAGATTTTGTGACGTTCTTTGCAATCTTTGGCTTTGCGGAAGATGCACTGCACATGTTGCAAAGAATTGTATATTCATCTATGACGAACTATATTAGTTATTATAGTGATGCTCATTTCAACCACTTTACTTGAGAATGAGCCGGTCAAACTGTTTCTAAATCATTTGATTAAAGAACAAGATTATTGTGGCAACAGTACTAATTTTGCAATCAAAACTAACCCATTAGGAAATATGAATAGTGAGAAATCAGACAAAAATGTGTTTGTGAAGCTATCCAAGCCGACATGGCATAAATACACTAAAGACTTGGCACACATTATTTACCTTGAATTGCAAAGTGCTATTAATGGCATCACTTATAAGCTCCCAATTCGGACCCATATCATGTACCAGTACAACAAGGGCCTGTAAAAACAAGAACATTAAGATGACATCTTACAGACAACCCTTAATCTTAACAAAAGAAAAAAAGGCCAGTGAACAACAGATAAGGGAACCAAAAAGTCTGACCTGGTCTTCAAATAACGACCAAGGACTTCCTGAACCTGGTTGCCCAACGGGGGTCTGCAGAAATGTTTATTAATCAATGAATCATGTAAGAGAATTTTATGGTGTAATTAGAAGCATTAGAGAAACTTGGGGTGATACCTTAGGTGCTTTGACTTTCCTATTGCGATCGCGCACAAGTAATTTCATGAACTTATTAGGGTTGGACATATTACTCATTTGAGAAGCCACTGGAGAAGAAATTGGACCAGCCAAAGTAGTAAGATTGTCAAATAATAGAGAAATGGCAATATGTAATTGAGAAAATACATGAAGATTGAAAAAATTACTTAATCTACCAAATTACTAATAACACACAAATAAAATAAGAAAGAGCCATACCACTACTTCCATTGGAGTCAAATTGATGTGGATCCAATCTCTTTCTTGAGTGATCCTTCTGAATTACCATGAGCATGAAAAATATTAGATGATGTGCATTAGATAATCAAGAGAAACGTTAATCTGTCTACAAACATAGACACCCTGACAAGCCATAGATGTGATTGATTACTCTGTTGAACTAAGAGCGACTCTAACAATCTTTTTGTTGTGAAGACTCAATAAGGTCCATAACATTCATCAATGACATGGTTAGATACTTAATCTTTTTCAATTTTTGTGTTGAAGCACTTAAGATTTAACTAGCTACCTAAAGTTCTTCCATAGTTCCATATAATGTAATTCAACAAAAATTGGTAACATGTTCTTAATCAACTCAATTAAAACCTAATCACTTATTATATGGCACCGAAACACTAGTTTTGAAAAATGTTACTCACCTGCTCATTTTGAAAATTAGAGTCAAGTTGCCATCGGTTCTCAAATGCAGATCCCTGCAACACCAAAAGACAAAATTCAGTCATGACAACTAAAAGACAATAAGGCTCGATTAAGTTTCTACATACCGGATGTTTTACTTTCTTTTTCTTTTTAGGTCTATTTGATACTTCCATGGAATCGAACTGTAATTGTTTTTCATAGTCTCCCACTGATTCAGCTTCCATAGTGTTCTGCATTTGGGACACGCCATGTAGAGTACTTTGCTCATCCTGAAAAGAATTGTTATCACCACTTGAAGCATCTGTTCTGTTTGGTGTCTGTATTTGCCC
The DNA here is from genome assembly GCA_963422505.1 of Pseudognaphalium luteoalbum. Taxonomy (NCBI): domain Eukaryota; kingdom Viridiplantae; phylum Streptophyta; class Magnoliopsida; order Asterales; family Asteraceae; genus Pseudognaphalium; species Pseudognaphalium luteoalbum. The sequence goes on from OY730192.1 coordinate 71,209,840, forward strand.
AGAAGATCCTGCATTGAATGGACTTATAATCCTCTGTCTGGATGCAGTACGCACACGTTTTGTTGGAATTGCAACATTTAGACTGCTGCCAGATCGTTTTCCATTCAACACGGATGGTTGAGTTCCTACAGTCCTTTCAACAGATTGCATGTATGACGCATCACCTCCCATCTCATATGATCTTGGACCATATAATTTGAAGTTTTTCCTTCCTTTTTGAGCAGTTTTTGTAGATTTGATACCTTCTGAAACACCTGGCAAATAATACGTGCTTGTCTCTCCCTCATCCTCTTCAAATGCATTATCTTGAAAATTAAGTTTACATCAAGTTAGAGTTTCAATTGGAAAAATTACTAAACGCGGTCAGAAATATAGAAACAAATCTATATTACCTGCAGCAGCATCATAGCCAGAAGTATCCACTTCCTCTTGCATACTACTGCCAGTTGTCTGAAGAAAGAAAAAACATTATTAGTCAACTTAAGTTGACTGGTAATAAAAGAGAAAGCATCCAGATACGTCAAATTTATATAGAATTACTACACTCCAAAGACATGGGCTTACAGATTCCCTTCACATGCTGGACTTCATCCTAATCGTAAAACCTTATTTAACAATTTAAATAATGAACTCCGCAATTAATAAAAATTCACACGATGTACCGCACATGTGATCAAAATCACTTAAATGCATAACATATATTACTGTAGTAATCATAATCTTAACTTATATCTAACTGTGTAAATCCTGACATGTATTACCGTTGTATAAAATCCTCCTATTTCCCCAGCCTCCTAAATGTATAAAAAGACAAAGTAGTCGAATAGTGCTTAATATTGCAATACAAGTATTTACTGGTCTGTTAACTCTGTTTTGTCAAAAAAAACTTGGGGTGTGCTTGGTTGAGGGTATTAGTCTATTAGACTATAAGGAATGGCAATAAAAATGAATGAAGAGGCTCGGTATACTATAATGTAATCATTCATTGCTTAAAAGTGGTTAATGAGCCATTACCCACTAAATTGGGGGTAATGGTTATATTCCCCTCTATTCTCTGTAACTTCCATTCTCATCTCCTATTTTCTCTCTTTCTATATCTTTCCCTCTCTCTAAAGTTGTAATACGGAGTATAATGTAAAAATATGAGATCAACTAATCGTAATTTCTTTAATTCTTAACTTTTTATCTATCGTCAATGTATTGTAATTTATTTTTGTGTCGTCGGTCTTTTTCTCAACGGATAAAAAGATTGTTTGAATTTTCATATTTCTTATAACATATATCCCATCTTCAATTTGTCCTCTATCCTCATCTTCTTTCTTCTTTCTTTTCTCATTCACAATTCACAGTTACCAAAAGTTTTCATGATTTTAATTAGTTTATGAATATATCAAATATTATGCATTTAATTTTCACTAATATCCGAAAAGCAATATTTTTGTGCTCTTACTCATTACTTTTCTATTCATTCCTTGGTATTAACCAAGTGTTATCAATGCAATGATAATAGATATTACCATTCCTTCGCATTCTCCTTACCTTTCCTATTCCTATTCCTATTCCTAATCCTTTGTACGAACCAAGCGGCCCCTTAAATTAATGTGACAGCTCCCCCTTATCCACATCTATGCGTCTTATTTCCTTATAGGTGATATTCCAGCAATATTGATCAGAACAATAGAACCTCAAACACCAACCAAAATACTTCACTGCCATAGGATTAATGACTGTGAGACTAAATACTATTCTGGTAAGAATACATATAACATATCTATGTCAAAAATTCCACGATACAGATAAAATGATAAACTAAGAAAGTGTAACATGAAGAGAAGTCATTGCACAACAATTTTTACCTCAAACTGTAGCAAATGAGAATCAATAGCCTTTCTGTAGGCCTCAATTGCACCAGGTGGTACTGTATAAAAGAGGTTCTCCTGCATTACAGAAAACCGAAATTCATAAAGAACAATTAAATATAGAAGTGCAGAGATAGCAAACCATGTAACAATGTAAAGCATTATTATCTCCATTAAAGATCATTCACAGCTTAGTGAAGAAAGTATTGAAGTGGGTGTACTTTGCCTCCGACTGTCTCATTCTTTATGTGTAACAAAACCACACTGGAATGAACCAGAGCCAACTTAAAACGATTCATGCAAAATAATGGAACTGGAAACCGGACCAGACTGAACCTGAGCCAACCAAAACCAGACAACACACAATAATGGAATCCCAAAAACTGACCAGACTGAACCAGAGCCCAATCGAGAACCAGATTTTGAAACGTCATATTAAAAAAAAATGGTATATTGTTAAAAAGAGAAGGTTGGCTCATATTCCAAACCTAGTAAAGAACCAAATTTTGAGAAAACATTGAACTGAAAAATGGATCAAATATAACCGATCTCCCAATTCCAGTTCATTTTTTTGAATTTTGGTAGTCCAAACCAATTTTTGCACAGGTTAATAGTGAAGCAGAGGCAGCTAAATGTGGCATGCAATTATGGTTCAACTTGATGTGAGAAGGTAGTGAGTGCTAGTCCATACTTCTGTCAAGTTATCCTCCCAAGAACGGTCCACGATGCCTAGATCAGATATACTATCAAGAGGCACAGGTGCTTGAGTTGTGTTCCAATGAACTTGAGAGCTATTGGACTCCAGGAACCTTGCTGCATACCCCTGAACCCCAACTGCATGATCCTTTTTATGGCAGTATGACTCGGGTCCCTTGTATTTGGCCTGTAAAATGTAACATTGGCACAATATAAGGTGTGGTCTTTCTTACCACTGGCATAAACTTTTAAGTTTTAAATTAACTTGTAACATCCAACTAAACGTTTAATTACCCAGAAATTAGAGAGATAGAACACTAGTGCGTAATACTAATTATTAACTCCAACTTCATACTAAGTTGTTAAGTGTTCAATCCAATACCGTAACCTTATCAACTAACAAGAGCATTCATGTTTCGTATTGTTGCTGATATATTAGTTTTTACTCACAGTAACAGTTTGAAATATTATAAAGACCTGTATCATGTCCCAAAACTGCATGACAGCTTCTGCCAAGGTATGAGACACTTCCTTACGCTTCTGCAGTGAACTTTGTTGTTGGAATCTTAACCGCGAAGCAAAGGCAGCACTGCGTGAAATTTGAGCAGCTGCAGTGACCTTCCAAAGGTGCTCCTGTGGTAAACAGAGTACTGAGAATCACAATGGCTAAACCAAACGACCACAAAACTTAAAGAGTTACTGATCAGATAATATATTTTAAAAAGCTAGAAAAATAATATAATACATTACTGGGCTGACTTTGATCTATATAAGTAGAAACAAACCTGAGCGAAATCGTTAGCCAACCATGACATTTCCTCAAGGACAAAATCCCATTGAGATTTTAGTCGTCTCTCCAGAGACGATGTTCTAACAGATAATTCAACCATCCTCTTACGTTTCGCCTGTTTAGAATACAATCTCAAATCAGTTATTCAGGATATCAAGCTAGGAATACAATCAACTTTCTTAAGTTCAAAATACATGAAAAAAACAAAATAAACCTCTATAATTTGAGCCTCTTCTAAAATCAAGTCTTCACGCTCTTTGATTGCCAATTTCAATTTGTCCTGAGGGCAAGCATTTTGCTCTGTACCATCAGCGGAATGCCTGCCAGACAATGTGGACTCATGAAAACAAGTCTCATTTGAACCCAGAGGTCTGCTATTGCAAGGATCTCCATTTTGTGTAATGGAATCAGGTCCCACGACAATGCTTGGTTTTCTTTCTGTTTTTAAATCGGTGCATCCATCTGAGCCAACTTCTTTGGCAGATTCAGGTCCTTTCAGATCTTCCTCCTGTTTCAAAGCGGAGCCACCCTCACTGTAAGCCTGATCGACATTCAATATCTTATCACTCTTTTTTGCACCTAAATTAACATCCTCCAAATTTTGTTCTATCGGCCCATTAGTACGCAAAGCATTTCCATTATATTCACCAAAGCGTTGACTGGTTTGCGTACATGATGACTCAGCGTCCAATACCTTATTGGTATCAGGTATGCTTCTCATTTGTTCTGCATTTCCAAAGCCATTGGTCGGATTTTTTAATTCTGTCAGATGTAACTGCTCTATACCACCAAACGATCTAGGCTCCGTTAAAGCCGGTGTAAGAGTAGCTTCCTGACCATCGGATTTTACTGGAAAATTATGGTGATTCTCTTGTAAAGCGTTAGCATCTAAAACAGCGGCATATGGACCATGTGCAGGGCCAAGGGTTGATTGCACAGCAGGCTCACCATCTAACTCATTTCCTAAATGACTGGTAGAATTTTTTAAAGTGACACTAGCATTAGGACTTTTAGGGTTGGAATTGGAGTTTAACAAATAGTTCCGCTCCTGGTTGTCTGCATCATGTGTCAATCCCTTAAAATCTCTGGAAGCATGGCGAGAAGAATCACGATTTGGCCGAGATCTAATCCTACGCCTATATGATTTCTTGGGCAGTTCTAGTACAGCAGATTCGCCTGATTCTTTTAGTAGCATGAGATTATCAGCACTGTTCGGTTCACACACTGACGGAGCCCCTAATCTACCACTACTCTCAACAGAATCTCCATGGGGTGAAGCAGTAATTGCAAAACTACCTTTTGCTTCACTATAACACCATAAGAAAATCATGATAACAATGGAAGATGTTATCAATAATGATGATATTAACGCTGCATAAACATAAAAAATTGGATTCGTTACACACTAGAGACAGACCTTGTCGTCAACTGTTCAGGAAGCCGCTCTGTCAGTGATGTGGACTGGAAGCTAATTGATGCTCCATTTCCAGGTTTCAAGTCTAATGGATCTCCGCCCTGGGATAAATAAGTAATGGATCACTTAACTATGCAGAAAAATGCTTTAGAACATAATGATAAAAGTTATCCCATCAGCCTACTTTCTGCAAAAAATCTAACTCTCTTCTGAACTTCTCAGCAGCAGTGAACGTTTGCCTGTGATTAAAAACGATCCAGTTATGTTCAACTACATTGACAAATTATACGAGGCAACAAAAGCGAACATATTAATGTACACTGAAGGTCACCACTATTACCTAAGTTCTGCTTGAGTTTTCTCAAGATCTGATGATTGCTGCAGAGATGGTGTTGAAGAAATTCCAACTCCTCCCATGGAATCAAGCTCAGCATTGACTACAAGCATCCATGCATGCCCACTAATAGGACCTACAACTATGTTCCTGCCCTCAATTCAGAAAGTAAATCAATTTAACGAAAAGTGCGAGAAATCAGCTACGAACAAAGGGATCAAAAAGACATTAAGCATAATATGCATCTTTAAGCATTCCAAATACTAGTAACACGGTGATCTATTATATGTTGTATATGCTCAACCAGATGCAACAGGACCACGTTCAAATAGTTGATATACATTTCTTTAGGAAAAAAAATAGTGACAAATTATTATTGAAAGCTAAGAAGACAATAAGCAGTCCGGGTGATGAGAAACATGACTTAAGGGTGATAGGCATTGGATGTTTCCAGAGCCACAAGTAAGCTGAGAAGCAGTAGGCACTAAAAGTTATTAAGCATTAACCCAATCATGGAAAACAGATTTCAGTCGCCTAATATATAAATCTAGATTTACAATATCTAGGGGGGATTGGGTTAGCTAATTAAATAGAATGTATCAGCTTATTGCATTATCTTATCTAAATGGAGTAACCTAATATCATGTCATATTCTCAAACTTGCTTAATCTGTCCTGCTAAATTTGTAGATTACTATGAAACCCTACCAAGCTTCGTGTTTGCAGACTAATCTTTCAAAGGAGTTCTTGTTCATCATCACCATGGGCGTATCAAACACTCATATGACATTGTTCAATACGTGCACAGGATAGCTATAAAAAATACTTTAAACATGGTAATTTTAAGAGTTATAACTCATCAGATATAAAGCACATCGCACCAGCATTTACCGCAAGACACTACAATATGTTAAGTGATAGTAAGAAGAAATCAATCAACCTCTGCCGTCTCTGCTGTTCTTCTGTAGAAGAGGTTTGAATGAACAAGTTACATGTGCCCAGTGAATACATATGAGGATGATGGTTAAAATAGAAAATATTATTCCTAATTGAGTAACAGCCATGCACACGGTGAAAGAAGTAATAAAAAGAAATGCATGTTATTTAGGGTTAATATTGTAATTATGGAATACGTTGAACGCGAAACAATGATTATAGAAATGCACAAACATGGAAATTATCTACATCCAGGTTATCATTATTTACCATAACTGTGAGTCCATAACATAGTTATCATTCACTTCTTGCACCCAAGCAACACTCTCTGCCCGTTAATCGCATTTACTTTAAAAGTTCAACTTCAGTTAACAATCATAAATTCATAATGCAAAAAAGAGAAAATCACTTCAACTTACATCAATGAACTTATAGTCATTGAAAATTACAGTGCCTGGTACACACCACTGCTTAACACAGTCCATACCCACGTGTAACCACCATCATAAATGTTAATTATCTCAACAATAATGCTCCACCAATACATATAAAACGAATAACACACTAATTTGAGCAATTAAGAGTAACCCTAGTTTCATTTATTTGACACTAGGTTAGTATTCAGACATGCATTCGATCAAAATGCACCAATACAGCACTGCAATTGCATAAACACGCATTCATTACCCTACAATTAACTCTAAAACATAAATTCCCAATAGTCACAGTTCTAGGGTTTACACAACATAAAATATTTCGTTAAATTCTAGGGTTTCAAGGAGAAATACCTGAATTGCGAAGAGCAGTCCAGCAATTCCCAGCTTAGAAACGTTTCCCCTAACCTAATCGGCTCTAATTTAAATTAAAATCGATCAATTTTTGGAATCAAAAATCAATTTTGCCCTAGAAAATACAGGACATGAAAAGAATAGAGTGAGTGGTTCCTAATTGAAATTGTTTGCCCTAATCACTCAGAAATTATAGATACAGATGATATACATAAATGTTTGATTTGTGTTTTGCATATAAAAATGTTGTTTGTTCGTCTTCAAGCTCGTAATTTTTGTTTCTCGCTCTTAAAGGTTTCTCTCTCTAAGATTTGGAAGAAGGAAAAAAAAAACTATTTCGTCGTCTCTGTGAGTAGTGGGCTGGACATGCAGACGTCCACGAACAGGGCTTTTTTGGGCTTTTGGTAAACCTTTTGTTAATGAAAAGGGGTTACAAACTTATATTAATATTTCTTTTTTGTACATATAAATCTCTTTAGTGTTTTTTATACACTTTTTGTACGGTTAATTATGATCCATAAGTGTGTTTCATTAAATATAGATGGGAGATGGGAGATTACTTGAAACTATTTTCCCAAAAAATAAATAATAATTAACTTATCAACCCAATTAGGACAAAAAATTTGGCCATTAACGTTACAAAGATTGTTAAATTTGCAGTTGATATAGCATTATTAGATTACAGCAAAACGTTAATTTTGTACAAGTTGTAGACTCCGCAATCCGATCAAGGTCAAACCAAAATCATCAAGTGTGTCATATTTAAGGCTTATTATTATTATATACATGCTTGTTGGCAAGTCCACTTTTTCTTTTGACCGGTTGATGAAGGCCGTGAGAGAGCCGGTTTTATCTTTTATTCCATAACTTTTTCTTTATCAAGTAGGTAATATTAATTGTAGTCGTGGAAAAAAATTGTCTTAATCAAGTGTAAGCGTGTAACTCAAATATTGATTACATAACAATTAGATTATGGGAAACACAAATTTTAAGAGAATGTATCAATTACCTTAAAATATTTTTAAAAGGAGAAAAAATTTAAATGGACAATCAGGGACTCTTTTACCTCTCATGGTCCGTATTAGACAATATATCTTCAAAATGGACGCTAATTTCGCAATAAAATCACATCATTAATTCTAAACAATCTAAACTCGCCACCTACCATTAATATCCCGGGGTCAACGTAATTTCCGCAGTCAACGAAAAATCCACTTTTTCACTAAAAGGACAATATACCCTCAGTAGTGATAAAAAAAAATTTAAACACTCGAGTAAGCAACATTTCATTTCTTCAAGCATAATCATCTAATTATACCCTTTAATTCAATTTAATGTAATGTATAATATAACTCCAAAGGCCCACCATCATCCAGATGACAATACTCAGCCCCACTAGAGCAAATATAACAGTAGGAATTTATGTTTGATTGCGAGAATTAAGTTGACTCATAGGATATTGGTACTATGTGGCGCAATTGGATTGGTTTTGAATTACCGTAGTTCCGCTGCTCTTTTTCTACGGGAATTACGTTGACCCACGTGATATTGCTGCTACATGATGCAATTTGTTTGGTTTTGAACTACCGCGGTTGTGTTGCTTTTTTCTGCGGAATTAATATCTATTTTGAAGAAGAAAAAATGATGATACGAATCAAGGAAGGTAAATGGATTTGTTTACTGAGCATTTTAAAGTGAAATTTCTTTTAAAAATTCAAAATTAAGTGATTATCTCATACAATCACATTTTATGATTGAAAAATCACATTAGATTATTATCGATGATAACAACAGCAAAAGTAGTTTATAAAATATCTTTTTTATATAAGTGTATATACTAACTTATAAGATTTATTTAAATTAGATTACATACTTTAAAAAAGTTTTGAATAATGTGTTTGATTTTTTTAATTTTTGAAAGTGGGTAATAAAGTCATTTTGACATCTTCACATAATTTGTTCTTGTCATTTGAACTTTACCCCATGTTTAAATATCAACATTATAGTACGTCCAATTTAGAAAATAGATCACATAGTACAACTAACGGGGATAAACAAATGACTTACATATTTACAATTATCATACATAATATGTACATCATCGAATATCTTATATGCTGTCAACATCATCTTTAAAATTAGGTGCAAAATCAAAATTACATTTTTAGTCGTTTAAGTTTTTCACTTGAACATAATCACCATGTTTTACCCTTATGTTATACCTTGACAACGTGTATCGGCAAACGCCACCTAAGATTGTCCCAAATATCATTACTCATTTGATCCTTAATTAAGTTTTATTTACAAGCGGTTTAGCATCGAGACAACCTACTGTATACAATAGTTCTAATCAGAGGTGACAAAATGAATGAGTCGGGTCGGGTCTCGGGTCTAGATGGGTTTGGGTCTAAATGGGTCCGGGTTTAGATGGGTCATTTAGAAGGATGGGTCTAAACGAGTTCGGGTCAATTTGGTCTCAGGTCGGGTCATTGGGTTCATCAAAAAAAAATTAATTTGAGTGAAAAATGAATAGAGGTGGAAAAAAAAATTACCTGCTAGACGCATCCTGTAACACCCTCAAATTTACTGTTTGGCGGAAGCATAATTTGGGTGTTACTAATCAATGATCAAAGCACACAGATATATAGTGAACGACTCTATATGCGTCGTTTTAACAAAATATATTAATAGTAAAAAGTTTATAATAATTGAATTCGTACATAGCTCGTGTTCGATTAAATGAGAGATTCCAATACATAGATACTTGTACAAAATATATTAATGCAAGGAAATCTCTATTGTCTGCATGCTGACTCGAGCTATAGTAATCCTGAGGGCAGTCCAAAATCTACTGTTGAGTACCTGTGATACATGCTAAAATGGGTCAGCTATTGCTGGTGAGCTCACATGTTTGAATGTCAAATAATATCGTATGAACCGCAAGATTTAAATACTGATTTGCATCCAGCAAAAAGGATAATGATTTTGTATACAGCCATGAGCACATAATGTCGCACCCCCAAATTCGGGTTGTGGAAGCGAATCGGGTCGGGGCGCGACTAATCAATATACACAGCACAAAAGATATAATGAACGACCACTACATGCGTCGTTTTACATTTAATTTGATAAAATAAAAGTTTACATCAAAGTATCGTTTACATTAGCTCCTTTTGAAATTGAGAGATTTAAGTACATAATTAAACTATACAAAATGTAATAATGCAACTAAATCTCTGATTGTTTGCATGCTGACTCGAGCTAATGGATCTTGATTAAGCAGTCCAACCTACTGCTGGTCACCTGTGATACATGCTAAAATGGGTCAGTGAAACGCTGGTGAGCTCACAGGTTTGTATATCAACATATATTTGTATGAACCACAAGATTTTATAATATAATTGAATTTAAAATGCAATTAAGCAAAATAAAAGTTATACAGCCATGAGCACATAGTCTGAGCTTAACTTGAGTGTCAGGTCCAATTAAGGAAACCCAACTGAGTTGCCTCCTACGAGTGCCTAATCCACACTCGTCTTCCCAAATGCTAATACGTCCGTTTGACCAGTTAGTGCGTGCTAACCCGGACGAGGATTGTCAATCCTATATGATATCATATACTAACATTCACGCTACAGATGTATTACCAGACTATGCTATGGAGGGCTTTATTGATTAGTTGAAAACAACTCATGTAGTATTTGATTGAATTGTACTTGCGTTCTACTTGTAAAACAAAACGAGCAATAATATCACACCCCTTAATGAAAAACAGTAAAATAGGGGCTATGAGACTCACCTGAGCCTTGAGTGTTTATTAAAATAAACTTGAATTGGTTAGCTGTGAATTAATGTCCGAAGACTTGTAACCTGTCGGGCGTTCAAAACGCGTAATGTTATATGAGTGAGTAGATGTCTCAACAGACCATCTATGTTTGTTGTCCAACAATTAGTTATGTCCAAATGTTTGATTGTTTAACTTTGTTTATCAAAAACGTGTACGACCCGTTGGTGAAAGTTTGTAATAATAATTCTTTAAGACATTATTATTAATTCTGTGTCATCGTATACATTGTTACAGTATGTATCATGTGTGGTTATAAGTGGTTACCCGTGTTCGATACTTAGTGAAGAAACAAGTCCCATAAATTCTGTCTTTAGCGACACTAGTAGCGACACTAGTGTCAGTGTCGCAAGTCATGCTACACTAGGGTAAGTGTCGTAGTGTATGCGAGTGTCGCAGGTCATGCGACACTAAGGTCAATATCACAGTGAGTTTATGCGACACTAGGGTCAGTGTCACATTAAGGTCAGTGTCGCCGTGAGGTTATGCGACATTAGGGTCAGTGTCGCATGTTCAAACAAATTTTCAATAAGTAGCGACACTAATAGCGACACTATGGTAGTGTCGCAGGTCATGCGACACTAGCGTCTGGTCAAATTTCTATTTTTAGCCCAAGTGTATCCAAGTGTCGGTTTTTCATTCGGGAAACTTTCTAAATTTAGTTTTTGGTCCAAGTTACTAATTTGGTCAACCAAACCCATTTTTGTTACCACTTTCCAAATATAGTAAGTTTTTCGAAAACTAGCCACTTTTGTTGACTTGGTCAAACTTACTCGGTTTGACCCGAAACTTTCACCCAACCCAAATATCAATTTATAGAGTCTAAATAATTTGTCGTTTGGTGTCCAAGTTCACCAAGAGTGTCGATTCTTATAAAAGTTCCAAATATTTAAGATTTCACATTTTCGACTTTTTGTCGGTTTATTTCACCAAGTGATATTACCAATTTCTGGTCCAAGTCAAGTCTCACAATTTTTATCAACTGATCTTCTATGTGTGTAGTGTCTAACTTATGTTTTCCAAGAGTCTTAAGTCCCATACTCATAGAGAAACAAAAATATTAACCATGCATAGTCCAGATTCTGTTTTTAACCAGGTCAGTCCCACAAATTGACGAATAGAGACAAATACGTTCGGATCTGGTAAAAACGTAAAACATGAAAGTTGTAGATCTTTTCAATACGCAAATTTTAAAAAAATGCATCTTCTAACTCTTCTTAGAACTCGAGTTATGACATTTTTAGTAATCTGTGTTTTTCTGGACAGATTGTGTATCTTTTGTGAAAAAATCATAAAAACGTATTTTAAGTTTATATTTGAACATAATCTTGTTAGATGAGTTTTATAACATATAAATAAACAATATGAAAGTAAGAAAGAGTTTCCTTACAAAGATTTTAATGGAAATGAGATGAGGAGAAAGAGTAGTTGTTGTTGAGCTTGTGTTCTTTGTAAAATAGTGACTTTGATGGTGGTGGTGCTATGGTAGTTTATGGTGGTTGTGGTGGTGGTGAAGTGGCTGAATTTTCTCTGGAGTTTTTGAGAGAGAATTGATAGAGAGAAGGTGGAGAAAGTGTGAGTAAATGAGTTAGTGGAAGTGTTCTTGCATGTTGAATGTATGGAGGCATATGTGAGTGGTGTGCATGAGAGTTTAGAGGGTGAAATGGGAGGTGGTGCATGTGGCACATGGGGGGCATGGGGGGGCCGGCCTAGGGGGCCCACACAAGGGTATTTTGGTCATTTTCTTGTTCCCAATTTAATTTGTGACGTTTTAGGTTCGTTTACTCGTTCGGTTTGGTGTTAAACGTTTATTACGCGTTTTTAAGTAACGATTTGAATTTCAATACTTTCACTTGAAGTGTTCATTCTAAATACTTGGAAAAACATTTATAAAAATGATTCGTTAATTTTTGTGATCTCGATTTGCGCATTCATTGTACGGATTCTAAATCACGTAACCGTTGTTTGTACGATATGAATTAATTACAAAGTATTATTATCAAGATAATATTTTGGGAAAGATATTGTCATTAAATAATGTTATATTATTTAATAAAATTATTTCACCAACGTCCGTATTTAATTGAACCGAAATACATTCGATTTGAAACTTGTACGATTTAATCGAATCGCATAATTGTATATATTCAATAATATATATATCGGTACATTAATTAGCCTAACACAGAACTAATTACATGTATTAATAATTGATTAGGCACTTAATTACTAGCCCTAATTCGACGGGTGTCACACATAATCTGAGCTTAACTCGAGGGGTCAGGATCCACCTTTAAGGACCTGATCGAGGTGCCTCCACGAGTGCCTAATCAACACTCGTCTGAACAAATATTAGTACGTCCATTTACCCAGTTAGTGCTTGCTAACCTGGACGAGGAGGGTCAATCCTATATGATATCATATACTAATATTCACGCTACAACGTATTACCAAACTATGCTGACGGAGGACTTTGAAATGATTAGTTGTGTGAAACTCATATAGTATATGAAAATGTTTGTACTTGCGTTCACATGTTAAAAATAAGCAATGGATCACACCCCTGAGTAAAAACAGTAAAAGATGGGCCATGAGACTCACCTGAGTCTTGAAGCGTTAAATCAATAAACGTGAGTTGATTAATCGATTAGTGATGGTCCGAAGACTCGTAACCTGAGGGTGTCCACGACACGCGATGGTTATAAACATGATTGGGTATCTCAAAGATCACCCTTGTAGTTGTTCGTCCAACTAGAATGTCCAAATTACTACGATTTGGTTGATTTATTTAAGTATTTGAAAATGTGTACGACCCGTTGGTGAGTGTTTGTAATAATAATCTTATCATTATCATTATGATTTCGAAGTGTCATGCTTGAAAATATGTTCCAATGTGTTTTAGAAGTCGTATCGTATAAAGGTTTGAGGTTATGGAAGGTCGACACTTAGAGTGAAAGAGATTTGCAAACAGCCTGTTTTTAGCGTCACTTGATGCGACACTTGGGGGTTTAGGCGTCACTTAGGAAGTGACGCATGAAATAGTAAAATCTGAGTTAAGGGCGTCACTTAGGGAAGTGACGCATGATGAGGCGTCACTAAGGCAGTGTCGGGTGTTAGTGTCGGGTAAGGGTTCTAGGCGTCACTAGGCGAGTGACGGATGAAATCAAAGTTCAATTATAGGCGACACTTAGACAAGTGTCGCGAGGAGTGTCGGTAAGTGGTGTTGGGCGTCACTGGACAAGTGACATCTGTGAGTGTCGGGAAAAAGGGGTTTTATGCGGCACTTATTTAAGTGACGCAACTTTAGGGCTTTATGCGTCACTCGATGTTGCACTTAAGTGACGCACGAAGTGACGCTATATTGGACTGGCCTATGCGACACTTAAAACTGTTCGACGGATTTTGAGCCAAAAACGAGTTTTCCGGTTTCCGTTTGGTCCGATCCTTTTACCCAACCTTTAGATGGACATTTCAAAGCTAAATAAACAACTTTCAAGTAAAAATATACAAAATCGAAGAGTTTCGAGATTTGTCAGGAATCTTACAAGTTCACGCGGAGAGATTTCGTAAAGATGGAAATGTAGATCGTGACTCCGTGAATCTTTTCTTCCAAACGAGCGAGACGATCCGAGCAAGTGTGGTGGTGTTATTTTGATGATTAAAGAGGTGGTGGTGGTGGTTTTCTTGAAAGAAAGAGAGAAAAAGAAAGGAAGAGAGAGAGAGGGAAGGAAGGAAATGAGGAAAAAGAAGGGAAGGGAGGGGGTTTTTGTGACAACCGTCAAAAATCTCGGGTCATTACTGCACTTGAATCTCAAACTACATTTACAGCATTCCTTAAATCCTAGTGAAATTTCTAGATTATGACTCCGTAGGCTTACTAGAGTTGTAGTACGTCTTAGAGACTGTTTGGTGAACTTTAAATACCCGTAGACATATTAAATTAGGTTACTAAGTGCCTAATAAAACAAAGAAAAGTCCACCCCTTTATGTCCTCACAAAATCCACATCGTATCACAAAAATTGAAATTTCGGTGACTCGACAAGTAAAATTCAATCGGACGGTACCCGACTTTACAAGAACGTTAGTGAAAACAATTTCATAAATAACTTAAAGCTATTTTATAATTTAAATAGTAGTTAATTACATATTATTATTATATTGTTAAAATAATATGCGAAAAACCTAGACGTTTTGCTTAAAACGTCTCAAACGCAACGAAAATGCGTGAATCAAATTCGACACTCAAACGAAAGTCAATAAATATTTTGATAACTTAAAATAAAGTATTTTAATAATACTTCAATGGAAAATAATCCCAATTATATCATTAATTTAAACGACTCAAAATAACGTTACGCGATTTAAAGTTTTAACGAAAATAATGGGTAAACGAACACAATACGTAACCTAAACTTGATAGACAAAAATAAAACTGATTTTTAACCATTTGTGGGTCCCCAAAAACGTTCACCCTTCTCCCCTTTCCATGTGATCACCACCCATTTTGATCAATGAGGTTGCATGCAAATGAAAGACTCCACCATCTTACTTACACTCTCATCATCTCATTCATTTTCACTCTCACCTCCCCTCAAAACTCTCTCAATATTTCTGGAGTATTTCCAGCCTTTAAACCACCACCCAACATCCACCATTGACCACCACATAAATCCCTTTGACCACCATAGCACCACCACTCAAAAACACCACCATCTTGCAAGGAAATTCAAGAAAAAGCAAGCTACATTACCTCCTCATAACATCTCTGCCATTCTTTCCTTGTAACCACCATTGTAAGGGTTCTTTTATGTTTATATTACTCTTATTAACATGTATTTAAAGTTCTCTCAAAGGTTTATGTTCTTAACCATACTTAAAAACTATTTTTCTTAACAAAAAGTTCATGAAAAAGGCTATTTTACATTCTCTCCAGAAAGTTTCATCTACTTCCACGATTTTTATAAAAATAATTTCTTAATAAAAATAGACGTTTTTATAGTATAAATTCAAATTTTGGAAGTAACTTTCTAACCCCATAAACCTCATATTTTTCTCAATTCGTTTGATATTTTTAATAATTTTTGTGAAAAAAGATGTACAAACTGTTAGAAAAAGTCAGAAACTTTTCTCTCAGTATTTTAATGATAACTGGAGCTTCACACCTCCAATTGACTTGAAACCAACGTCAAAAGTTTACTTATTTTGTTGGCTATAACTTTCGTGTTGATCACTTTTTCTAGAACCCAATAGATTTTGCCCAGAAATAATGATTGCATGCATGTGTTTAGATTTGACCTCAGAAGATAAAAGTAAATTTTAAAAATACTTGGACTTCTCTATAATTCCTGGAAAAATAACAGAAAATAACTAATATCCTGGGGATTAACTGTGATTTTTTTCTTATTTTATTTCAGATCATAAGTATTTTTCATAAATTCAACAAACTGATGTAATTTTCTGGATATAAGAATGTGGACTGATTTTTGGTAAAAGTTGGAAACCGACACTTGCGGACTTTCTATTTAAGGAAAAACTAACTCCTTATGACTAATGAACATGTTTAAGGTTTGAGTAAAAGTCTCGGGTCAAACCGAGAAGGTTTGACCGATTCAACAAGAACGGGCCTCGATTTCGAAAACGAGAAACTTACTATTTTTGAAAACGGGTTTGGGTGTCTTATGATGTAATCATCAGATTGTGTATTGTTAATCATAAATTGTGAAGAACCAAAGTTCCGACACTCAAAACACTATAAAATTTGGATACTAACAATCGTGAGACATGATATGACTTTCGTATTCAATTATTAATCAAACGTGGATATTGGACGTTAACAAACTACAAGGCAAAAACTAACTATATTGGCACTTGGTAATCTAAATAATTAACTAAGCAATCTCAACAAACCAAATTACCGAGAATCTAACTAGAAACCTCGTGTTCATAGGACTTGGATAGGAGTCGTATTTGACAAGCACACGTGTTACATCCATCGGTTTACGTTTACGCTCAACTATGAGTTTTCACAGCCCTTTTTTACTTGTTTATTATTTTGGGGTGAAAAACATGATCTCGAACTTTAACTAGATTGGTTGTACTCTTTATGAACTTGTTGAACTTTTGCTATACTATTTATGCGAATTGGTATACACTATTGTTATGCTTGAGTACTATCGTACTAAAGTCCCCAAAAATACAGTTTACACTACTTATTAACTCGTTCGAGAGCTAGACGAGCCGTTGATATCTATGGATAGCGCTATTTAGGGGGAAACCACTCCTCACTCACACTGGTCATGAGTGCATAGTATCACCTTACTCATGTTAGCGATAGAACATGGAGCTTGGGCATGTGTTGGTTGAATTTGTTTAGTAGTGGCCTCAATTGCATTAACACTCTTGTATATTACCTTTCATATACGCAACTATTACAACCAATCATTTTTATTCATGTCATTTATGAACAAAGCTTTTAATTCATTTGTTTGTAACACTAAACCTGTGTACTAACCAACTATGACCATAGTTGACCCTTTTGTTTTATCATGTTTTTCAGGAGAACGATAGTAAGGTGCACTCTAGGAGTACATTAGCATGGATGCATGTTCACACGCGTTTGCTTTATTTTGAAACTATGACTCTCTTTTGGAAACTTTAAGAGCTTATTATAATTTCTTTTCGAACTGTGGTTGAAACTTGTAGTAATGTGTAATATTTTCTCTAAATTATGTATGATGTTGCTACTATATCTTATGCATTGTTACCTGGTACTTTTACATCTCGTGTTTCCGCTTTAGCGGGGTGTGACAGTTTTGATGAAGCCTCCTCCTTTTTCGCCCCTGCGTCTGCGCTCCGTGTGGTGTTCGTTTTCCCGATCGTTTAAATATACGTTTAAAATACGAATTTAAGTTGGAATATTATCTAAATAATATTTTGGACAAAATAGAGTTATTAAATAGTGTCGTATTATTTAATAAAAGTGTTCACCAACGTCCGTAATAATTGAATCGAATTACATCCGATTTGAAACTTGTACGATTTAATCAAATCGCATACTTGTATATATTCAACAATATATATTTTGATACAGTAATTAGCCTAAAACCAAACTAATTACATGTATTAACAGAGAATTAGACACTAATCACTAGTCCTAATTTGGCGGGTGTTACACATCCAAACTCGTTGGTTAATTGTTACACAATTATAGGTTATATTGAAAACTCATTTAGATCCATTCAAAAAATGGAGAGGAGACCCAACAAACTCATCTCCTCCTTAAAAATAACCAAACTCACTCATAATTAACCAATGGGTCTAAAATTGTCACCTCTAGTTCTAATATATATCAATTTATTCTAAATCAAATGGCTTTTGCCCTAGTGATATCAAAAGAAAAAGAATAATACCACAAGAATCGAACTTGCATGAAGGCCAAACGGAGTATCTTTATTTATTCGCGTGATTGTTAACTGCTCAGTCTACTTGCTCAATCGATAAAACGTTGCAATGTTTATTCATCGTATTCGATAATTGATCTACAGAAGTTAATACATTATATAACTCCAATGCATCAATATTTTGAAATTGTGGTGCACCAATAGAGTATAACCAATATACATCAACATTTTTAAACTATTATGTACTGATTTTTTATATTATATTATGATGTAATTATATTGTAACAATTCTGTATCTATTGTTTAACTAAAATCACTAATTTAAATGTAACTACCACTTAATATAAAAATCGATGAATAAGTGTAATATTTAATATATTTTTAAAAAAAGTAAAAGAAAGACGATTACAATGAAACACAAATATATATTAATGAACTCATTGAGTTTGGGGTGGGCTTTAGTGTACCCGAACCCGTTTATTTTATCCATATCATTACCCAATCAAATACCATGGTACCTATCGGGTTTTTGGCATCCCATGAGTATCAATTATCTGCATTTGAATATTGTGGGATAAAATGACGGGTTACAAATCCTGAACAAAAAACTGAAATCTAACATAAAACAAATCACAATATTCTAATATTTAAGATTTCAATTGTGAAAGCAAATGGTTTTAAGGTTAACCGATTAAAAGTTTCGAACCAATATTTTAAAAACATACAACTTAAAATGTCGTAGTAATGAAAATTCAAATGAATACGTATCAAGTTTAAATAATATTCAAAGATGGTCTAGTGATTATGGTTGTTAATAAGGAAGTCATATACACAGTCTGTCATATATAATTGAATACGTACTTAATTCTTCATGCTTTGTGTTAGATTAGGTTTATGCGGTATGTCACATCGTTATACGTGTAACGTTCTATTACTTAATTTATAATATTTATCGGGTATATCCCCTCTACCCGTAAATTCAAACAAAAGCCTATAGAAAATTTGATGCAAGACAGGAGGCTTGAAACTTATTTTGAACCTTATGTAGAAAGAATAATTAAAAAAGGGAAAAAAAATTGTTATATAAAATTAAAAATTAGTTAGAATAATTATGCGGTGTGGATACGAATAAGCATGTATGTACGTGAATACATGCAATCAAACCGATATTATTTTTGCAGAGACTCTCCTTTAAACCAGATAGTCAATTCCCCCTTATAATTCAATTTCCAACAATAATGAATAGTAGCGTTTTGTCTTATTTTTACTTTTCTTTTCTTTCCTTTATTATTATTATTATTATTATTATTATTATTATTATTATTATTATTTTATTTCTCTCATTTATTATTGTTATAGCTATTATTATACTTTTGTCATAATTATAATTTGTTTTTGTTGTTAATATTATTTTAATTATATTGTTAATCAACTAAGCTATATTGTTTATTATTTCGTCTTTTTCATATTTCACTCTAATACGATGTTAAGCAGAAAACATTTGTAATATTGATCTAAGCAAAATTTAATTTACATGGTTTTAGCTAATTATAACTTCCAAAATATTATTTTTGCTATAGTATGTGACGAAAGATAATGACGAATCAAATACGAATCATTTTTTTTTTTTTTAAATTCCCGAATGCGGCAAAAAAGTATCCAACGTTCATCTCAAAAGTCAAAACACAATCCAATTATGTTGACTTTAGATTTTCACCCACCTTCTTAAAAGCTAGTGGTACAAAACATGGACAGGGCCCTGATGACATGGTCCTAATAGAGATTGCAAGCATGGCATCCTTTAATATAGTAATTGTCAAATTTGTTCATTTATTTGATGAATTAAAATAGCACCCAGCTTTTTCTTACAAATTATGAATAGATTTATAATTAATTTTGGTAATCAAATGCTAATACAAGAACAGTGCATAAAGAGTTTAAGGTGTGCTATTACTTTAGTAAATAGTAGAATATATAACAGATCATATACAAAAAAAGATTCTAATACATCATTGATGAAACTTGGCACAACAAACGACTACAACATCATCTATTCAGTGAAGTTTTCTAAAGCTATAACTATATGTATCTCAGAGCGCATTACTCATTTGCGGAATTCAAGTTGCTCCTTCCTCTACAAAGAATTTAAGGGGAGAAATAAAACATTTTTTCTGCAAGACAGTTCCTGTACAAGTCAAACAAAACTTCATTAACACGTAGAAATCCAAAACTCGACTATTTGTCAAATATCCCGAGAATCCTTAACTTAAGAGATGCTAGAGAAATTTATCGACTAGTTTAATATTCAATACATGTAATGATGGTACAGATAGGTAATAATCACAATTCTTAACTACATAAATTACGGATACAAAGAGATTGAAGAGGGAAGACTCGTGTCCGTGATTCACATGAAAATGTTAAAGTTAACATGGAATAAAGGTACGAAAAACGATTGATTAAGAGATATCTCTATCTATAATATCCTTCTTGTCCTAATTTCCTTTTTATGATGATAATGAGCAAAGAGAGATATTTCACAATGTTCTTGGGATTCTTTCAAAAGGGTGTTACAAAATAACAAAATGCAATTAACAAAGGGAATATATGTTTGCAGTTGAGGAGGCAAATTTGAGCTGGTTTAGGGTTGCTTGGGTAATGTGTGGGTCAAAACGGTAAACTTATTAGTACAAGTTGTGAGTCAGGTTTGCTTGACCCAAAACACTCTTGTCCAAAAGCGTGTCAAATATGATTACAGAAATTAAACTATTACAATATTATATTTTTCCTTCTGAAAACATCAATTAGAAGGCTGTATACAATAAAAATACACTTTGGACATATTTTCACCCAATCACGAATCACCCATTCGACCCATTTTAAATTTATTTTTAAGATATACATTTTATTTATCTTATTTTACTTGTTAGGATAAAACATAGACTGAACTGACCCACCCATAAGTAATATGTTACCTTCAAAACTTATCGTCTGGATTCTGTTTTTCCCACAGAAGAAAGTGCAAGCCGAAGTTCCTTCACATGGTTACTCATTCCATTCATGTTGTAAGCTTTAATCATGGTTCTATACGTGATCTTATCAGGTTGACATCCTTTGCTTTCCATCATTGGTAGGACTGCTTTCATTTCTGCCAAACACCCCATCATACCATAAGCATCGACTAAACAGTTAAAAAACACGGTATCAACTGTCACATCTGAACTCTCAATGTATCTCAAAAGACCCCCGATTTTTTCAGCTTTGCCAGCTTGAGCATAACCCCTTACAAGTGAACAAAGTGTCACACAGTTCGGCTTTATGCTTTCAGATTGCATTAACCTAAATAAAAACTCCATCTGGGTCAGATCTCCAGCCCTGCCAAATGCATCTATGACAATATTATAAGTTACAAGAGTCCATGTGAAATGGTATTTCTGCATGTATTCCATGACCGCACTCATTTTCTTATAATTTCCAGTTTTCCCATAAGAATCCAAGAGAATATTAAAGGTTTTTATGTTAGGTTGAATTCCTGCACTAAGAAACTTCTCGTAGCACTTTTCCATTGTTTCTATTTGCCCACTGCCACCAAATGCTCTTATTGTTGAATTCATGGTCCATACATCGGGCTTACACTCCCTTTGGCGGAGCATTTCCACAAGTGTCGATTCCATATCCACAAATCTGTGGGCAAAGTTTAAAACATGAACAGTCATATGTAAGTTCCGCTTGGAGGTGGCAAAATGGGCGGGTCGGGCAGGTTGGGAAACGGTTCAAAACGGGTTTGTGTCTAAACATTAATTGGCGTTTTGGGCTGGATTTAGTTGACAAACTGCCTTTTGTCCAAAACTTCCAAATTTCTTACATTAATATTAACGTGTCACATGATCTAAAAGAATTACCTATACAATGATCTAACTTTCTGAATAAAGTAGGGCAAAATGCAAGAAATAGCAATATCGTATTCACTTTCTATGCATATATGCAACACAAATTTTTAACCATTTAACGCGACAGATAAACCTTTTCTTACCAAAGTATGCGACTGTATGGTAAATGTGCTGCCTTGAATAGTGAGCAAAAAGTGAGTATGTAAATGTAACTACGGTGCTTTAAATAGTTACAGATTGCAATTTGGGAGGAATTGGTAAGTATGTTACATATCTCTGCAGAAAGTGTATGGCATTGCCTTCTCTTGCAGTTTCCCTTAGAAATAAACTTCAGCCAACTTTTGACTTGTTCATTAGCAGATGGGTCAAATTTGCCCCATAAATTTAGCTTTCTCATTGACCTGGCCCGTTAGAGAAAAAACGTAACCCATATGACCCGTTCATTAGCAGATGGGTTGAATTTGCCACCACACATCAACAATCCTAATGGAATATCTATTTGAAAAAAGGTTACCTTTTTGCTTTCCCATATGCATCAATAAGCGTATTATAAGTAACTGTATTCGGCTTGACTCCTTGCGAGACCATCTCAGAAAGAAGAGATTGCACTTTCTCAAATTCGTGAAAATGAAGGCATGATTTAATGAGAATTGAATACGTGTATACATCTGGATGGCAGTTAGGAGTGTTTCTCATCTCTTCTAGTATTGAAAATGCTTTACGAAATAGGCCACTTCGACTGTAGGCAGAAAGAAGAGCAGTGTATGACTCTTGGTTAACGATACAACCTTCATCAATCATTGCCTGAAATAAGGAATGAGCTTTCTCTGGTTGCTTACATTTTCCAAGCATCACAATAAGCTTCACGTATATTGCAGAGTTAGGCCTGTACCATAGCTGCTCACGTAATAGTTCAAAAACCTGAAGTAGTAAAGAAACATATAAATCATTCAACTGCTCAATGATTGACAATACACACACATACTATTGTTATACTTGTATATATATTGATAAACGACCAAGAGGCCTTTGGTCGAACGTTGTCTAAGTTCATCTGCAGTTTAATAAAAAGGTTAACAAGAAAAATTTGTCACTCAATCTAATTTCAAAAGAGTAAATTTGCCATTAATCATATGAAAGGCCCTTATTTGCCACTAAACATGGGCTGTTAGTGCAAGTTTGCAATTCAGCCAATTAATGCATTGAGTCGTTGACGTACTTGATATAAAACACAGCCCATATTGAGCCACATATATGTATATAGACTATAACTGCAACCTCATGTTAATCCAGCATGTCTTCCTTCTTTTTATTTGCAGGAAAGACTTGGGGGTTGTTAATTTTCTGTTTTATGGTATAGTTGACGCAGTATTCCTTTGTGCCTGCCAGTAATTGTGGAGCCTAGTTTTTAGGTGAAATCATTACTTATGTTTGTTCAGTGTGTGTACAAAGCTACATATTGATCCAGCTTAGAATGTTACTATCTTAGTGACTATTATTAATTTGTAGCATAACTTATTTGTTACTTTGTTACACTTACATCAGTCACCCTGAAGTTAGGGTATTAGGTGAAATCACTATAGAAGAGTGAATGTTAGCTGCATATGTTGGCTGGAAAGCATCCAGTTTAGGATGGAACACAGAGAGTAAATAACAGTTTCGAATGATTCATGTTAGGTATATATAAGTGCAAATCAGTGATGTCTACATGCTATCATATCTGGCTCTTTTTGCAGTTTAGTGTTAGGCAACGGCCAATGGGTCAAAATGATTTCGGACCTAAACAAATGAATAATTTGGTATGCAGCTAAGCAGGTAAGGTCAAGACGGTTTCAGGTCATATATGACACCAAATCAATGGACAATGAAGTTGCTACTTGCTACTTGCTAGTGGATAGCATATAAATCCCATGGTCATTCTCTTGTATGAAATTCATACAAAACATGATGCGTCAAACAGTAAAGAAATTCATTCCTTTTTCAAATTAAATATTCTCTACATCAAGTACCGAAAAGTACTTTGGCTACATTGTTAATAGAGAATATGCACACATAATCGTATTCGACGGGCCAATAAAAATCTTCCAAAATAGGGTGGCCACCTGAGATATTAGGGACGACAGATTTGCCCTTATAAGTATGGGAAAATGATTTGTAATGTTGCGCCATGCCGCCATGTTAAGGCTATATGAGAGGTAACTGTGTAAGTGAAAGTTAAAAGATTATAAAAATTTAAATATCTTTAACTTGTTTGTCTTTAAGCTACCTAATTTACATAAAGTTCAAGTTACACGTAACGTTAAAAAGATGTTCGGGTAATCTTAATATTTCAAAGTTAGACTGTTTTTATGGTGGTTAACATGTCACATTAAACCCTAAATGATGAAACTTTTATAATTAAAATAATAGAAAAAAGGGGCATATTATGATTAACAAGTTAACAGATGAAGAAAAAAAAAACGTAATTAAGTAGCTATACTTTTATGTATGCGGCCATCGAAATCAAAATTATTATAGATATCAAAACTTATGTTATAATATTTGTGGATACGAAAAATATAAAATGACAATCGAAGACCTTCATGATCGATCACCATCATATCTATAATTTATAAATTATTATGATTAAATTTTGACTTAAATAAACCGACAATGTTGCCTATCCATCGTCCCCTCTTTGAATCCGTCGTGCGTGTTCCGCCCCTCACTATGTCAGTTCGTCATTCTACTACTTCGTTGTAGATTTAAAACTGAAACAACTAAATTATAGCTTTGAATCGTGATAAAAAGATGAATACTTTAAATGAGTTATGTTAGCATTTGCATCTTATTGTTTGATCGGAGGATACAGTTACATCCTATATGCAAATGAGAACCAATCATCTCATTATTTTGGAATATAAGCTGTCATTAAGATGTTGGGAACAATAAACGTGAAAAAGCTTGATACATGTGTTTTTGTAAGATTAATATTTATAATTTTTTGAATATGGATCGATTTGGATCATGATCCAATCCGTTTAAATTAGTTGGATATGGATCGGATCACGATCCATTTGAATGGATCATGGATCGGATCATGGATCGGATCATGCTCCAATTAAGTTGGATCATTAATGGACCGGATCAAGATCCATCCATATCCATCCATTGCCACCCCTACTAAGGATACAACACTAACAACCGACCTAAAACTAGAACAATACTACAGCCAAACAAGTGTGCACATACAATATACTAATATGCAACCCTCGACATCCAAAATCACCAAACACAATATCATTAAAAGTAATCACCAGCTATATCAGTATATAATATAATGTGTTTAGAGAGAAATTAATGAATTCGAAATGTTAAACTTTGATGTTATTAAGATGAATAGGTAGAGTGGTAATTTATTTTTCATAATTTTCATCACAACAATCTATCAAAAAAACAAAATGACACTTTTAAGCCTCTAAAAAGTTGATAAGATTCATACTTTAACTCCAAACTCTTTGAGCTATACTCAATGCTTGTACGACGGTTCAACGTCTTATGAGCTGATACATTTCAACTTATGGTTTATTTAAGGCCATAAACTCAAATTCATAAGCCGATAAAACTGATCTTATCGATTTCAATATTCCAAATTTCAATAAGCCCATGAGCTCGAGTATCCTAACATTATGCAGGCACTGATTATTTCCCCTAAATATAATATAAAGAATACTAAAACAATGACACTAATCTTACAAAATGGATATTTAACAAATACAATAATATCAAAAAATATATCAAAATCAAAATAAAGTTTGAAAACTTAATTACATTAATAATTATAACCTTAAGAGCAGATTCCCAACGCAAAGCGGTAATCCGTTCATGAAGAGCTTCAAGTACGGTTCCTGGGAACAATCTGGTTGAGCCTTTTTTCTTCTCAATTACAGCTTTTGTTGCTTCCCTTCTTAAAATTACCGAAATTGCTTTTTGTGATGCTATTTTTTTATTCACTGCTTCTTTTCTATCTTTCCTTATTGTTTCATCGTCCAATGGTAAGGATTCGTGATTGACATTGGTGGACCCGGTCAGGTTTTTATTTTCCGGTAAGCGGTTAAACTCCGGCGGGTAAGGGTTCACCGCCGGCCCAGGTAGTGTGACCATGGGGATGAGGTTGGTTTAGAGATATTTGGTTTGGAAATGGTTTGTTTTGGGGTTTATGATGTTTTTATTACACTTTTACCCCTTTTAACTTTGAAGAATTGTGTTTGTGCCCCTTGAAGAGTTTGGAGTTAAAGTATGAATCTTATCAACTTTTTAGAGGCATAAAAGTGTCATTTTATTTTTTTGATAGATTGTTGTGATGAAAATTATGAAAAATAAATTACCATCCTACCTATTCATATTAATACCATCAATGTAACATCCTCTTAATTTACTATTTAATTGTTTTAGAAATTATTCGATATTATTAGTTTAATTGTGAAATTTAGATAAATAAGTCTAAGGATTTATTGTGAACTGTGAAATAATACTTGTTTTAAATTATTATAGTTGACGGTATAATAAAATAATAATTCTCGCGAAAGATGTTCAGGTTCTAGACAATAGATTTAAGACGGGTATAAAATACCCAAATAGTAGAGTCGGTTTATAAAGAGGGCCGACCTCTTTTTGTGTTATTTTCCCAAATCAGAAGTTTGTTTCATTTTTATGAACTCAACACCCCAAAATCAATGGAAAGCAAGTGTTAATTAGTAATTGAATTCAAGCTTCTAATCATAAGAGTGTTGCAACATCATCTTCATCATCACCACTTAACTACACTATTGATTGTAAGTGGTTTTATTATTACATACATGTTTTAGTTTGAACTTGAATTGATAAAGTGATTGAATTGATAGAAATAAATGATAATACTTAAATGTTGTGTAAGAAGTTGTATATGATGATTTTGATTGCTTATATGATGATGATAAATGATGATTGTATGTGAACCTCTAAAGTTGTTAAGTTGTTTGAAGTAATTAGGGTTAGTACCTTGAGTACATGAGGATTACTATAGAATAGATGTTTGAAAGTTGTTATACAGAGTTAGTAATTGCTATTGGTATTAGAATTCTGTATAAATTCGATTGTGTATCTGAACTTATGTGAATTTTGAGTGGAAATCGGGACTGAGTTGTGCTGTAGCAGGTTGCATGTTTCTGGGTTTAGCATGTTAGCCGATCGGCTAACCACTTCAGCCGATCGGGTATGAGTTGTTTAGCCGAACGGCTAAATTTAGCCGATCGGGTACTTTAGTGTAAAAACGTCACAGAAATTGACCTTGGAGTTTAAAGCATAAAATTTTTAATGGTAGCCGATCGGGTAAACCATGTGAGCCGATTGGGTATAATACTCTAGCCAATCGGGTAAATTGAGATGAACGACTAATTTAGAACAAATTGATCACAGAACTTTGCTTCGAAATAAAAACATTGAACATCTTCCTGCTAGCCGATCGGGTCAAAGGAGAGCCGATCGGGTAAAGTTGACTAGCCGATCGGCTATGGTGAGATAAGTCGATCGGTTATGGACAAAAACAGGAACAATTCAGTTTTGATTTCCACATTATACTTTCAATGTATTTATAAGTGTTAAGTTAATTGATACATTGATATTAGGATAATCTTATTAACCTATTGTAATGGATAGTAATATGATAATGAATATGTGATATTGTGATTATTATTATCAATGTGATATGGTTAATAGAGGTTATTTATTATGAATGAATTACTAATTCATTGTATTGTTGTGTTATCAGATACTCCAAAGACTCAGTGACTTATAGGCTGAGTGTGGTGACTGTCGAGGTATCAGTGAGTAGATTTGAAACTCACCATTTGATTTAGTTGTAACTGTTTGGTTACAACAAGTGAACGTAGATATGTTGTTGTTTTATTTAATATAAATTGTTGATTATGAATCTATGCGCTATGTGGCCTTCGGGCATCCGTTGTTAATGAGGTCAACAAGTTGATTTGGTTGGTTGGGCTAGTTGGTTATTATGTGAATTACACAGGGTCTTACTTCATCTGTTGTGTGTATAGAACCTGTGTTTGAGCATAATAACCATTACCTATCGGTCCCGTCTGTAACATCCGCTAATTTAGGACTTTAATTAGTGCCTAACTACTTGTAATTACGTGTATTTAGTATTATAGTAATCTAAATATATGTAACCTTTTATGTAATTACATACACACTTGCACGATTAATTAAATCGTACATTACGTACTGGACGAGGTCCAACACCGTTTAAAATGGACGTTGGTGACAAACTGTTAAAATAATGTGGAAATATCCAAAACAAACATTACTCACCCTAATATATTGTGAGAATATATTACACGTATTTAATATCATATAAAACACCCCGTACGCGACGAAAATGCACGAAACGCGCCCGACGGACGAAATAAAGTCAAGTTATATCTTATAACTCATTATTAAGTATTTTGATAAAATACTTCAAGTAAAAATATCGTGTTTTAAATCGTTACCAAAACGTGTTGAATAAAACGTTATACGGTTAATTAAAACGTCAAAATGAACGGGTAAACGAACACCGCACGGAGTACAAATTTGGGGAAACAATTTAGACAACACCATTTGTGGGTGGGACCCATGACTTCTATGCAGAAAATCTGCAAGAGGCATGGCATACCATACCTTTGTTGCTTCCAAATCAAACCAAACCCACCCCACACCATTTCCACCCCTTACACCATCACCTACCTATCTCTCTCTCTTCCTCTTTGCTCCTGTGATTTTCCAGCCTCAAGAGACCATCTTTACACCACCATATCACCACCACATTTCACCATCATCCACCATTGGCCACCACCTCACTCTTGAAGGAAAAACGAAGCCGAAGACACCAAAACGATCACCTACGCGCGTACATCACTCCTACCGTCTCCGTTTCTTCATACACCATTGTGAGACTTCAAAACTCTAGTGTTTTACTTATAATATGTATATTATCATGTTATGTTGCTTATTCAACTTGTTAATGTCCAAATAAGTAATCAAAACGCAATATAAATCTCGAAACTATGAGCTTATGTTCCTGTCTAGATTCTGTTTCCACTTCCACGAATTTTATAAAAATCATTACAACACCAAAATGGACGTTTCTTAAGCCTAAAATGTAGTACAAGAAGTTATATTTCCAAAAAAGTTAGTCTCGTGACTCTTTGACTCCGTTTGCTACTCGAAAACATTTTTCTCCGGTAATATAGGTTTACTGTTCCGGCGATCAGTAAAAACCGCCTACTTCTCGAGACCATATCTCGAGTTCTAGACTTCAAAAAAGTATGAGACCACTTGGGAAATCTTGATAATTTTGTTATGTACAAAAAGTTCTTCTTTGTCTCATTCCAGAAATACACCCAACTCTCCAGAAAATTAGATTTGTGAGAAGTGGTCTAATCTCGGATTAAACTGAACACTAATACTTTGTGAATTTTTATAAAATATCAAACAACCTCTAAAAGTCATAAAAAATTACAGGAAGTACATAACATATGTGGGAACTTTGTGTAAAAATTTAAGAACGATTCGATAAATTTACTATTTTAGATAAAAATCACAATTAATCCATGAATACATTGTCGGATGAACAGTACTCCGTGAATCACATTGTCGGATGAACAGTAACTTCATGAATATATTGACGGATGAACAGTAAAAATTGACTTTCGTTGACTGTCGGACTGAGGGTTGACTCTCGGATTTTAGGGTGAGACTCGGATGCATAATTTCGGACTTGATAACACTCGAAATCAAACCAAACCCGTTCGACCTAGTAAACGAAAACGAATACTTAAACGAAATCGGAAAAACTTCAAACCTACAACAATACCATCATCATTGTCGCATGAATAGTATTCTGTGAATACTATTGTCGTATGAACAAAGTCCGTGAACCTATTGTCGCATGAACAAAATTCCGTGAATGTCATTGTCGGGTTACATATTGTCGCACAAAACAGAAACTTTAAAATACTTTTTATACTAAGTATTGAATACATACAACACTACACTTACATGATATATATATACTTTGGAAGTATACGCTACAACTTGAACGCATACGAGCTTACACTCGAATCAATAACTATACTTATGAGATTACACTCGCACCCATTTATTACTTATACATATAAGTATGAAGATATGAGATTACACATACACCTAGATGGGATTACACCCACTCTACCACGAGCTTACACTCGAACCAATTGTTTATAAGACGAGCTTACACTCGCACGGACTTACATCCGAACGACGGTTACACGTCACGTTACAAATAACCAACTATTGTATATGCTTTACAAGATATACAAGCACAATGAATTACATAATAATAATATTTGAATTATTATTACACCTCCGTCACCAACGGGCCACACTTAATTACAAAATGGTTATAAACGTACAAACAAATACTTGGACATTACCTAGTTGAGTGGACAACTAGCATTGGTGGTCTTTCGAGACACCAACTTATTTACATACTTACTTACAACCTTGTGCGTTTCGGACGCCAGAAGGTTGCAGGGTTCGGAGAACCACACTACGGAATTACATCCGACACTACGGACTTACATCCGACACTACGGACTTACATCCGGGATACTTATTCGCTTACACGAAAGTATCATACTTGCTTGACTCTGGTGAGTCTTACAGCCCCATTTTTACTGTTTTCTACTTGGGGTGAGATATTTGCTACTGTTTTACGTATGAACACAAGTACTGAACTGCTACACACTACTTTTACATACATTATATGAGTTACTTTTTATCCACTGAAATCCTCCGATCATAAGTTGTTAGTTATGGACTTAAGCGCGATTACTAGTAAATGGATCCATTTGGGACTGACAATCCCTGCCTGGGGTAGTAGCGCTACCAGTACTTGTTACATATGAGTGTCTGGATAGCACTCACGGGGGTACGTGATGCTGTACTTGACTGTACCATTCACACTACTGTTAAGCTTCAGCTTGTGAGCTCATGGTAATTGTGTTGACCTACTGATTTACTGAGTTACTGATTTACTTATTATGCTCGAGGGCATTACTGGTACTTTACTTGTGGTTCATAAAGGATTACTATACTAAACTTGTGAGATTCACCAACCTTTTTGGTTGACACTTTTTAGCATTTATCTCAGGTACATTACAGCAGTAGGACTGCACCACACTCAGGACTGATAGCTCGAGTCGCATGCATACAAACTTGTGAAGATTCTTTTGCATTACTTTTTGTATATCAGTTATGTATTAGAATCTCTAGGAAATCATTTTTGAACTCGAAGCTTGTTATTATGATTCAACAATGTAATACTTTTGTACTATTGTACGACGTTGCATATAGATGTCGTTTGCTTTACTTTGGTGCTTGATTATTGATTAGTAACACCCAAAGCTTGCTTCCGCGCAACACTAAATTTGAGGGTGTTACACCGTCCGTTATGGCCATACGGATATGGTTGGGTAAGTGTTCTTGGGGAGCCACCCGGGTATTATGGTATTCTCCAAAACCACCGATCCTCATTATTGAATTGTTGATTAGTTGACTTGTGTGTTTACGGTTGTTTGGTGTAAACAAGTAGTTAAACTAAGTTAATAGGTGTGTGATGAATTCATTCACTTAGCTTAGTGCTAATCCCTCATTTTTACTTCTTGCAGGTTTATTTTGGGATGTGGGTAGCAGGAAGATCATGCTCATGGAGCAAGGGATGTTTGACTTGTCTTGCTACTCTGATATGTTTGTAATAACTGTAGTCTTGAAATGATATAATACCCCATTTTATTAAGTTGATATGTAGTAACTTAAACAGCTTTAACTTATTGTGCGTCGAGTATATAATCAGTTTATGTACATTATCTTAATGTACAATGATGAAATATGTTTTAAAATATACGCTTCCGTGATAATAATATAATATATTGTTATATCTAATGAGGGGTGTCATAATCAAAGTTTAACATTTCGAATTCATTAGTTTCTCTCTAAACACATTATATTATATACTGATATATCCGGTGATTACTTTTAATGATATTGTGTTTGGTGATTTTGGATGTCGAGGGTTGCATATTAGTATATTGTATGTTCACACTTGTTTGGCTGTAGTGTTGTTTTAGTTTTAGGTTGGTTGTTAGTGTTGTATCCTTAGGATTAGTTGGGTTGTAAGCACTATGTTAGTATCGTTATAACTTCTAGCATCTTGTTAGGTTTATATATATAGAGAGTATACTATATATATGTATCAAGGTCGACCCTAAGCACAGGCGGCATGGGTATTTTCGTCAGGTAACGACACATACAAAATATTATAGGGCATTTTCGTTCAACTTGCACTGGACATCAAAATCAACAGGACCGGCTCTGATATGTAGCCTTTCAAAAAAATATTACTACTCAACACTAATATATCAAAAACGTAGTTAAAAGCACAATAATATAATAGACATAAATTTAGCATGTAACAAAGTATCTATGTGAAGGTGACTTTTTTCAGAAGATTAGATGCAAAAAATAAGAGCCATTTTTCCGTATAAGAATTTTAAAATAATCAAGAATTATCAAAAGACTAAATGAAACATGTAGAACAACAAAATTACAATAGGTATAGGTATTATACGTTATGACAAAAGTTCAAATGAGTACAGCTTTTTTAGTGAGAATGGAGGAACCAATGGAAATGTGACATGTGTCACTTTTTTCTCTTTCCTTCACATTTTAAAAAAATGAATATCTCTCAAACGGTAAATCAAAAAATCACAAAAGTTACACCATAATAATCAGCATTGAATTCTCTTCAATTAGAGATGTGATAAGGTATACTTCCGACAAACTTTTTTTTTCGTTTTTCGATGGGTTTGAAAACCGAGTACCACATGTGGTAGCGGCAAGTACCACATGTGGTAGCGACTGGTACCACATGTGGTATCTGCGAGTACCACATGTGGTAGCGGCTAATAACACATGTGGTACTAGCAAGTACCACATGTGGTACTAATTTTGTACAATTTATAAAACCCAAAAACAAAAAAGTCGTCGAAAGTATACCTTGTCACATCTCTAATCGAAGAGAATTAAACGCTGATTATTATGGTGTAATTTTTATAATTTTTCGACTTACCGTTTGAGAGATATTTAATTATTTTAAAATGTGGAGGAGAGAGAAAAAAAGTGACACATGTCACATTTTCATTGGTTCCTCTATTCTCAACAAAAAAGTTGTACTCATTTGAACTCAACTCTATACGTTATATATTGACCATATATCCAAATAGTTATAATGCAAATTGTACTAGAAATATTAAATAATGTAGAGGATTAAAAGTATCTTCAATACAAGAAGATTATTATATAATATGACATGACAATACAAAAATGTTTGTTTGAGCATAACAAAATAAACGGTGCGCTAATCAACATTTGTGTATCAAAACATGATATATAAATAAACATTTGTGTAGTTTAATCATCTCCAACTTCAAAACACAATATAAATAAGTATTTTTCTAAATATAGTCTTAAAGGATTAAGTTTAAGCTTGTAACCGCCACTAAAAAACCGTTAACTTTCACTAAAAATTACTAATAACCACCATGAAACTGAAAACTGATATTTTAACCACTTTTCATCAACCATATATTATTTCTTCGGTCGTTAAACATTGCCCTTATAAGGTAGCATACTCCGATAAATAATTAACAAGCTGTAACCAGCTGACTCCTATAAATACTACTTAAGTAACCGCCATCATTCAAAAGTTCAGAATGAATCAAGTGGTAGCTGTGCCATATCCAAGCAGAGTCCACATTTTCTCTCTCTTAAACCTCTGTCACCTCCTCTCTAACCGCTTCAACCGCAATAACCAACTCATAACCGTTTTCACCGTCATCGTCACCCAAGAATGGCAAGCAATGATCGCCGCCGATCCAAATCACTCCGTACATAACAACAACATTCGTTTCGTCACCATCCCGAACGTCCTCACAGCAGAATCAGTCCGTCACGTCGACACTCTACACGGTCCTGCAAAACCTAATGAAACCGCTGTTCGATCAGTTACTTGATAGCACGGACCTACCGGTGAAGTTCATCATTGCGGATGTTATGCTGCATTGGATGTTCGAGATAGCTAACCGTAGGAAGATTCCGGTTGCCGCGTACTGGCCGATGTCCGCTTCTATGTTTTGCTTGCTGTATCACATCTATTTCCTTCGTAAAAATCGGCACGGTGTAGACTACAATCCAGGTGCGTACATTATTTTTTAGCGTTGAACGTACGTTCCGAATAACTGATTGTACGTGCTAATGATTAACCTAATGCTCATATGTATCTATTTGAAGTTCCGAGTAACTGATACTGCAGTGTAGGTCAAATGTCTGCTTGAATTGAACTTATGAATATAAGATCATTAGCACGGAGATCAGTTTCATACTACATGCATTAAATTGAACAATCGAGTTGATAATTATATTGCGTTTTAAGTATGTATATAGCCTATTGTTCATATATGTTTGAAGTGCTGATCTATGTCGCGCTTTTGTTGATAGATGATGTAGTGTAGGTAAAAAAATGTCAAATGTCTGTTTGATCTGAATTAAGTATGAAAATAAGATCATCAATTAGCACAGTTGTTGCAAGAGATTCATTTCGTTTAGTTATTTACATTCATTCGTACGAGATCTATTAGAATGTTTTTAAATAATTATAACCTTATTAGTTGTAATCAAACTGAATGAATGACAGTATTGCTTTCAATATCTAATGGAAGGACAGGAAACTCATTTGATAATATATAATACACACAGCCACACAGGACAAAGCTAATTGAGAACATATACTTGAGCTAACTCGTATCTAAGTAATCTGGTAGTTTAAAAGACTAACTGCTAAATCTGTTTTGATTACGTGCTGTTACGTGCACTACATTAGGTAACTGTAGTGTTGTAGATAGCTGTGAGATGGCAGATCCATTTTGGTTTAAGGAATTGCAATGACTAGCTTGATGAGGTGTATTTGCAGCTGTAGGAGTTAATTAATAGTAATACATCTCTGATTATCAGACTCTGTATCATTGATCTTAAAGTTATTCATGAATATTCGTGTAAAGATCCAATATGCTGAAATCCCCATGAAATAGTATTAATTACTTTGTTTATTTATGAATAATTAGACACAGAGGCTTTTCATTTACTCCATAAGAAATTTTGATTCTATCTATACAAGGTAGCTGATGATATCTATAGTAACACCTTCTTTGCAATGATATATTTGTTAAAACAGATTTGTTGCAATTATATAATCATGTTAAGAAACCTACTGCAACTTCATTAAGAGTGAAACAGTGTCGGAATACACCTATTGATTAGTTTTTTGCATCTTAATGTTACCATAATTCATTTACACTAATGCTATAAAAGGGAAATAAAACATGTTAGTAGTTGTGACCATGTTTAACCTTAGTAATGCTGATTTTTACTTAATGCCATCACATATTATCATTCTCAGGAAGCGAAAAAGAATTTGCCAATAATATACCTGGTTTAACTCCAATCAGTTTGGAAGACCTTCCATGGCCAGACACTATACTCCAATACATTCCAGCTACTCTTAATAACCTGAACAAAAGAGCAGATTGTCTACTATTAACCACCGTTTATGAGCTAGAAGCCGATGCCATTGATGCTATTGTAGACCATTTTCAAAAACCTGGGTACACCATTGGCCCAAACTTACCACATTTCCAACTCCAACCCAATTCACCTCCGCCTGAATCATATTACTTCTCATGGCTCGACTCCAAGCCCCCGAGATCTGTATTGTACGTTTCATTAGGAAATATGCGTGCTATTTCTAGAGCTCATACAGACGAAATCTTGGCTGGTTTAAAGCAGAGTGGTGTGAACTTCTTGTGGACTGCAGGAGAAGACTTGAGCGTAATCGGAGATTGTGATAGTAATGGTTTGAAGGTAGAATGGTGTGACCAATGGAGGGTATTGCAGCATGCTTCGGTTGGAGGATTTATGAGTCATTGTGACCGGAACTCGACTAAAGAGAGTTTGTTTCTAGGTGTGCCAATGCTGACTTTTCCTATAACCGGTGACCAACTACTTAACAGTAAGCTTGTTTTTGACGATCCGAGTGCGGCGTGGAAAGCGAGGACCGAAAATTTCA
Source organism: Pseudognaphalium luteoalbum (assembly GCA_963422505.1). Classification (NCBI taxonomy): domain Eukaryota; kingdom Viridiplantae; phylum Streptophyta; class Magnoliopsida; order Asterales; family Asteraceae; genus Pseudognaphalium; species Pseudognaphalium luteoalbum. The sequence continues at coordinate 71,246,027 of OY730192.1, forward strand.
TGACAAGGGAAACAATCGCAGAGATTGTTAGACAATTTATGGATTTGGATAGTGATTTGAGGAGAATTTTGATGCAATATGTGGAACGTGTTGAAGGTCTTTGTCGTGCAAGTGTTGAGGAAGGAGGACCAGCAGATAAGGAGATTAATCTCTTCATCAGAGATTCAGAGAACAATTGGGATTAGAGGGTGTTATATGGTACTTGAAAGATGCATCCTGTAGTTTCTCAAAACCTCAAGAGATAACCATAAGTAGGATATAATAAGCTCTTTTTCTAAGAAAAAGGCTGTTTTAGGTGTGAAGTCTCGGCTTAACAGCTAATCTGAATTTGACATTTTGATAATCACTCATCTTTTATTGTAGATTATAGCTCTATTGTAGAGTATAGCTCTATGTATCTACATATTACAATATAAAAACTATGGTTGGGAATTTATGCATAGGTAAAAACAATTAGGCAGACTTCGTCAACACATAAACACAAATTGATTCATATCTAGACAAATCAATTGACTATGTTTATGTCTTACGTAACAGTTAGAAGAGATATATATAAAAATTTAGTACTGTATGTATAAATATAACAATCAAGTGATAGTGATGCCATACCAAGCAGAGGCCACATTAGCCCTCTTACAAACCTCTGCCACCTCCTGTCAACTCACTGCAACCACACCAGTACCCTTTTCACCGTCATTCTGACCCAAGAATGGTTCACAATTACCAACTCTGATAAAAAAAAACAATGTCAGAGATTAAACGTGGAGCAGATCCTATTTAGAGTATTGTTGCATTTTTCAATAGGAGGGTTCTTGACTCATTGTGGATGGAACGTAACTCAGTTAAGGAGAGAGTGTTTTCAGGTGTGCCAATGTTAACTCTTCCTATAAAGGATGAGAAAGTTATTGATAGTGAAGTGATTGTTGACGACTGGAAGAACGGGTTGAAAGTGAATGGTGGGAACACAGTGAAAAGTGCCAGAGGAGATTGCAGCAGTTGTAAACACGTGAAGAGGCTTATGAATTAGAAAAGCCTTGAGAAGACAAATGATGGAACCAGCGATTAAGTTTTCAAAGTATATGTCATGAACGCGTCGTTGAAGGAGGTTCGGCTACTAACGACATTGGTCAATGGTGATTAATTCTATACCTGGCAATGCAGACCCAATCCCTTTTGAGAGGGTCCATTGGGTAAGTTTTTATAACCTGTTGGGTCATTAGACATATACAAATATATTGAAGTTGGGTCAAGTCCAGTATGAAATAAAAATCGTATACATATCTTACGGGTTCATCGGGTCTTTCTAACAGGTCGAGCGGGTCGAGAACTCGAGATAAAAACGATATGAACCAAAGAAGTGCGAACTCAAAGTAAGGACGAATCGACAACGAATACGCTATTAACAAAGGGTTTCATCGAAATTATCAATCGTAACTTTTAGGCTTTCATCTTATCCGCATCTCGATTTAATTTCAGCCCCTAAATTCTACACATTGGATCGATTCGCTACGAACGGATTTGATGTGGGTTGTTAAGTTAATTTCAGCCCCTAAATCCGACCGATTGCTGCACCGTGATGTATACTACCATCTCCGACCAACTTCTAGCGGCGCATCGTCTTCTGGGCCTAATTTGTTACATCTTCAGTCATTTGACTTTAAATTATGTTCACATTTAATCCTTCAATTGAAAAAAGTTAGTTTTGTTGCACCTTATATTGACACGTACCACCTTCAAGTAACAACCATAAAGTGATAAAACTAATATTATCTTTGATATAACTGAATAGATTGTTGGTGGAGTTAGGGAGTGTTTGGCTTGGCTTCATCCAAAGATCATGAGCTTAATCCCATTATAAAAATGTCAATACAAGCACACGGAATGGTTACTCATAATCGTATCACAATCAAAATTAAAGTCACGTCATGATGGAGGTCCAAGTGTTGAAGAGAGGGCCCTTTTATTTCTGGAGGCCCAAGAGTAGGTGCCATTTTCCTCTTCTCCTCCATTTTCTTCTGGGCATCATGCTTTCTCCTCTGCTCCAAGATATCTAAGTACCATATCAACCTCTGATCAGGAGTGAACTCTTCCATTTGAGCTTTGTGAGTTCTATCTGCTAATAAATGATCAAAGAATATCTGTTCCTCTGAGGTCATCATGATCTTTACATCATCACCCATGTCCACCTCAACAAATCTACTCCTTCCCTCCTCATTGAATTGGGCCTGCAGATTCCTAGCAACCCTTTCACTAACAGCCTCTAGCTCCTTCTTTTTCAAAGGTTTCACAGGCTCAACCATTTTCTCCTTGCCTTTTGCCTTAGCCAGATCTATTTCCTTTTGCTTCAAGGCTTCATCAACAATTGTAGGTCTCACCTGTGAGAAGGGAATTTCCTTAATAGATATGCCAGTTGAGGTTTTCCCTTGTGCTGTGCTCTTTGCAACCTTTAACAGTGCACTTGCAGCAAGTTGTTCAATATCTGTCATAGCAGCACTAACCTTCTCCTTAGGATTGGCAGACTTAACCATTTCTGGTTCATTAACCCCAGCAGAACTATCTAATGCACTAGCGGAACTAACTTTTGCACTAGCAGCACTAACTTCTGCATCCACCATCCTATTAGCAGCACTAACTCCAGCATACCAGCAGCACTAACTCCAGCAGCACTATCTAACATATCTTTGGCACTTTTCTGTGCAGCCTCAGATATATCTTCATCTAACACCTCCAGAATCAAGCTACCAACTACATTCCCAAGCTGCTCTACACTCACATCATCATGAATGCTCTCATCTATTTCCACCACATCTTCTGCAGGCTTTTCAAGATCATCAAGATCCTTTTCATATTGTTTCTTCTGCTCCTCTTCAGCCAAAATCAAATTTGCATGTTCCTCAGAAATTTCTATCTTTTCTGCTTCCCCTGCACCAGTAAACTCAAACTGATCTGCAATATCCTCCTCAGTGGTGCTCTCATCAACAAGCAACCTTTTCAGTCCAGTGGACTTACTCTCAGCCTTGCTTTTGTACTCATCCCTCTCCTTCATCAACAGATCCACCTTCTCCTTTAATTTTGCAATTTCTACCTTCTGATCCTCTACCTCCTTTGACAGTTTTGTACAGATATCCGTCAATTCCTTTAAAGTCAAGCTATCCTTACCATTTCCAGAAGTGTTACCCTCCTTTAATGGATCACTGGAAGATTTAGCCAATGTCTCAGACCTAGTCTGAGCATCACTAGCCCCCATTGTGGTTTCTTGGCACCTGAGACCACTGGATATATTGATATCCACTGGATCCTCAATAATAGAGGAATCCAATGGCATCTCAATATCCTGTGTTGCCATGGATTGGGTCCTAATTTCAGTACCACTGTCCTGCTCTCCTAGTGAGGTAGCAACAGTAGTGGTAGCCCTTTCCACATGGTCTCTCTTCTCCTTATTGACCACGTCATTAGTATTTTTGGACTTAGACAATTGAGGAAGAGGAGGCTCAGTTGTCTGTTTCTTAGCCTTTTTGGCTTTTGGTTTGGCAGGCTTAGGGTCCCTTGTTCTTTTTGTTTTAGAAACTGTGCCACTTGGTTAAGAAGTAGTGGGAGTTTATACTTCCTGTGGCACAGTGGAAGGCATGTTTAACATACGGTCTGTTAAATTAGTCACCTTCCCAGAAAATTCTTTTCCCTTGACTATTTCATTTCTCCTCATATTAGAAAAAGTTTTCTTAGAAAGATTTGAGAGGATTAATCTACCACCTTCCCTGGGTAGATCTTGGATTTCCTGGTCAATAATGTATTGTAAAAATCTTGGATACATTAAAAATTTATCCTTTGGTTTCTCAAGATTATTTACCATTCCATTAAAAATTAATTTGGAAAAATTAAACTTCTCATTATTTGCAAGACAAATTAAAGCAGAAGCAATGTTACTGCTAAATTGCTCCCAAGAAGTTTTCTTTTGAGAAATACAGTGTTGTAGAGTATGGATTAAAAATTTTCATTGTGGAGAGAAGAGTTGTTTGTAATGTGTCAATTTTTCTGTTCTCTCCCCCTCATACCCATACAACACAAGTTGGTCATGTATCTGAGAGGTAGCATAGCATTCCATACCATCTGCATCATCTAAGAGAAGATGAGCATGTATGGAAGCTTCAGTTATAATGATACTCTTCTCATTTACTGTTGCCGTTATGTTTTTAACCCCATTTTCTTCTGACACCACGGGAGATGTCCAGAAGTTGTTGATATGTGAAATAAAAATCATGGGATTAACAGTAAGTGCAAACATGAGAGTTGTGCACTTTAAGAAATCAATGATTTCGTGGTAATCATCTGTTCCTTGTGACTTAAGAAGGAAGCCACAAATGTTGTGTTGATCACCAATATCGAGTGGTTTTGAAGAAGAGGATGAAGATGCCATTTTGAATGTTAGGTTTGAAGGTAATTTCAATTTTCGAGAAAAAGTGCAAGTGAATTGAAAAAGTGTAGTGTTTGGCAGATTAAATACCATTTGAAAGTGAACAGTACTTTCAAGCCCTAAAATAACACTAGCAGAATTAAAGTTGGAAAAAGTACTGACAGAATTAACTTTTGCAAATTAACTCTAGCAGCACTAATTTCAACCTTTCTTTACACTTGGACAATTCCACATCACCCTTTTATTAAATGTGCTGGCAGAACTAACTTGTGCTAGCAGAATTAATGTTGTTGAAAACTGAGTTAGCAGAACTAACAACCTTTGAGCTTTTAATCCTGCACTATTAGCTCAAAAATACAATTGAACAAGCAGAATTAACTTGTACTAGAAGAAGCAAATAAGATAGACACTATCTATACTAGCAGAACTAAGTCATGAAAGTATAAATATTGAGAATCTTATAATATCTGCTATAACAAACTAAAATATCAAGTGTAACCCCTTTTGAAAAACATTTTAAAATTAGATAATGATTATGTAACACCCGCCAAATTAGGACTAGTAATTAGTGCCTGATTCTTTGTTAATACATGTAATTAGTTCTGTGTTAGGCTAATTAATGTATCAAATTATATATTGTTGAATATATACAAAAATGCGATTTGCTTAAATCGTACGCAAAATAAATCGAATGTATTTCGGTTCAAGTAAAATACGGACGTTGGTGATCAATTTTATTGAATAATATAAAAATTATTTATTGACAATAACGTACCAAAAATATTATTGTGATAATATTTCAAGTTCACTTCATATCGTATTATAGGCGTCGGCACGACTTAGATATTAAACGCGTAAACAAACGAGGCCAATTGAATTATTAAGTAATTGATAAAATACTCCAATAAATTTATTTAATTAACTTTCGTCTTCTTTAAAAACTTGCACTTTAAACACTTAAAATAATTATTTAACGATTTACGATCGGGGAAACGAACACCGCACGGAGCGCGAATACACGGAGCTAAAAGTGGAGACCCACACATGGGTGGGCCCCCACCAAAAATTTGCCAAAGGGTGAGGTCATCACCTCCCCACCCTCACTTTACTCCTTCTCTTTTCTCCCTCTTCTCTTTTTCTTTCAAAATTCCACCATTTCCACCACCATCTTCCACCACAAAATAACACCACAAAAACGCCGCAAATCACCTCGCTCGTTTGGAGAAAAAGACTCATCTCGCAATGATCTACAAATCTATCTTTTCGGAATTTCCATTCGACACTTTGTAAGTTTCCGACAAAACCCGCAACTCCTCGATTTTTAGTGTTTTTAGCAAGTAGTTGTTTCTTTAAGCTTAAAATGTCCAAATATGGGTTGGGTAAAAGTTTCAGGTCGAACGGTGGCCGGAAAACACCTTTTCGGTGAAAATTCCGGCCAACAGCCCGTAGTGTCGCAGAGGCTCCAGGCCACCTGCGACACTAGGCCTAGTGTCGCATGAATCACCTTAGTGTCGCATAGTGCGACACTAGCTATAGTGTCGCATAAATTCCTAATGTCGCATGGTGCGACACAAGTGTTAATGTCGCATAATCCGTAAATGTCGCATGATGCGACACTAGTCATAGTGTCGCATAAACTCCTAATGTCGCATGGTGCGACACAAGTCGTAGTGTCGCAAGATCCGTAATGTCGCAGAAACCTTAATGTCGCATAAACAGTAACGTCACACATAGCGACACTAGCCCAGTGTCGCATGAGTCAGAAAATACAAACTATTTTACACTAAGTTTTGAGACCCAAATTTGACGCCCCATTTCACCCAAATTCGAGCTCGACCCCAGCCAGGGGCTCTGCCCCTTGGACCCCGCCAGGGGCTGCCGCCCCTTGGACCCCGCTACCAGGGGCGCTGCCCCCGGACCCCCGTCATCAACGGGCTTCGCCCTTACCCTAGGTTCACGAGTAACGGTGTTACATCTAAACTTTCACACAAAGTGTTAAACTTGTATAACATCAAACACGAATGCGATATAACTTCTAAAACACATTGGAACTTACTTTTAGGTATAACACTTCAAAATCATCAAAATAATAACGTGGGATTATTATTACAAACAATCACCAACGGGCCGTACACATTTTCAATACTTAAACAAACAACCAAATCATGGTAATTTGGACATTCTAGTTGGACAAACAACTACAAGGTAGTCTTATTAGATGCCTTCACATGTTTATAACCATCGCGTGTCGTGGACACCCTCAGGTTACAAGTCTTTGGACTTCGATTCCCGACTCATCAATCTCAGTTTATTGATATAAACTCTAAAGACTCAGGTGAGTCTCATAGCCCCTCTTTTACTATTTTTACTCAGGGGTGTGATATATTGCTTGTTTTAACGCGTGAACGCAAGTACAACTTTTACATGTACTACATGAGTTTACACAACTAATCTTTTAAAGCCCTCCATCAGCATAGTTGTTAATACATTTGTAGCGTGAATATTAGTATATGGTACCATATAGGATTGACCCACCTCGTCCGGGTTAGCAAGCACTAACCGGGTAAACGGACGTACTAATATTTAAGGAAGACGGATGTTGATTAGGCATCCGTGGAGGCGAAAACGCTCAGGCTGTGTCCTGACCCACGAGTTAAGCTCAACTATGTGCTCATGGCTGTATACTGTTACCACTATCATTTGCTGGATGCAAATCAACTATTTAAATCTTGCGGTTCATACAACTTATTTGATACTCAAACCTGTGAGCTCACCAGCGTTAGCTGACCCATTTTAGCATGTATCGCAGGTACAAAGCAGTAGGCAGGATTGCCCCAGGAAACTATAGCTCGAGTCAGCATGCAGACAATAGAGATTTTCTTGCATTAATATATTTTGTATAAGTATTTATGTATTGAAATCTCTCATTTTAAACGAACACGAGCTATATGTAGCTTCAAACCTTGTAAACATTTTGCTATTAATACATTCTGTTAAAACGACGCATATAGAGTCGTTTACTATTAATCTCTGTGCTTTGAATATTGATTAGTGACACCCAAATCTTGCTTCCGCTAAACAATAAATTTGGGGGTGTTACAGATTATAATGAGCTGTTTATCATACCTATACCAGTAACCAAAAATGTAAATCTTACAATATCAAATGCTTTTGTGAATAGGTATGCAAGTTGATTATCCGTATGTATTTTAAAAATTTGAATTAATCTCTTCTCATTACAATCCCTAATGAAATGATATCTAATTTCAATATGCTTTGTTTTAGAATGCTTCACAGGGTTATTAATGATACTTATAGCAACATAATTATCAATATACATGGGAGTATTTAGAAAAGTTAAACCATAGTCTAGCATCTGATTTTGAATCCATAGGATTTGAGCACAACAGCTTGATGCAGCAACATATTCTGCTTCTGTTGTTGATGTAGACACAATAGTTTGTTTCTTGCATTGCCAAGATACTAACCTATCTCCCAAGAATTGACATCCCCCTGAAGTTGACTTTCTGTCCAAATTGTTACCTCCATAATCACTGTCAGAATATGCTACCAAATTGAAAGAAGAATTCTTTGGATACCATAGGCCCAATTTAGGTTGACCTTTTAGGTATTTAAAAATTCTCTTTACAGCATGAAGATGAGACAACTTAGGATTTGTTTGAAACCTTGCACACACACATACTGCAAACATGACATCTGGTCTACTGGATGTAAGATACATCAGTGAACCTATCATGGATCTATAGAGATGTTCATCAACACTCTCCCCCTCAAGATCTGCAAGTAGTGGTTTATGTGTTTCCATTGGTGTGCTTTCAATCTTTGCATCATTGAGTCTAAACTTATCCAAGATGTCTTTCACATACTTATCCTGACTTATGAAGATTCCATCTGCTTTCTGCTTCACTTGAAGACCCAAAAAGAGAGTCAATTCTCCCATTGAACTCATCTGGAATTTCTGATGCATAAGAGATTCAAATTCTGTGCAAAGACTATCCCTTGTTGAACCAAAAATGATATCATCTACATAGATTTGAACTAGTAGAATATCACTTTCAATTCTTTTGATAAACAAGGTCTTGTCTATAGCACCTCTTTTGAATCCATTATCCAATAGATACACAGACAAAGTATCATACCAAGCTCTAGGAGCTTGATACAATCCATACAGTGCTTTGTCCAATCTAAGCACTTTATTAGGATATTTGGGATCCTCAAACCCTGGTGGTTGACATACATACACCTCTTCATATATCTTTCCATTTAAGAATGCACTCTTTACATCCATCTGGTATACCTTGAAGTTCTTGAAAGAAGCATAAGCCAAGAACAATCTTATAGCCTCAATTCTTGCCACAGGTGCAAATACCTCATCATAATCAAATCCCTCTTCTTGTGAGTATCCCTGTGCAATCAATCTAGCCTTGTTCTTAATCACTATGCCCCTCTCATCCTTTTTGTTCCTGTATACCCATCTGGTACCAATTGTCCGTTTTACTTTAGGCAGATCCATCAAAGTCCACACATTTTGAATTTTGAATTGAAGTAGCTCCTCTTGCATAGCTTCAATCCAGCTTGGATCTTTCAAAGCTTTAACAGCTTTCTTGGGCTCTATCTGTGATAGAAAACAAGCAAACAAAGAAAAATTTGCATTTTCATCAATAGTTTTAGATGACCTTCTTATTTGCATAGGAACATCAATTGCTCCAATGACATTGTCCAGTGACATGTAGCTTTTATGGGCTTGATACTGTGGACCAGTTGCCATCTCTATCCCAGATTCCAAATTGGTAAAATTCTTATCCAGATTGGTGTCTTCTTGAATCATTTGACCACTTGATTCTGACACCTCCATTCTTGATGGTTGTTGATCCTCCTGTGCACCTTCAATTGATGATTCTTCTTGTTGAGGACAATCTGGATCTGATGATGTATTTCTATCACCATATGTACCATTATCATTCAAGTTTGATGATATGGGCTCTGAACTCTGTTGTTGATCAGGAGTGGAAGATTCAAGTACTGCAGGTGGGTCAGGTAGCCATGTTGGAAAGAAAACAAATTGTGGTGATTTGTTTGTTTGTTGACTTGCACTTGTACCTGCATTTACACTTGTACTTGTACCTGCAATTGATGACTCATGCATATTTCTAAAAGATTTGGTTAATGCATCAATGTCAAACAGGTGAGCTGGACCTTTTCCTAAAGCATTAGGTGTGTGTTCATTAAAGGTCACATCTAAGGTCTCTTCCACTATTCTAGTTCTACTGTTGAATACTCTATATGCTTTTCTTTGGAAAGAGTAACCAACAAAGAATCCCTCGTCAGCTTTACTTTGAAACTTGCCTAATTGATCTTTGGTATTTAAGATAGTAACAGGACATCCAAATGGTTTAAGAAAGCTAACCAAAGGTTTTCTATTTAGAAATAACTCATAAGGTGTCTTGTTGTGAGGCTTGACAACTAATACCCTGTTCTGGATATAACAAGCAGTGCTAATTGCTTCTGCCCAGAAGGTCATTGGTAGTTTAGCATCTGCTAACATAGTTCTAGCAGCCTCAATAAGTGTCCTATTCTTCCTTTCTGGTACTCTATTTTGTTGTGGAGTTCTAGGAACACTATATTGTCTATCTATACCTTTTGATTCACAGAATTTGTCCATCTCTTGATTTCTAAACTCTGTTCCATTGTCACTTCTAATGATCTTTAGCTTTCTATTGGTTTGGTTTTCAATCTTAATGATGAACGACCTTAGTATGTCTCCAGTCTCATCTTTGGTTCTAAGAAAGAATACCCAACTAAATCTGCTATAATCATCAGTGATCACTAGGCAATATGACTTCTTACCTATACTACTCACATTTGTTGGTCCAAATAAATCCATGTGCAGTAAGTGTAAAGGTGAGTCAATAGAGTTCAGTGTTTTGGCCTTATAAGAGGATTTATGTTGCTTGCCTTTTTGACATGCAAAACAGTGGTCATCACATGAATATGTTTTCTCTGGTAAACCTCTGACAAGTTTTCCTTTAACAAGTTTATTTATTGTTTTAAAATTCATGTGACACATCCTTCTATGCCAAAGGTCAGATTCATCAACAGTTGCCTTTGAAATAAGACAACTCAATTCAGGTTTAGATACAAACTTAGCCAATTCACAGCTATACATGTTGTTCTTTCTGGGAATTTTCATTAAAATCACTTTAGGGTCAAGAACAAATTTCTCAGAAAGAATACAACATTCTGTATCATTAAAGAACACTGGGTTCTTTTTCTCAGTTATTTGGCTAACACTTAACAAATTGTACCTCAATTGTTCAACAAAGTATACATCATTGAAGCTCATCTTGTCACTGTTGACATTTCCCATTCCTGTAATCCTTCCTCCTCTAGGATTACCTCCAAAAGCTACAGGACCTCCATCAATCACTTTGAAGTCCTCTAATCTGCTTCTATCTCCTGTCATGCTAGAGCATCCACTATCAATGTGCCACAAACTTTTCTTCTTGCTCTACACATACAAATGACAAAAGATCAGTTTCTCTTGGGAACCCAAACCAATTTGGTTGTGGGTGTCCCTTTCTGATCAACAGCATCAACTCTTTTGAAAGTAATTGATGCTGATGTCAGTTTAGTTGGTTTCCAAACCCAACTGATATTTGACTTGATAGCATTAAGTGGCCTGGCAGAATTAATTTCTGGACCACTTGTATTTTGCCTGGCAGAACTAAATCTGGTTAACTTTTGCCTAGCAGAATTAACCTTGTTGTTTTGTTTGGCAGAATTAAAGTTTGTCTTAGTCATTTTAGTTCTGTTGGCCTTATTTTTGGTCAGCACTCCTGCACTTCCTTTTGGTGCAGCAGAGTTAACTTTTGCCTTTGACCTTTTGACTATACTAGCAGAATTAACTTTTGTTTTGAAATTTTGATGGTTAATTCTGTCAGTAGTAGTCCATGATGATTGTTTAACCCGTTGAAGTCTTGGGTTATAATAACAATCCTTTTGAAGATGGTTAAATCTTCCACAGATGAAGCAAGCTTTCTCATCAACCCTTTTAAAATTAGATCCAAGTTTTTGAGAAACCATTGGATTCCAATTTTTTTGGTTTCCTCTTGAATCTTTCTTTGATTTTGAAGATGGTGATGAGTTAGCAGAACAAACACACTTAGTACATTTAACAACAACAATTTTATCATCTACTGGTGTGTTAACAGATGTACTAGCACCTTTCCCTTTCAGATTATTTAAGTTCATCCTAGCTTTTTCTTGAAACAGTTTCTTACCCTCTGCTAGTTTCTTAGCTTTTAATTTAGACACTAGCCCAGTAACAGAAGTAAGTTTTGAATGAACTTTCTCATCCTCCTTAGATTCATCCTCATCATCTGAAATCAATTCAGATATCTCAACCTTTTCTAGATCAGTTGCAGTTTTATTCAATGCAGCAACATGATCTGCTTGCTTAACCTCATCTACCATTTTCTCCTTAAGCTTACTTATGTCTAAGTCAGTTTTAGGAGGCATGTATGTGTGGTTGTAAGGTAGAGGCACACTGTTAAGATTATAACCTAAGCCAGTTTTAATCTTATCATGGATTTGGTTCTTAATCAGATTTTGAACACTTTCAGAAGCATTCTCTAACTCAGCCACTGTAAGTTTGATACTTTCTTTCTCAACAGTGACTTCAGCTAGTTTCTTAATTAACTCATCAACCTTATTTTGCAACATATCCTTTTCATACTGAGCATACTTAAGATCATAATCATATTGTTCTTCATTTTTCTTGTATGCTTTTATTTGTTTTTCTAGATCTTCTATTGCTAAGGTTGTGTGTTGGCTTCTAATGTCCCAATCCTTAAGTTCTTTGCAAATATTAGCATTATGATCCCTGTAGTGTTTAACAGTTTTCTTACACACACTAGAACATAATTTTGCTTGTACCTCATATGGGACTTCATCTGATGCGCTTTCTTCTCCAACAGCCATCAAAGCATGATTCTGAGGTTCCATTTCTGCTTGATCACTCCAATCATACCCCATACCATCTTGTGAAACAAGAGCATTTGGTGTAGATTCTTGAACAACAATGGTTCTTTTCTATGGACCCTTATAAGCAGCATTGTAACCACCAGATCTCTGTCCACTAACCTCTGGCCTTGGAGCTCTGCATTCTCTGGCAAAATGACCCAATTTGTGGCAGTTGTAGCATTCCACCTTGCTTTTATCAAACCCCACATTATCATCTCTTTTTCCTGCAAAGTTGTTCCTTCCTGTCCTCTGCAAGAACCTTTTTACCCTCATGGTAATCATTGCCATTTGATGTCCATTTCCTCCAGATCATCAGGATTCACCTGTTCTAATTCTTCATTAGTCAGTGAAGAGTTCACATGACTAGCAAAGAAGGCTTCTACTACTTGATCTGTAGACTTCTTTTGTGCTACAGGAGATGAACTGGATCCTACACCTTTCACAATAGGTACAGATCCATAACCTTTTGGATCTAACTTGGATCTTCCCATGGACATAAATGCAGCATTCTGAGAGCTTTGTGCTTCACCAACACTTTGCTTCCTGCTTTCAACTTCAGGCTCAAAAGCTATGAGATCATTGTATAGATCATTGAGCTCTTTATCATCTAAATCACTCCTTTGTCTTAGACCAACTGTATATATGGTCCACTCTTCACCCAAAGATCTTAAGAACTTTCTATTAAGATCATCTTTGTCTATGACAACTTTGTGATTTTTAAGCTCACCAACTAGCTTTCTATACCTGTTGAAAACTTGAGTTAAGGTTTTAGACTTGACACAACTAAAATTCTCAAACTGTTGTTTGAGCATGGACCTCTTGTTCTTCTTGGTGCTTTCATTTCCTGCAAATCTTTTATCTAACTCCTCTATAAGCACCTTAGCATCATCAACCTGCTCAAACTCACTTTGATACTCATTTGGAATGGAAAGTAATAAAGTGCTTAGAGCTTTAAGTTCTGTAGCTCTCTCTCTTCTTTCTTGCTCAGTTATTGGTGTACCCCTTGGCAGCCTTACACCATTTGCATCAGTTTTATACTTGGGACCATTTTCCACAATGTCCCATAACTGATAATCTGTGAGCAACATGTGTTGCTTGATTCTATTCCTCCACATGTTGTATTCATCAGGTCTAAGAATAGGAATTCTAGACACCTGAATACCATCTACAAATTCTGATGCCATTCTAATAAAATCAAGCTTAAAGATGAACTAAACCTCAAATGATCACTGCCCTATCCCAGATCTTCCTGAATTCAAGGCTTACACAAGCTCTGATACCAATTGTGGGGTCCACAATAACACTTGTTTGCACAAATGTATTGACACAAGCTATGAATTCTTAACAAGAAGTTTGCGGAATAACACTTGTCAAGTAGGAAGATTTATGTATATTACTTGTAATGCAATTGAAACAGATTTGTAAACAATGTAAGAACACAATTGATTCAATACCCAAAAGCCTCAATATTATTATTGAAATAATACGGATACACTATTGTTGTATCAGGGTTACAAAGAAACCTTGAAGCTTAGTTACAACTTGACTAGAGACTTACAAGTATTCAAAACATACACAGATACAAGCATACTCTAACAATGAGCTAAAGTACATACTTATACACTAAACAACTTGTATAAAATCTATACAAAATCTACTTTTCTAAGACAAGTTTTCTAGGAAACACGCCAACATTAAATGCAATACCATTCCTTGTCTGCAGCGTTCACTATTCCTCAAAAGCATGTCTGCAGTAGGTGTACTTGTGTTGCAGAGTTGGTAGAAAGCAGATCCACTAAGCAGCATTAACAAAACAATGAGCAGCACTAACAATTTGAACTGGCATAACTAATCTTTGCATTTCTTCACTCTTGGCAGAACTAACATTGGAAACACTTGGCAGAACTAATGATAAAAGACTAGCAGAACTAACTCTGGAAAACTTTATTTTCAATAAATGAACAGAGCTAACTTCCACCAACAGAACTAAGTCTTCATTGCACCAGCAACATTAACTTTCAACAGGCTAAACACTTAGAATATTTAAGCATTTGATCTCCAGTAGATTTTAGCCCAACATATTTGTCGTGCAAGTGTTGAGGAAGGAGGACCAACAGATAAGGAGATTAATCTCTTCATCAGAGATTCAGAGAACAATTGGGATCAGAGGGTGTTATATGGTACTTGAAAGATGCATCCTGTAGTTTCTCAAAACCTCAAGAGATAACCATAAGTAGGATATAATAAGCTCTTTTTCTAAGAAAAAGGTTGTTTTAGGTGTGAAGTCTCGGCTTAACAGCTAATCTGAATTTGACATTTTGACAATCACTCATCTTTTATTGTAGAGTATAGCTCTATGTATCTACATATTACAATATAAAAGCTATGGTTGGGAATTTATGCATAGGTAAAAACAATTAGGCAGACTTCGTCAACACATAAACACAAATTGATTCATATCTAGACAAATCAATTGACTCTGTTTATGTTTTATGTCTTACGTAACAGTTAGCAGAGATATATAAAAATTTAGTACTGTATGTATAAATATAACAATCAAGTGATAGTGATGCCATACCAATCAGAGGCCACATTAGCCCTCTTACAAACCTCTGCCACCTCCTGTCAACTCACTGCAACCACACCAATACCCTTTTCACCGTCATTCTGACCCAAGAATGGTTCACAATTATCAACTCTGATAAAAAAAAACAATGTCAGAGATTAAACGTGGAGCAGATCCTATTTAGAGTATTGTTGCATTTTTCAATAGGAGGGTTCTTGACTCATTGTGGATGGAACGTAACTCAGTTAAGGAGAGAGTGTTTTCAGGTGTGCCAATGTTAACTCTTCCTATAAAGGATGAGAAAGTTATTGATAGTGAAGTGATTGTTGACGACTGGAAGAACGGGTTGAAAGTGAATGGTGGGAACACAGTGAAGAGTGCCAGAGGAGATTGCAGCAGTTGTAAACACGTGAAGAGGCTTATGAATTAGAAAAGCCTTGAGAAGACAAATGATGGAACCAGCGATTAAGTTTTCAAAGTATATGTCATGAACGCGTCGTTGAAGGAGGTTCGGCTACTAACGACATTAGTCAATGGTGATTAATTCTATACCTGGCAATGCAGACCCAATCCCTTTTGAGAGGGTCCATTGGGTAAGTTTTTATAACCTGTTGGGTCATTAGACATATACAAATATATTGAAGTTGGGTCCAGTCCAGTATGAAATAAAAATCGTATACATATCTTACGGGTTCATCGGGTCTTTCTAACAGGTCGAGCGGGTCGAGAACTCGAGATAAAAACGATATGAACCAAAGAAGTGCGAACTCAAAGTAAGGACGAATCGACAACGAATACGCTATTAACAAAGGGTTTTCATCGAAATTATCAATCGTAACTTTTAGGCTTTCATCTTATCCGCATCTCGATTTAATTTCAGCCCCTAAATTCTACACATTGGATTTGATTCGCTACGAACGGATTTGATGTGGGTTGTTAAGTTAATTTCAGCCCCTAAATCCGACCGATTGCTGCACCGTGACGTATACTACCATCTCCGACCAACTTCTAGCGGCGCATCATCTTGTGGGCCTAATTTGTTACATCTTCAGTCATTTGACTTTGAATTATGTTCACATTTAATCCTTCAATTGAAAAAAGTTAGTTTTGTTGCACCTTATATTGACACGTACCACCTTCAAGTAACAACCATAAAGTGATAAAACTAATATTATCTTGGTTTGATATAACTGAATAGATTATTGGTGGAGTTAGGAGCGTTTGGCTTGGCTTCATCCAAAGAGCATGAGCTTAATCCCATTATAAAAAAGTCAATACAAGCACACGGAATGGTTACTCATAATCGTATCACAATCAAAATTAAAGTCACGTCATGATGGAGGTCCAAGTGTTGAAGAGCGGACCTTTTTGTTTCTGGAGGCCCAAGATTGTGTGACAAAAAGGGCTGCACGAAAAAGGCCATAACTTAAGCTACAGGGCTCCGTTTTAGGCCCATGAGTAGGCGTGTCGAAGCTTGGAACGAGCTCTATCAAGTTGCGGCCCACCCTTCATGCCCAAAACGGCTCCAAATGGGAGATATGACCCATTTTATATTTTTTCGGTTGTATTCGGACTTTTATTTTTCGTTTTTGGGCTGGCCAATTATGTTTTTTAGACCCATTTAAATTTCCTGATGTTATTTAGGGTTGATGAATCATTGTAAACATTTCAGTTTTTAATTTTTAAAAATTTCGATTTTGCTTCCAATTTTGTGAATCAAAGCAGATAACCATCCACGACATTCTTGGTGAATCAACGTGTTTGTAAGAGTTTTTTCTGGTATTCATTAGAATCAACAGGTTTAAACTGTTTATCATAATCTTGCACTACATCACGTCAGCCGCAACTACAAGTTGTGAATGACCGATACTACAAGTTAGCCCCACTTTTGTAAACTTAAAAAGAAAAATTAAAAAATAATAATAACAATAATAATAATAATAATAATAATCTTTTCATTATATTAAAACTGGAAGAATAAAAGAGTTGGGGCCCACTGTTAAACCATGGTACTTCCTCACAACCACCATGACGAATGGCCACCACGAATTGCACTCCGACCGTGATGCCGCCGTCACTCATCACGAGACCCACGACGGATCCGATCCCACTTTAAAGGCAATTTATACTTGGCTTTTGAAGGAGCTTGTGGCTCTCTAGCTTCTTTCTTTGTAAGCTAATCGTCTTAAACATTATCTCATGAATTACATAACGATACAACATAAGCTATAAAGTTAATAAGCTCAACGTGAGTAAACGTTGTGGTTATTTACAAGATTAAGATTTTGGGATCAATGAGGAAATTTATGGATTGCAGATAATCAATAACGTTACTTATTATTATTAGTATTACTACATCAAATAATCCACATTCAGGTAGGTATCTTCTTATACCATCTTTTTAATCACGTTAATATAAAAAATGTAGTTCTTGGCTACATCATTTTACCCTGAAGACCTAATTGAGAAACCATCGTGGTTCTGAAATATTGGCCAAAACCTCAACTTATCATCTTTAACATTTTAAATACCAATGTACCATACACTTTCATTCTTAACCACATCATTTCATTCTGTACAAGTAAAAAAACGTGGATTTACATAGCCGCCTGGAGGTTTTACCATGGTGGCATAGTGACTCTGCCTCTACCATGGTAGCCGGAGTAGTGGCGCCATATAGTTGTGGATTATAAGTGTGATAATTAAAAGTGAGGCTAGTTCAACTTTCAGTGTGATATGTATGTTGGGATATAACATAGCCAACATGGTTGAATGATGACTACTTGTTCTCTATTCACGTTACACTTTACAATGATATAATAAGTGCACGTATTTGAATATTTAAACTATTAACGCTTTACATAAACAATCGACACATGAACAGTAAATGATCAACTCTCCATACCTCTTATGGAGTATAAGTCAAGAGTATTCGCAGTTTTGTAAATAACAATTTACTACTATATTTTTTTGATGCGTTTTGTTTTCCTTCTCAATGGATTAAGGTATTTGAGAAATGGGAGAACAAATTAATGAAAAAAAGAAATAAAAAAAGAAAAATGGTCACAAAATGATATACCAATAATATAAAGGAGAGAAGCAATAGAGAATAACAAGATTTTAATACACTTGAACCCATCGATTTGTGTCACTCTAATGCTCCATTTGTCTCTCTGATTTATAGTGTAAACATTAACTTTACACATAGTTTTAGGATTTTTCATTAATTTTTTCTTTCACCAATCAAAATAATATACCCATTGAAGTGTTTTTTAACGGTTGAATATGAAAGTTGACACTTATTTGGGACAACTCAAAATAATAACGTGGACATTTGAGACGGGACGGAGTGAGTATTTTAAAAAAAATATTTTTAGAAAGGAAAAAACAATTAAAAAAAACAAATTGTATTGTATAACATATCACACTACTAATCAAATTAGTTCAATTAATTGAACTGCTTACTTAACTAAAATAATAAAATATTCAGCTAATCAAAATAAGTTCACCAAGTATAATTAACACGTTAGAAATTCCCCTATGACTTCAAAAATCAAAATCCATCTAATCTATTCTAACTCTTAACTATAAATATAACATAATCAAGTGAGTAACAAATTATTATAAACATCATTTCAAAAATTCAGAATGCCTCAAGTGGTAGTTGTACCGTATCCAAGCAGAGGCAACATTTTCCCGCTCTTAAACCTCTGCTACATTCTCTCTGACCGCTTCAACCGTAACAACTATACCGACGTCGTAACCGTTTTCACCGTCATCGTCACCCAAGAATGGCTCGGAATCATCAACTCCGATCCAAATCATCCTCCACTCAACAACAGCAACATTCGACTCCTCACTATTCCTGACGTCCTTCCGTCCGAAACATATCGTCATACTGACACTCTATCCTTCTACGTCGCCGTACAAGCTAAAATGAAAACGCCGGTTGATCTGTTACTTGATAGCACCGACTTACCGGTGAAGTTCATTATTGCGGATGTTATGCTGCCTTGGACGTTCAAAATCGGTAACCGTAGGAAGATTCCGGTTGCCGCGTACTGGCCGATGTCAGCTTCGATGTTTTGCTTGCTGTATTACATCGATAATCTTCGTAAAAATCGGCACGATATAGACTACAGTAAAGGTGCGTGATGTCGATCAGTTTCGCTACACGTGAATACATTATTTGATAGCTACTCTGATGCAATGTTTCGAATAGTGATTTGGTTGATGATTTAATTGCGTCTTATGAATGTATGTTAACCTATTGTTCATATTATAATTGATCGAACTAGTGTGTGCCTATATATGTCGAACTTTTGTTGATAGGTGATTTAGGTCATATATCTGTTTGATTTAAAGTTTTGAATGTAAGATCATAACACGGATCAAGATCAGTTTGATAATTTGATGTAGCGTTTCGAATAAATGATTGACTTAGTGATTTAATTGCCGTATAATAATGGATATTATTAACCTAATTTTATATATGTTTGAAATGTACTCTGTTTGATTTGGATTTCTGTGAATAAGATCATTGAGAACTTCTACATGTGCAAGCTAAACTGCAAACTAACTAAACCGGTTGTTTAACAAACTAACTAACTAACTGCTAAGTCTGCTTTAATTACGTGCTGTTACGTGCATCGAGTTAGGTAACTTCTGTGTTGTAGATAACTGTAAGATAACAGATCTGCTGTGGTTCGACGAATTGCAGTACTAGCTTAATGAGGTGTATTTGCAGCTGTAGGAGTTAAGTAATTAAAAGGAATGCATCTCTAATTAATCAAGTCCGTACAGATTTACCTAAAACTTATGGAGTATTTATTAATATTAGTATAAAGATCTAATATGCTGAAATAACTGTGAAATTATAGTGATTACTTTGTTTATAATGAGATAATTAGAACTCAGCTTAATAATTTAGACGTCGAGTCTTCTCTTTTATTGAAATTTTTATGTTTGTTAAAACAGAATTGTTGCAATTATATGATCGTGGTACCAAAATCTACTTGCAAGGTTGCAACTTCATCAAGAGTGACAGTGTTTGAATACACCAATTAGTTACTTTTTGTATCTTTATCTTATCATCATACATTTCTTCTTATGCTATAATATACAAATCGAATATATTAGCAGGTATGAACACAGTTAACCTTAGCAATGCATGATTTCTACTTATCCTCATCACATTATATCATTCTCAGGAATCGAAAAACAATTTGTCATTAACATACGTGGTTTATCTCGAATTAAGTTGGAAGACCTTCCATGGCCAGACCAGATACTCCGATACATACCAGCTACTCTACGTGGCCTAAACAGAACAGCAGATACTCTTCTATTAGCAACCGTTTATGAGCTAGAAGCCAGTGCCATTAATGCTATTATAGACAAGTTTCAAAAACCTGTGTACACCATTGGCCCAATCTTACCACCTTTCCAACTCCCACCCAATTTACCACCGGCTGAATCATATTACTTCTCTTGGCTAGACTCCAAGCCCCCAAGATCTGTACTATACGTTTCATTGGGAAGTCTACGTGCGGTTTCTAGTTTACATTTGGATGAAATGTTGGCTGGCTTGAATCAGAGTTGTGTGAACTTCTTGTGGACTACTGCAGGAGAAGATTTGCAAGTAATTGGAGATTGTGGGAGTAATGGTTTGAAGGTGGAATGGTGCGACCAATGGAGGGTATTGCAACATGCTTCTGTTGGAGGGTTTATGAGTCATTGTGACTGGAACTCAACTAAAGAGAGTTTGTTTTTAGGTGTGCCAATGCTGACTTTTCCTATAACTGGTGATCAACTACTTAATAGTAAACTTCTTTTTGACGATTTGAGTGCGGCTTGGAAGGCCAGGACCGAGAATTTCATGAACCGGGAAACAATCGCGGTGGTTGTTAGCCGGTTTATGGATCTGACGAGTGACTTGAGAATAATTTTGATGCGACATTTGGAACATATTGAGGGTCTTTGTCGTGAAAGTGTTGAGAAAGGAGGACCAGAAAGTCAAGAGATTAATGACTTCATCAGAGATTCAGAGAAGAATTGGGATCTAACCAAAGGTAACTAAGTTCTAGTTAACAAATACTTGCAGTAACTGATCAGAGGATGTTGTATGTTTCTTGAAAGGTTCATATTGTACTTACTCAGAAGTTCAACATAAAACCAGCAATAGATATAATAAGCTCTTTCGATAAGGAATAGGCTGTTTGAATCTTAAAGTCCCGCCCTAATAGATTATCTTAATCTGAAATTTTGATAATAAAACCTGCCGGAATATAGATCTTTGTTCGGACTGACCAATCTAATCATACTTTACTGTAGAATTCAGAGTTATATATCTGCATATAACAGTAAAAGCTATGGTTGGGAATGTATGAACAACCGAAAATGTAAAAATACTTGAGCAGACTTCTTTGATGCATAAAATTCAATCTGTTGCATATGGCATAATTATAGATGGTATATGTATGTATGTATTCCAAACTTTCAACTATGCTGTGAAGTTTTTCTAAATTTTAGGTATGCTGATTGACAGTTAAGCAATAATTATGATACAAAACGATAAGAAAATCATTAGAATATTTGGCTGTATAAACTGTTTCAGACCAGTCAAATAATCAGTTGTTTAATGTGTACCGATTTTCTATATGAAATTTGCATGAAAATAACTCCTGTATGGTATCATGTTATTTTTGTTAGAGATCTGAGAGATTAAAAAAATGCACTCTTTAGCTTAGCTAGGAGTTGGTTTTTATACTATGGTTTCCTAGCATCTACAACAATACCAATATGCAAAATATGAGCTGATACAAAAGGATTTCGATTCGGGGTTGTACTGAACAAACACCGCAGCTCCCTGTACTTTTTTTGTTCATCTAAGTTTAGCAGAATACATAACGAACACAGGCGCCATAATTTAAACAGATTCTCTTGTTGCTTTATCGAAACATAAGAATTCATTAAGATTCTAAACGGAAAAAATTAAAAAAATAAATAAATAAATGAATAAGTTGCAAAATGGGACTGGTATCATTTACAAATCATTACAAACTATCTTGCAGAAACCTTTAGTTAAAGTAGGTTTTATCAGACAGTCTTAAAGAGATCTACACTTTTTTTTAAATACTAACATTCAAACCATAAAAAAGAAAGTCAAACAGATTAAATAATTCACAAAACACCTCCTATACCCTCTATCTCCTATGTTCTTGATGCAACGCCGCCTCTTTACTGCCATAACAAAACTTAAAACTTCAAACTTACAAGTTACAAATAAATATGCATCAATATAACAATCAAGTGGTAATGATGCCATACCCAGGCAGAGGCCATATAAACCCTCTAATAAACCTCTGCAACCTCCTCTCAACTCACTGCAACCACACCACTCTTCTCACCATCATTCTCACCCAAGAATGGCTCACAATCATCGAATCCGATCCAAACCTACGTACCAACATCCGATTTCTCACCATCCCTAACGTCGTTCCATCAGAGATTAACCCTGGAACAGATCCTATTGGCTTCTTTATTGCTGCTCAGAACAATATGGAAGCTCCTTTAGTTCAGCTGCTTGACCAAATTGACCAGCCAGTGGATTTCATCATTGCTGACGCTACGTTGAAATGGACTATTGATGTTGCTAACAGGAGGAGTATTCCGGTTGCAGCATATCGGCCGATGTCGGCTTCTATGTTTACAATGTGGTATCACGTAGACTTGCTTCAGAAGCATCACCATATATATGTCGATTTATCAGGTTGATTGAATTGTTACGGTAACTATAAATTTTATTTAATAAAGAACTTACACAAAAAATAAACAGCCCTTTAATATGTTTTAAAATATACTCTTGTAATTGAAACAGAAAGAGGAGAAGAATACATAGATTATATACCTGGTTTATTTCCCATGAAAGTAGCAGACTTTCCGATGGTTGACCGTGGACTCCATGACATCTTACCTGATCTGGTCTCAGTAAGCAAAAAGGCACAATCTTTACTGTTAGCCACCGTCTATGATCTAGAACCCGAAGCCATTGATGCCATCAGACACCAATCTCAGATACCTGTTTACACCTTCGGCACAAACATACCCAACTTGAAACCTATTGCCCCTTTAGATGAACATACTTGCATCTCATGACTAGACTCCAAGCCTCCAAAATCTGTACTCTACATTTCAGTGGGAAGTTATCTTTCGGTTTCAAGTGCTCAAATGGATGAACGACGGGTTGAAGCAAAGTGAAGTCAATTTCTTATGGGTTGCAAGAGAAGCAGCATCACAATTGAACACAAATTGCGGGAGTAATGGCTTGGTGGTGGAATAGTGCGATCAGCTGAGGGTCTTGTTACATTCATCAATAGGAGGCTTTTGGACTCACTGTGGGTGGATTCAGTTAAAGAGAGTGTGTTTTCAGGTGTGCCAATGTTGACATTTCCTATAACAGGCGAGCAAATTATTAATAGTAAAGTGATTGTTGACGACTGGAAGAATGGTTGTAAGTGAAGGGAGGGCACACAGTGAAGACGGACAAGATTGTTGCGGTTGTAAAGAGGTTCATGAATTCGACGAGTGTCGAAATGAAACAAATGATGGAACAGGGGAAAAACTCAGAGAGTATCTGCCGAGAAAGCATTGTTGAAGGAGGTTCAGCTACAAAACACATTGATCGTTTCATTAGTATCAGTTTAACCGCTACCCAACATAGGTTCGACTACTAATCAAGCGTCATCAACGTTTTTTCGTTAAACTTCTTAATATGTAAATTTTGCTAAACTTTGAATATGTAAATTTGCAACATAGTTTGCATCTGTAGCCATCCACAGAACATGTTTGAATAAGCTTTGATAATTAAAAAAATAAAGAAAAGATAAACTCAGAGAGATGATTGTGATTGCAATACAGCACAAGTTCATCATTCATTAATAGTCCCACATAATGTCATCAATCAAGAACAACCAAACAGATGCCAGTAAACAACATATGACCAACCCAATATTCTAAAATGAGCCAACATCTGATCTGTATCTAGCCCTCAAAAATAAAAATATATATGCACCATCTACACACATAATCAGAAATCTATTGGTTGGTCTTCATGCCATCTTTCCCACCTTTAGCACCAGCAGATTCCTTTGCTGCTTTTCTTGCCAACTTTTCTTGAAGTGCCTTTGCATCCCTGCTCCAACATCCTTATATTAGTCACTCATATAACAACAAATACATACAAACTTATAAGTAGCTAGTAACAATTTATATTGCAAGTCTACATATAAACTTCCATTTAGTACTTTCCTTTGAATCTTATAATCAATAATCAATAATCAAAAAACTCAAAGATGATACAAACCAATGATTCTATAAGCAGAACTAATTTCAAATATCAGATATTAAAAAACCAATCACTTCCAATGTTTATATAGCATCACTTAAACAAGTACTCAAAAGCCAAAACTAGATTCTTAACTCTTAAAAATTCCAACATACAGCTGAAAAATCAAGCTTTCGCAAAACAACCATTTAAATATATAGCAGCTAGCTTATTTATATCAAAGGCCTAATCTGTTAATCAAATTTTACATCTTTAGTCCTTCAACTATCAAGTATGATCACATTCTATCCTTCAACTAAATTTTCACAGATATCTGCAATTCTGCATACAGATACAGATACAGATACAAAAACAATAATAGGGTGTTTGGAGTTGATTATTTATAAGCACTTATATGCTTAAAAAATAAGTAGGTATAAGTACTTATTCTTTAGTAAATAAGCAGATAAGCAGTTTTCAAGTAGATATTTAGATCTGCTTATCTACTATCAAAATAAGTAAATAAGCAGATAAGCACTTATTTAAGCTATTCCAAACACCCCCTAAAAAGATAATACCTTTCTCGTCTTTGTTCAGGAGTTAATCCATCAGTTTTAGATTGCTTAGCCTTACCGCCAGCCCTTGCTTGTGCCCTTTCCCTATCACGATCCCTTTGGTTTCCGCGTAATCTTCATGTTAAGGATTTAACAGAACCATCTATACATACATTCTAACCTAATTTTATATCCGTTTATACCAAATTAAATAACAAAACCTAATTATTATTATATCAATCAATCAGTTTAACAAAGGCGATCTGAAACTGAGGAAAAGGAAGCATATCGGAAAGGATATGAGACATAATTCTCGAATCACGAACGGCCGAACCAAAAGATCTAATTTGTTATTATCAGACCCTGGCAAATTTTTATTTTGAAAAAATATAAGTAATTTACAGGAATTTTAATCGATAGAAGATTTAATTGTGATAAAATTGAACAGATGAATTGGATTGTAGAGAGGTTATTATTACCTGATCGGGGATTGAGCCCTAGAGAATTAAGATGATAATACGTTTGCGATGATTACACACAGATGAAGGTGAAAGTGGTGTGTGAAATAGGGCAGGAAGGAGATTTAATATTCTTTACATGTGTATATGGAAGTATCGAGAAGCCGCTAGATGATTGGGGGATTATTGCGTGTGTTGCGCCTCCATTGTTCTTATCATGGGGATGATTCTTTAAGCAGTGAGTAATAACTGAGTATGGGTCAGTACTTGGTTATGACCAAAAACGAACCAAATCTAAACTGTTGGTTAATGGAAAGTGAAAACCGATCGGATTCAATTAAATCGGTTTTTAGGTACATGTAGGGTCGGTTTTTGGTTAAGCATCGGTTGGCCAAGTACGGATCAAAACCTGTAAGAGAAAGGAAAAATTAGCCGGATTTGAGTGACCACGCCGAACAGGGGTGGAACTAAGATATTTCGTATAGAGGGGTAATTTTTTATTTTTTTTGCCTTTGTTCTATCATTTTTTTGGGAGGGGGAAACTCCAAAACTGTCACTAATAACTTTAATTTTTTTTATTTTTTTCCACAATTCTACCCCCTCTAGCTCCGCCCCTGACGTCGAGGGTGGGCTGGTTGTTCGTTAGTACATGAATATAGAACTTGTACTTGGTCTATTAAAAGGAAAACTTTCATCTATATCCCTCGAAATCTCTTCAAATTACGCCTATATCCTTGTAAAGTTTATAATCACGTCAATACCTTTGAAACTTTCAAAATTTTCATTTATATCCAAATACCTATTTTAATTATATTTAACAGATTTTAATAAATTAAACTTTATTTAAATATACTAACGAGAATTTTATCTATATCCTTCAGAACCCTTCAAATTACGTTTATGTCCTTGTAAAGTCTAAAATTACGTCAATATCCTTTAAAACTTTCAAAATTCTGATCTATTATATATTTTAACTACATTTAAGTGATTTTTATAAATAAAACTCTAATTAAATACTAAATAAGAGTTTGATTGACTCTTTTACCCCTCCCACCCTAATCAATATCAAATACACTATATGAGTTGTGTATATCAAGCAATTGCTTTGCATCAGGGCTCCTAAGAAGTCCATTAGTATTCTGTAAATCGATGTAAAAAAAAAGAAGGAAATGCTAAATTTCCTCTATCCGTATTCAAAATAGAAAGAAAAAAAAAACTATGGTCACTTACGTTTTGACCAAATGCAAAGAAAAAAGACAACAATAATAGTGGTGACATATAGTCAATTCTTAGTTATCTCTAACTTGGCACATTCATCTGCATCAAATGATAGATTCAGTAAATTTATTAAGGTCATGGGAGTGGAGTGTCCACATAAATTATGGGATATGAATCCTTGTAGAAGAATAATTATATTGAAGAATGGAATTAACGATAATCTTCAAATCAAGCATACAATGAAAAGAAAATGGATAATAATAAAGAATCCCTGATTACAGATGAATTTTATATTAACCTAATTGTAGCCATTATCAAGCCACACGAAATCGCGAGGAAGAAGAAGGATCAGTCGATCAGATCGTGATATGTATATATATGTGATAGGTACATTTAGTTTTGTTTCCCATCCCAGTATTTCACAACACTTCACATTTACGCTTTAGTAGCTACCGTTTCACTGGCTCTAGTATTCACCGGCTTTCATAGCAATAGTTTTTTCAGTACAATGAGTCCCCTTCTCCATGACCAATCATATTTGTTTTCATTTGCACGAGAAATAAACCGACAGAGTGGGGGATTGTCATGTCCTCCTCACTGACCCTAAAGAAGGTGGCTTTGCCACTAAGCACGACCGGTATATTGCACATACGGATTGATTGTATAGATTTAGTCTCAATTAGAGAGTTATGATCTCTATAGTACCCCCGCCGATGAGACTTTTCAGCTTGTGGCTAGAAGCTACCAACACTTTAATACAAACAAAAACATAAATCAGAATTTGTTGTTAGGAATTTGCAGCGGAAACATCCAACTAACAACACCTATTGTTAGCAAAAAACAAACCCAACAAACGCTCGTGTAATTGCGTTACACCCACAAACAATAAACGGATAAATAATTGCAAACCTAGCAATCAAAACAAAGCAACAAGATAAAGAATCAAACAATACAACACAAAGATTTAACGTGGTTATGTCCAATCTCCAACTTGGAGATTGGTTTAGTCCACGTGGCCAAACCAGAGAGTTTTCTTTACTATTACTTTTACAGCTCCAAGATTACAAATAAATTAGGGTTATATTTATAGGATAAATATAACTTAGGCAACAAGTCAGAATACCAAAACCCTAGCCACATGAAAAAAGCCCGTCAAATTGAGGTCCGCATCTTTTTTCATATGTGACTAAATCCAATGCCTAATTAAATCATTAACATATCCCAACAATCTCCCACTTGAAGATTTAATAAACCCCAAAACCAGTAATCCTTCACAATCTCGCCCCTTTCACCAATGTCACAAGTTCAAACTTCATACCGCCGAACTACTATTCGAGATACACCGCTCGACCACACAGAGTTGAAATACTTTCGACACAAAACTACCAGAACACTCACATCATGAAACTGAGACCACTCTCTAAGCACCATCATCATCTTCTAGGCCCAAGAAGATTCGTTGAAGCGTGTGAAACTCCAACCACAGAATTCTATTAAGAGACACACATCTCTTCAATTCGTCAATTACAACCACATCTGATCCTGCTACCGACATGTCAACGACCACCCGTACAGAATTTCGTCCATCCGATTTTCCTTCCCAGCAATCAGATATTCTCCGATAGAACTAACACATAGATTATCATCAAGGTTAATCCATGAGAACGCAGTCACAATCTTGAAACCTACATTACCAACTTTCGCTTTCCCGCTGATACACCGACCCAAAAACGTACGTACGATTTCTATGAACACATCTTCTCCAACTCAGCCCGCTCCCACTGTACGGATCAAAATAACAACCATGGCTCTCTGAGAAGACTCTGGTTCATAACACCTGGTCAGTCGCAAATTACTTTGCCATTGGAGAGTAACAACGAAGGTCCGAATGCTCTAGTGTTGCCAGAATATGCACACTAAACCTGTAGAAACTCGAGATCCATCACTCGCACAACCGTCTCAAGACTCCTACTAGTTGTCAAACTCTCACTAGCGTCGACACTTCCCTTGGTTCCAAACTCCCGGAGTTCCCAACACTCTCAACAATATTCGAAAGCTCAACAAGACTTACAAGATTATGTGCCTTTAACCCACTTGAAAATTCTCAATTGATTCCTCCAAAAGATTCCGTTCTATCGTTGAACCAAACATCAACGATACCCGAGCCCAGCTAAACGCGTTCTATCTGAATTCTTCTCAAACCAATATCTTCAAGTGTAGAAGCTCTAACCTGCCTAAACATCCCAAACATATGGAATACCCGACCAAACATATGGTCTCCCATTTCAACCCGCGAGCGATAACCAAACTCTCTCGATAACTCCCACTGTCGATTACCAAAACATATGTGATACCATTTATTACCCAATCTACCCAATCGAGAAAACCATCCTCTTGAGCTAAGTAACATAACTCACATCTTCAATAATCCAGTCTGTATCAATAAAGTTCCAGAAACATCACGTCCCTACACTCCCTACATCAAACCCTAAGTTGGATAACGTTCATTTATTCTTTTGCACGGGATCGCAAAGAATAATGAACACGAATCCGTAACCCGGATTCCAAAACTCTCAACGCAACAAACCACCAATCGAAACTCGATCACCGACTCCATTACCACCGCGAACAATCATCGTCATAACGCAACCAGCCTCCCGCCGTGTCATCACGTCATAACCACCAGAAAACCCCCCTAATCTTTTCAATCCGAAAAACCAACTCACCGAGTTCGTCGCGATCCAGTAAAAAATGAGTCTATCGATCTCGATTACATGTTGCAAACAAATCCTAAAACCGTGTCATTCCAATTGTTCCACGCGATGATTATCTTAAACCGAATCTAGATCCACTATGATTATTTGGCCACAATAACCCTAGATCTCCATCTTCCAATAAAACCCTAATCATCAACAAACAATCTTGATCATGCTTTCATTCGCTATTGTTCCCAATCGCTCAACCTTGAGCTATGATACCAGTTGTTAGGAATTTGCAGCGGAAACATCCAATTAACAACACCTATTGTTAGCAAAAAACAAACCCAACAAACGCTCGTGTAATTGCATTACACCTACAAACAATAAACGGATAAATAATTGCAAACCTAGCAATCAAAACAAAGCAACAAGATAAAGAATCGAACAATACGACACAAAGATTTAACGTGGTTATGTCCAATCTCTAACTTGGAGATTGGTTTAGTCCACGAGGCCAAACCAGAGAGTTTTCTTTACTATTACTTTTACAGCTCCAAGATTACAAATAAATTAGGGTTATATTTATAGGATAAATATAACTTAGGCAACAAGTCAGAATACCAAAACCCTAGCCACATGAAAAAAGCCCGTCAAATTGAGGTCCGAATCTTTTTTCATATGTGACTAAATCCAATGCCTAATTAAATCATTCACATATCCCAACATTTGTGGGCCCGAGACCTTACAGAAAAAGATCGATGAACGATTTTGCCTTAGAGACCAATGAAATGAGACAAAGAAGCTTTATTACACAAAAGTTCTTTAAAGACCACTCTGTCCCATAGCAGCTGATCTATCTATGTTGAGTTTGGTACATTTTGGGGCTTTTAACCGGCTGTTCTTCTTTGTCAACGTTACTAAGGACCTATAGGTTCGCAATAATGAAAATTGGTTATTTTAAAAAGAAAAGGCGCCATTTATAACACCCCATATTTTCAAGTCATATTATATTATTAAACACCGGAAGTGAGTCTTAAACATAAATTATCATATTTATAAATATATATATATATATATATATATATATATATATATATATATATATATATCATACGTACAAACATATTTACCATGATATTAAAAGTTTCAAAACATCGCATTTATAGATATATAATTACAAAAATTATGTAATAAAGACTGGGTTTATAAAAGTTTTTCAAAACATAACATTTAATTATCACAAAATATCAGAGTAGACGCAGTAGTAGTCAAACATCCCATCCAGTATTCTCCACCCTGATCCACAATCTAAACATAATCTGCAAAATGTTAAACATGGTGGGATTAGCTCACAGCTAAGTGAATGGAACTATAACCGACAGTTCAACCTAGTTATAACAAAACTTACAACAAATAAATATAACACATAGCGTCAAAGAGGATCGGCGGTTCCTAATTAGCCAATCAAAGAACCCTTAAATCACTGTCGGCCAAAACAGTGATTTACCGATAGCTTAGAGCTATCTTCACCAATATAGGTTAATCCTTCAACGATATGTATCGGAAACCCTACCGGCCAAACAATAGCAACAAGCCCAACCAGTGTTGACCTGTGAATAATCAACAATGCCCAATGGCTCAAATATCACATAATGCATAATAGTCATGCCGTTATGGAATATAAACTTCCAATTAACAATAACAATATCTCAATAGACTAAACAGTCAATAATCCAAACCAGTATGTTCACCCGTTGTAATCAAACCTGTTACAACTGGGTTGAACAGAGAATTACAGTAACCACTCACCTGATATTCCCAGTCTTTACTCAGTGGTCTAATATTATTGAGTCTTCGTATTATCTGAGAACACAATAAAATAACGAGTCAGTGACTCATTAATAACGATAAAATGATGTTATAATTATATAGCATATGTCAACACATAGCATCACACAACTAAATATTATATGCTTTAACCCACATATGAAATGTATATAATACAAGTATTCAAGCTACACTAAAATTACCAATCCTAAATGAATTCAGAAAGTCCCGAAACAATGTCCAAAAACTGAAAAATACCATTTTCGACCCCTAGATGACCCCGAAAGGCCAAAAACTGACTAGGCTCTTAGACTAGAGCCATGACTATTGGGCCATTTCCGAGTGACCATGCGAATTTCAACCCAATCTGAGTTAATGAAATTGTCACTTAGTCGCGACCCTGAAATTTGTAAAACCCATCAAAATTATTCATGCAAACGTGATCCGGGTTAAGGTGGTAGGATCACGTTCCACTTTAGAAAAGTATAACACCCCTCATTTAAGACAACAATAATATATTATTAGCACGGAAGCGAGTTTATAAAAACATATTTTCTTAATATACATTATAAAATGTACACAACTTTGTCACATTATTTATACAACATTTTAACAACCGGTAACAATACTGATTGCTTACTACAAATGGGGTATTATTTAATACAAAACATAGTTTATATTAAACTATATCAGAGTAGCACAGTTAGTCAAACGTTCCTTGCTCCAGAACCATTAACTTTCTGCTACCCATATTCCAAAATAAACCTACAGGAAGTAAAAAGGAGGGATTAGCACGAAGCTAAGTGAATGAATATATCACACACCAATTAACTTAGCTTAACTACTTGTTTACACCAAACAATCATAAACACCCAAGTCAAATAATCAACAATTTAATAATGAGGATCGGTGGTTCTGGGGGAATACCATAATACCCGGGTGGCTCCCCAAAACACTTATCCAACCATATCCGTATGGCCATAGGGACGAGACCGATAGTTAGTGGCTATTATACTCAAACACATGTTCTATACACACAACAAACGAAGTAAGACCCTGTGTAATTTACATAATATCCAACTAACTCAACCAACCAGCTCAACTCGTTGACCTCATTAACAATTGATGCCCGAAGGCCAAATAGCACATATAATCACAATAAACAATATTAATCAAATAATATAACAACATCTCTACGTTCACCTGTTGCAACCAAATAGTTACAGCTAAATTAAAAGGTGAGTTCTAAATCCACTCACTGATACCTCAAGAGTCACCACACTTAGCTTCTAATCACTGAGTTTTTGGGGTATCTGAAACATCACACAACTCACAAGTTAGTAACTTGTTATCAATAATTAGTACTTATGTAGATGGACACCTTACACAAGTAATCACAATATCAAACATAAGTAACAATACTATATATATATATATATATATATATGTATAGTATACACCTGAATTCACAAGTTAACATAATTACCAAAATTATACGGACAAACGCGATCCGGGTTTAATGGGTGGGATCGCGTTCCCCTTAAGAAAAGTTTCTGTTACCGATTTACACTAAGCAACGCGATCCTGAAGCAAGAGCTGGATCGCGTTCATAAGTAGAAAACATTCCGTAATCAAATTGCACTTGGCAACGCGATCCGGACCAAGGCTTAGGATCGCGTTCCCAAGAACAAAATCTGATTGAATCGGGTTTTAACTAGGAAACGCGATCCTGGATAGGGTTTTGGGATCGCGTTTGAGCCTTTTACATCTTAACACCATCCCTGTACTCACACAGCTCTGAACCTAAACCAATTCCCACATAATTGCAGATGCTAATTCGATAAGAGGAGCATTTTAACATCAAAGAAACCTCATATTATCACTAACTAACATATAACAACATCAACAATATCAATTACTTCCACTTTTAAACCCAAAATCATAACAACCCAATTAGGTTATTTGCTTAACTTCAAATTCATACTTCAATAACAAGAACACTACAATTCAAGCTATCAATCATTTCACTATCATCATGTAGTATCACTAATCATCATATACAACTCAAGAAATCAACAATCTATTGTTTTCATTCTTGACCTAACTAGAACTTGAGTTCATAAACTAAGAATACTTACACTATAATGATCAAGATGAAGATAACAAGAAGAGGTTGAAAATACTTGCAAGAATTACAACTCTTATCCTTGAATCTTGTTTATGATTTTAGTTTCTTTGATTTTGAGTTTGTTGAGAGTAAAGAGTAGAGTTACAAGTGAGTAACAAAAAGCAAGAAAAACACCAAAAAAGGGTTGGCCTCTCAACATAACCGACTTCCAAATTTGGGTATTTTAGACCCGTCTTAAATCTATTGTCTGGAACCAAAATACTAATTGCGAGAAACTTACTTTATTGCATTATCAACTATTGTAAATTAAAACAGATAATAATTTACTATTCACAATAAGTCTTGAGACTTATTTATCTAAGTTTCAAAATTAGATAATAATATCAAGAAATTCCTAAAACAATTAAATAATCAATTTAAATTAAGGAATTACCAGACCACTAGAGAGGATGTTACAAATCTCTCCTCCTTAATGAGATTTCATCCCCGAAATCTCTACATGATTAAATAATCCAGGATATTTGGATCTCATACTCTCCTCAGTCTCCTAAGTTAGGTTTGAACCTAAACTATGTTTCCATTTTACTAAAACCATAGGTATCTGTTTCTTCCTAAGTTTAGTAACTTTTCTGTCAAAAAGTTCAACCGGTTCTTCAAATAACTTCTGACTCCTATTAACTTTCAAATCTTGCAAGGGAAGAACCTGAGACTGGTCTTCAACGTTACATTTCCTCAAATAACAAATGTTTAACGTGTCATGAATACCCGCAAGTTCTGGAGGAAGATCCAATGAAACTGACTGGTCATTAACAACTTGTCGAATTCTGAACGGTCCAATATATCGGGGAGCCAATTTACTACATTTTCCAAACCGAATAACCCCCTTCCACGGAGAAACTTTAAGATAAACAAACTCACCTTCAGAAAATGACACTGGTCGTCTGCGTGGATCTGCATACTGCTTCTGTCTGTCATGTGCAACTTTCAATTTCTCATGGGCAATCGCTACTTTGTCAGCTGTTATCTGCACAATGTCGGGTCTAGCAAACTGTTTCTCACCATCTTCTAACCAACACGTAGGCGTTCTACACCGACGTCCATACAACATCTCATATGGTGGCATACCAATGCTGGAATGATAAGAATCATTATATGCAAATTCAACCAACCGTAAATGAGAATCCCAAGAACCCCCATATTCCAGAACACAAGCCCTCAACATATCCTCAAGCGTTTGAATTGTACGTTCTGACTGACCGTCTGTTTGAGGATGATAGGTTGTACTAAGATTCACTCTGGTGCCCAACTCTTGTTGTAAACTCTGCGAGAAATGAGAAATGAACTGAGAATCTCTATCTGATACAATCGACAAAGGAATACCATGTCTCGAAACAATTTCATTGACATACAACTGTGCAAGCTTATTAAGAGACGTAGTTTCACTAGTAGCCGGAAAATGTGCACTTTTTGTCAATCGATCAACAATAACCCAAATCATGTCAATCCCTCGAGATGTACGTGGAAGTTTAGTCACAAAATCCATAGTTAGGTGTTCCCACTTCCATTCTGGAATTTCTAATTGTTTCAGTGACCCGTATGGCTTCTGGTGTTCAGCTTTGACTTGAGCACAAACATGACAAGTACCAACAAATTGTGCTATATCAGTTTTCATCGTGGGCCACCAGTACAAAAACTTTAAGTCATTATACATTCGAGTACTACCGGGATGAACATATAATCGTGACTTATGGGCTTCAGTCAAAATCATATCCCGAATACCAACAATCAGAGGAATCCACACTCGAGACTGAAAAGTCTTTAATCCTCTAGAATCATCAACCAACAAATCTTTTCTTTTCAACATAATTTCTGACTTTAGATTATGATCTAATAAAGCTTCTAATTGTGCATCTTTAATTTTATCCACTAAGTCAGAAGAAACATCCACTTTCAAATAATAAACTCGGTCAGAGATACCTTTTCAGCTTAACGCATCATCAACCACATTAGCTTTGCCTGGATGTAACGAATTTCACAATCATAATCTTTGATCAATTCTAACCATCGTCTCTGCCGCGTATTCAACTCTTTCTGAGAAAACTTATACTGAAGACTCTTGTGATCTATACAGATAATACACCTTGTACCATAAAGATAATGTCTCCTGATTTTTAACGCAAATACAACTGCTGCCAACTCTAAATCACGAGTAGGATAGTTTCTTTCATGTTGTTTCAACTGTCATGAAGCATAGGCAATAACTCTATCTCTTTGCATAAGAACACCACCCAAACCCGAATAAGAAGCATCACAGTAAACAACAAAATCCTCAGACCCTCCAGGTAATGCCAAAACTGGGTCCTGGCACAATAACTGTTTTAAGGTCTGAAAAGCTATCTCCTGTTGATCAGTCCACACAAATTTCTCATCCTTACGGGTCAATTTAGTCAACGGACCGGCGATTTTAGAAAAATCTTTAATGAACTTCCGGTAATAACACGCCAAACCAAGAAAACTCTTTATCTCTAAAGTAGATTTTGGAGCTTTTCAATTCATCACAGATTCAATTTTAGAAGGATCAACTTTAACACCATTACTACAAATAATATGACCCAGAAATTGCACCTCTCGAATCCAGAATTCACATTTAGAAATTTTTGCATATAAGTGTTCTCTTTTCAAAGTTTCCAACACTAATCTCAAATGCATTTCATGCCCTGACTCGGATTTAGAATACACCAAAATATCATCAATAAACGCAATTACAAATTTATCGAGAAAAGGCCAGCAAACCCGATTCATTAAATCCATAAAAACTGCTGGAGCATTTGTTAAACCGAATGGCATAACCAGGAATTCAAAATGACCATACCTGGTACGAAAAGCAGTTTTAGGAATATCCTATTCACGAACGTGAACTTGTTGATAACCCGACCTCAAGTCAATTTTCGAATAAAATGAAGATCCCTGCAACTGATCAAACAAATCATCTATTCGAGGTAGAGGATATTTATTCTTTATTGTTCGATTATTCAATTCCCGATAGTCAATACACATTCTAAAAGACCCATCCTTCTTTTATACAAACAAAACCGGTGCACCCCAGGGAGAAGAACTAGGTCTAATGAATCCTTTATCCAATAACTCCTGTATCTGATTCATCATTTCACGTATTTCAGAAGGAGCTAGTCTATAAGGAGCTTTGTCTACAGGCGACGAGCCAGAAACAAGATCAATATGATATTCCACATCCCTAACCGGTGGCAAACCAGGCAATTCATCGAGAAATACTTCAGGATATTCAGAAACAACCGGAACATCGGAAATTGATTTCTTTTCTAGTTTAGCATCAATCACATAGGCTAGGTAAGACTCACAACCTTTAGACAAAGACTTCCTAGCTTTCATCATAGAAATCAAAGGTATACACCCACTATCCCTTTCTCCTCGAGCCACAACGCATGACTCTTCAGAAATTGAGATTCTAATCAACTTATTGTGGCAATCTATACTTGCTTTATACTGACTTAACCAATCCATGTCAATAATCACATCAAAACTAGGAATTGAC
Organism: Pseudognaphalium luteoalbum; assembly: GCA_963422505.1. Taxonomy (NCBI): domain Eukaryota; kingdom Viridiplantae; phylum Streptophyta; class Magnoliopsida; order Asterales; family Asteraceae; genus Pseudognaphalium; species Pseudognaphalium luteoalbum. The sequence continues at coordinate 71,282,827 of OY730192.1, forward strand.
ATCAACAGAAATAAAATTGGGAAAGTCTGGCCGTCTATCACAATACTAGCTCCAGTCACCGAGGTGGTAACAGGAACTAGGTTGCCACTAACAATTTCTACTTCAACAGGTTTAGTTATCACAGTAGGGATCAGTTTTAACTTATCACAGAAACACACAGATATGAAAGAACAATTTGCTCCAGAATCAAATAAAACACGAGCTGGTATAGAGTTTATAAGAAAAGTACAAGTAATAATATCCTCTGTGTGCACAGCCTTATCGACTGTCATCTGAAATTCCCTACTTGCTGTTGGCGGCGGATTCTTCCGCTTTTGCCCGGAAGATGACGAACTCCTGACCGAACCAGAACCCTGTTTCCTCGCTTCAGGACACTGACCAACCCGATGTCCTTCCTTCTTACACGTCCAACACACAAAATTTGGATACCTGCAGTTCTTTATTTCGTGCCCAAGTTCACCACATTTAAGACATTTATTTGTCTGAACTATACACTGACCAAAATGCCTTGACTTACACGAATTACACCAGTTGGAACTCCCAGATAAACCACTCTTACTACCAGATCTTTGACCCTATCAATTACTCTGCCATCTCGACTTTCCTTTTCTTGAAGAATAAGTCCTAAACCTCAAAAAGGTAACATTTTTAGATTGAATACCTTGAGCTCTCATATCACTGTCAACTGAGCGTGCAAGAATGAATGCTTGAGATAAAGAACCAGCCAATCTCACAGTGGTACGGTAACTCGGAGGTAGAGTTTCAACAAACTGTTCAACTTTAGTTTTCTCATCCGGCACCCATTGTTGAACATCCGGCACCGGGAATATTTACAATGCCTTGCAGTAAGTTATTAAATCCATCACTACTACTTTAACACTTGATTTATCATTTCAGGCATACTATTATCTCACTTAACATACTGTTACCAATTTAACACGTAACAATCATCAAAATATTCACTACAGGGAATCATATCAGTTCGATCTACTGTACTTTACTACGCATAATCAGCATAATAACTTATGCTATTCACATCGGTTTAAGATTAGGCAATCCTATCGTGGATCACCTAATTCTCTCAAACCATTGCTCTGATACCAACTTGAAATGCCCCAATTTATACCTTTACTTTAAAACATATTTTATTATATTTTCATTCTAATTCTATTTGAATATTATAATATTTATCATATTTTGACGACTTTAAAAGTCAACCCCATAAAATTTTGTTGCAACTTGAGATCTTCTTTTCATCTAAACATTTGATTTAATAACATAAAATGGGCGACTTATATAAGTGCCATCATTACAATAGCTTAAAAGAAAGAGAAGCTTGTCTAACCATACAGCAAGCTCCAATCCACGCTATCTTTTAATCCTTTGGTTCAACTGAACCAATACCTACAATATAAACAACTGAAAGGAATAAGCCAAAGCTTAGTGAGCATATGAGTAGTTAAATGAATAATCTATCACACAATATTATATAACTAGTATTATCTCATAGATATATAAATAATACTATTTACATTCCATTATTATTTTCTAAGGATCCACAATCTACCATACTGATAATATGCTACCAGCAATTTCCACATGCTAATGATCGCAACCATTGGTTGCACCAAACTATAATCATCCAGCTAATGACCGCAGCCATACCTAGACACCAATATCAAGTATTTGAATATTCTACACAATTCCATATCAATATGCACATAATTATTTATTTAGCAATCATAGAAACACTACATGGACTTGGCCCCTTAGTATCCCACCTCTTGGGTGATAGCATACTAAGTATTTATTTCATGCTAATTATCCACAATTAGTCTTACAGTTGTTTTCCAATTAATGTCCGCGTATTGAATATCATTAATTGAGACTTTCCATCCACCGCACGGAAGTGATGGAGTAACCCCGACACAACTCCATTAGAAGTTCCCACAATCAATATTCACATAACAAATTATTTTATCGTTACGGATCCTTAGTATTAAACCATGCTAATTATATACAATTAGCAATCAACACAGTCTATTACAAACCATATACCAACAATTTATCCACATGCTATTTTCATAGCATATAATATATCGTTTCCATCTATTTATAACACATAAATAATGGAAATCGTTCATATTCACACTTACTGATTATCTATATGCCACATCATAATACACAATCTCAATATATATATATATATATATATATATATATATATATATATATATATATATATATTATCATACTCCTATCTGTAGCACAATTACACATGATAAATCATTTATCCAATTGTGTAACCTTTCTGCTTAAAAGCAAGTTGGTTACACAATCATTACCCATTTAACCCCCATAATACTCACCTTTGCCTTTTTAGAAGAATAAACACATATGCAACATAATATTAGCTTGTAGATGCCACGTCTTGAATTACCTATCATATAACACAAAATCATAACAATACATTTAGTCTCTAATAAATATCATAATCAAATAACTAGACTATTTGTATTGTCATTAGATTTAATCTTGTATTACTTTAATTATTTCTTAGACATAAACTCATATGTCTACAATCTGACTATAACATGTTCATTACTTCCAACACATTTCCACGTTAGTTTAATCTCTAACTTAATGATCAAACTAAGCTCTTTAATAACATAATTGACTTAAGTGATTATTCACTCAAATCTCAACTTAAAATCTGTTATTTAACCACTATCACTATATACTATCATTTCTGTGTATACCTTTTTATTCAAAGCATAGTTAAGTTGGATTAAAACAGAAACAAGATTCTGATGTACAGACAATCGCATCGCGATCCTATATGGTCGCGTCATGACCATCGTCGTCCCCAAACCTGCATCTGCTGTTCTAACCATGGCAACTTAGATTCTAACCCAAAAACATCCAAACCAGTTTTCTCCGCATCCCTTTTTAATTACTAAACATTAAATAAACATGTTTCTCCCTCAATTACATATCTAAATCAATAACCCATATCAATCTCATCATAATCCACTTTTTAGGTTAAAAAAAGAAACTAAACTTACAATTAGATTTAGAATATGATGAGGATGAAGAATCACAGCTTCTAATCTGAGTTGAAGATGAAATTTTGGTGGGTTTTGGTTCCTGATTTGAATCGCCAAAGCACAGGGACGATTTCATGTGTTTATTTATGGAATATTTGAGAAGTGAGGGAGTAATATGGTACACATACATACATACATATATTGGTATTAATTTGGTCCCCTTTAATACCTATTTTCTGGAACTTAAAAACCATTCGCGATTTCAAATATTTTTATTTTTCTTACAACCCTATTAATTTAAACCGGTCAATTATTTATGCATCACAATAAAAGTTTTAGATTTTGGGGTGTTACAACTATCCCCCAATCATCTCATTCGTGTCCTCACGAATGTCCTTGGTATCTGGTCAACTTTAACATTCCTACTCAAATAGAATCTCTTATTCACTTTAAGATACTATATATAATCAATTATTTTTTAACACAATATATGTCATTTATGTATGTATTCCTTTTCCACAATTAATCCATGTGGATATGAAATATATATACTATTACCAGCACTTATTGGGAGTCTGTAATTTCTACCTTTCAGCTAACATATACTCTATCTAACAAGGACACGAAATCAATATATCCACTTTACTACTTAATATTCAAATTAAGTATTACATACAGTTATACATATACAGTTATACATAACTTATGCATAAACTTTATCCTTATCAATCAATAACCTTCTGCATAAATGTGCCTATTTCATTATCAGTTTGTACACGTATCACGTGTTTTTAACTTTCAATACTTAAATATATTTATCAGTTTGTTCAATTCAATTACTTCCAATCCTCTTTCTATCTGTACATATAAAATATATACTTAACCGTATCTATTCGAATCCATTGATTCTTTACTCAATCTCTCACCTGTATATTACAACATATAACCACGTATTACACATGTAACATATAACTTTATCAACGTAGGCTCGGAATATATATTCTGCCCTACTCACTTGCACACAACCAGTGTGCATTAAACTTTTCTATGTAAGCACATAACCTATTTATGCATTTATATTTACTTTCAATTGGCACCAAGTGCAATATTCAGCACATGTGCAATATCAATTACTATTCATTACCACTGAAATTAAAGTTTTAGTTCAACAACTAATACATATAACGTACATTATACCACGTGAATAACTTATATTCTTAAAAACGTGTTTTCAATTCTTTCTACATGCACATTTAAAGTGTGCATTTTATTTGCTTTAACTTATACACATATACACTATTTCTATCATTGACCTGTTTGGGTCAATAATCGTTTACCAGGGTTAGTTATATTCGACCCTTTAACATTTCAAAACAAAATCACTTAATACAACTTTTAAAATTTGAAACTAGCAACATGCTAGAATTATTATTATATCACACAATTACTTTTATTTCTGCAACCAGTTTACAGTCATGATCACATACATATCTAACACATGTGAAACCTCTTACACCGTTGTAATCCAAAATCATACTACATTCATTTATCTGGTTTCACTTATATAGTGAAATATCTTATCACAAAATACAAGAAGTGTCACTTACATTTTCATACAACTTATGATTTCTTGCTAGTTGTAATTCGTCATTACTTTATTTTTGCCATCTCTTAGAATTGGCCATTCGGCTGTTACAGCTTTTATTTAGCATAAACCGACAATACTTATGCATACCAGTAGGTATTGGAAAACGATTACAAATCTGGTAACTCTATATGTCTAATTATATCATAACTATCTTTTCATAAAATTTAAGTTTCATCCCCCAATTAGCTTAATGTTATAATTTTCTTTACACGTCATATTCCCTTAAATATTGATTTAATACTTAGACTTGCACATAATCTTGCACAATCAGTGTTAATATACTTAGACATAACAAGAGATAATATAAACCATATGAAACTGAAATCTCAATTCTGGCAAAGTTCAAATCGCGTCGCAATTACCCAGAATCACGTCGCAATTTATCTTAAATCGCGTGGCGATCTTATGTAGATCACGCCGCGACCCTTGCCTGAACAGGCCTGCACAATCAGCTTTTAACCACCAACTTTGCGCGTGCATAACTATTGTCTTGATAACATTCAGAATCCGAAACTTCACAAACATTTCAATTTTATCATAATAGAGGTTTCACTTTTCACAGTTTTCCAAATTTTGCGTTAACAAAGAATTTGGACCTATAATCAATTTATGGGTCAATTTGGGTCGCTTTTGTGATCAAAGCAATATGCATACACATGCCTATCAAATCTGCACAAATCATCATTATAAAGAACACCATTGACCCTTAGCTTATTATCAAGTAGTTACTTATGCATATGATAACTCATCTTAGACTATGGATGCAATAGTGACCCGTTTGGGCACTTTTGACCCATTTACCATAATCACCATAGTTAACACCACTTAACACTTTAATTCATGTTTCCATACAAAATTTATCATTTCCAAGTAATAACTAATTGTCATTACCCGTTTGGACCCAATTCTCAATCTATTACTTAACCACATATATAAACTATATATAATCAATAGACGGCAATATAAACCGTTTGAACATATAAACACCTTTGTAATCCAAATAGAGTACCAACTGACCCGTTAAGGGTATTAACAACTTTCATCACATAAACTTTCTAGAATAGTAGAGTCGAACCAAAATTCCACTTAAAACTTTAACCACAACTCAATCCAATTACCTGTACACGTGAACCCAATGTAGACACGTTCACATAATCATATACATGTATGTATTCAACTTATATTCTATTTTACTCAATAAAGAGTTCACTATACATCTTACTCTTAATCACAACACAATCACATTAAATCTATCTGATACTTAGCAGCCTCAACAATTTTTATGTGACATAGCGTAATATAATTACGTTGGCCAGACATAACCAGATTATGTAATTCACACTTCCATTCTCAGGCTACCTCATATCATTAAGATTTATTGGGACTTATCATTACATATTTAATCACATAACACAACAATTCTACAACAATCAAAATTTAAAATTTAAAATTACTGTCCACATAATCATTTTTACGTAATCAAATAATTCCACATAATCTGTCAACATCTTTTTATAAGGCATTTATTAATGCCTCTGACAACTTTATCTTTTTCACATAATGTACTTTATATATTAACTGACATAAGTCAATATTCCCGATTATTAGAATTTGAGAGTCACGATTTCACTATTGATTAGTGAAATGGAATCGCAATAAGTAAAGTTTAATTGTAGAAGGGGGGGTTGAATATAATTAAAAACTTTTCCTGATTTTAACTAAGTTACTTAGACAGTTTTTAATTGTTTAATACAAATAGAGGATGCAATAATAGATATGACAATATCAAAGTAAAGGAGTAATAGTAGCTGAATGGTGAATTATATTAATCATAAAAGTCACAAGTGTTGATTGCAGAATGGTCTAGCCCAAGCTAATCCAAATCAAACACACAAGCTAATCTATTACAAATGAGATGAACATCAGTGGAAAAACACGCTGACTGTTTACTCGCTGAATCGACAATACCTGCTTAGACAAACTACTCACTGACAGACAAGTGATTAACATGCATGAACGACTAGCCTCTAAAGTACAATATACTGGACTATTTATACTACAAGAGTTCCTAGAATATCTCCTACAAAATAGGATCTTGGAATGACACATGTCACTGCTTGATTGGCTTGATCTCTGATAAACCGACATTCTACGGGTCCCAATTCCGTTACCGTAAATATCTCGTTTCCTTTAGACCAATCATTCGCTGCTACGTAATCCTTCTGAATATTCTTTAGATATACTTTAAGTACAAGAAACTCTTGCTGATGTATATAAGTACAATACTTTTGCACTTGTTGAATTATATCATTGGATTGGGTATCCTCGCCATCACCAACTTGTGTTTTAGCTGATGGATCATCGGATACAGAAAGGTCAGTCTGTATCTTTCCCTGTGACTGGGGAGAGACATTGACAGCTGGTGCAGTGCTATATGAGAGGTGGCCCGGGTCTGTAGCCAGTGATGTAACATCAGCGATGAGTGTGTTATCACCCACTGATGCCACTTGCCCTTTGTTTACAACACCATCCTTTTGTGAGAATGATGAGTAGCTAATGGGTTGACTCGATAAGGGGGTGTGGGTTGCACCCGAATCACTGCTAACAATGGGTTGAGCCATTGTAGCTATCTGTAGGTTTCCCTTTTTAGAGTCATTGAACTATCAGGAGTCTAGTGAAGCAGTTGAAGGTTTAGGGTCATCAAGAGTGCCCTCAGAGACTGAACGTTCAGTCTCTATTTCACCCTTGGCGTCCTTAGATGTCTTCCTTTTGCTATGTCCCTGATCCTTTAATGTCAGGGACCCTAGTTTGGATTTTCTTTTGGAGGTTGGTGGATTTTCCTTTGGTGGTTGACCAACTATAGTCACTAAGGGTGTTGTCAGTGACATGGTCGATTGGGGGTCATGATCTGACAGTTGTTCAGCAGTTACAGGATGGGGTGCAAGTATCCCCTGTGTTTTCATGAAAGCAAATAGAGACACTGTCACTGGTTTAGAAAAGTTTTGACTGTCTACCAGGGTTGTTTCAAATATTTTTTTGAATGAAACTTTATCATAAGCCTTGAACCGATTTTTAAAGATCAGTGAAAGGAACTTAGAATAAGGTGCATATTTAACCCTGGTAGCCTCAGTGACTCTATCGATCAGTTCTTCAAAAGTCACACTTGCATAATCAACTCTAAGAGTGTTGATTAGTGACCAGTTAATCTGTGCCCAAAGAGTGAATAATATTTGAAAGCAGGGCATTGGTGATTTGTAAGAGCAGGGAGAATAAAATTTTTGTTCAAAAAGATTAGTATCTCCACATACTCTGTTTTTGGGTACAGATGATTTTCCAAACAATATGATTTTGATACCGCAATGACAAAATCCTCACACACTGCAGAAGCTCGAAGAGTTTTAAATTCTGCAGTGGCACTAAGTGTTGTTAGAAGATTTTGATTTCGTCATTACAGAAAAGAAGAATTTCCGCTTAAAGTTTTTGAAGGAAAAGTCTTATGAAAATCAAGAAAGCGTAAAAATTAAGATGGGATTAAGTTGTTGATTTATAGAAGCGCCTCTTGATTTTCTTGTGGTTAAAACTTAATCAACGTGGTCGATGATGGTGGTGAGTAGTGGTGGTAGTGGCGTAGGGGTAATGATGGTGGACTGGTGGCCTTAATGGTGATTGGAGAGGTGTGCCGGAAAAATGCACTGACGTAAGAGAGAGAATGTCAGAATGTGCGACTTTTGCGTTGTACCTCAAAATAATTATTTTTGAAATCCGTAATCTAACCGCCATTAGCCAATATATCAGGGAGTCACTGATATATATAATCAACAAGAGTTGATTATCTACCAAAAAGAAATATAAGTATCAAAGAAAAATAAAAATAATCTTCTATCTGGCTGAGAGTGTAACTCGCTGATTTAAACACAACTTAGAATACTGAATAAATCATTGAGATGTAGTCACAGCATTGATATAAATCAAATTTATCATTTTTGAATACTTACATTATTTATTAAGCAGAAATGAGTATAGAGTATGTTGATTATAAGTTGTATAACATATTACTGCATTAACTTTCACTAGTCTAGTTACAACTTAGAATACTAACAAGATCAGTTAGAGAAAACATAGATCAATGATATAAAACTCATATAAAAACATAATAAATACTCATGCGACTGTCTAAATTATAATATTAGCTGAACATAACTTACTGACAATTACACTTGCTGATTGAATCAGTTGATGTAAATTGATCAGTGAATGTGCTCTGCTAAACAACTCGCAAATTTAAACGTAATTACGAGCATTAAACATTTGCATTATTAGGCTAATTCCCTACTTTGAGTGAATATACAACTACTTTTAGAGGTAAGTCTAGCAAAGCCCAACTAGTTAATATGCTTAGTATTACATATTTCGTAATTAGTAAAATTGCGTACAAAATATTTGGAACAAACACGACAAAAATATACGACCGTTGGTGAACAAATTATTTGATAATATGAAATTATTAAACAGCCTTATTTATTTATTAAATATTATGTTGATAATATTTACAATGTATTTTGTTACAAATAACATTTATTTCGTACAACTGAAACAATTTGAAACCCATTTGTAAAAGTTAAAATAAAATAAAGTTATAATTTTATTACTCAACTACATTATTTTAAATAAAATAAAACAACTAAAAGAATAATCGAAAACGTATTTAAAAACCTACCATTTAAAAACGTTTTAATATTTAGCGATCGGGTAAACGAACACGGGTAAAATACCACAAGTTTGGGACAAAGTCCCCTCCCTTGCCCCTTTGGTCAGCTGACCCAAACACCCCCAAACCCTCACCCCCAATCTCACTTCTCATTCTTCATCTCATTTCCAAACCCTCTCAAACTTTCTTTTCTCTCAAATCATCCAACACTAAAAATCAACCAACAAACAACAATCAACAACAACAACATCATCTCCATCACTTGTGTTTTCGGAATCATCATCATCAAGAGCAACAACAAGCAATCCATCATCGTCATCTTCATCCTCTTCATCTTCAAAGTTCATCATCACCATTTTCAAAACCCCAATCTTCAAATCGTAAGGATTTCTTAACTTTCTCTTATGATTTCTTGTTAAAAACACTTAATATATCATGTATTAACATTATAACAACAATATTCGGCCTAAAAATGGGTTAGATTGCGTTTTTGGGTGAAAACCCGTCGAACAGACGGAAGTGTCGCCCACAGACGCACAGTATAGCGTCACTTGCTTAAGTGACGCATGTAAGTGACGCCTGTAGCGTCACTTCCCCAGTGACGCCCCTTAGTGACGCCTGTAGCATCACTTCCCCAGTGACGTCCCTTAGTGATGCCTGTAGCGTCACTTCCCCAGTGACGTCCCTTAGTGACGCCTGTAGCGTCACTTGCCTAGTGTCGCCTAAAACAGAAACTTTCAAATCTTTTTCACTAAGTGTTGGACCTAACAGAGAACGAACATTTACATACGATATGAAACACAAACTTTAGTAACATTACAAAAACACTTATTTTATTGAAACGTTGATTTTAAACCAACACCAACGAGTCGTATCCATTTTCACAACTATGAAATACAAACGCAAACGTTAAACAAATACTGGAATGGATGGTTAAACTTAAACCTCCACATACTTACTAAATCTCATACGTTTAGGGCGTTAGGAGATTTCGACTAGACTTCTTGGGCTTTAGGCTTTGCTAGCACTCGAACATACTCGACTCAACAGGTGAGTTCACAGCCCCTACTTTTACTGTTTCAACTGCTTTTTTACAGGGGTGGAAAACATAGTCAACTGTTTTACTTATTGCCATAACTGCTTTTCTCATATGATTGTTTATCATACTTGTTTGCTCACACGATTAGAGTGCTTGAACTGTTAAACTCATACACAAAAACTGGAATTTATGATACAACATTTTCATACGAATGTCATGTTAAACTTTGTTTGGTATACCGGAGAACGACCGGTACTTTTATAAAAACGCTGGAGAACGACCAGCTACGTATTTTGGTGCCAGAGAACGACTGGCCAAGTGGACGGGAGAACGACCCGTGCGTATCTAGACCGGAGAACAACCGGTGCATATTTCGCTGGAGAACGACCAGCTGTGTTTGGACGGGAGAACGACCCGTGCGTAACTAGACCGGAGAACGACCGGTAAACTGTTTTATTGGACGGGAGAACGACCCGTGCGTCTTTTGACCAGAGAACGACCAGTACTGTTTTGGAAAATGCTGGAGAACGACCAGCTACGTATTTTAAACTGTATTTTGGGTAACATCCCACGCGAATTGTATTTTGGGCAACATCCCAACCGAACTATATTTGGATAGCATTCCACAAAACGTTTATTCAATTATTATGGCAATACTACTTGTGAACATGTTTGATATTCAACAACTGTTTACGAACGTAATTGGTTAAACAAACTGTATTTGCAACATGAAACCTGTGAATTCACTCAACCTCGTTGTTGACTTTTACTATGTTTTTCAGGGAATTAGCTGCGCACGTAAGAACCGCCTGCACATTGGAATTTAGGCGACCCACGAAGAATAGGATGCCAACTTTTGACAATTGGATTTCTTTTATATATAACTGAAACTGTTAGTCATATTTACGAAATCTACTTTTGCAAACTTAATACTTTTAATTTGTACGGTTCGAGGAATCGTAAACTTTGTAACTAATACTTTGGCATCTTAATATATAAGTTCTGTTGTAATCATAAGCTCTGATACGTATGCATGTACTGTGTATTGTGGCACTCCCCATACTTAACTAAATGCTTCCGCTAAACTAAATCAACGAATTTGGGGGTGTTACAATATTTCACACAGTCATGTTATTCAAAAGCCTAGAAATAATTTAAACAACAATAAATAAATGAACTCAGGGAGTTCATTTATTCATTGAGGTTTAACATACCAAGCTCGCTGATGAGATAATTAAATCTTTTCTCATCCAGAGGTTTTGTAAACAAATAAGTGAGTTGGTAATCAGTTGGAATGAAATGAAGTTCAATATCACCTTTCATCACATGGTCCCTGATGAAATGATATCGTACATCAATGTGCTTTGTGTTTGAGTGCATCACTAGATTATTGGCAATGGCTATGGCACTTTGACTGTCACAGTAGATTGGTATTTTGTTGAAGTCAAATCCATAGTCAGCGATCTGATTTCTCATCTAGAGGATTTGAGCTGTGCAAGCACTTGCAACAACATATTCAGCTTCAGCGGTTGAGGTTGAAACTGAATTCTGTTTCTTGCTGGACCAGCTTACAAGCTTTTCTCCAAGAAATTGACAGCTACCAGAAGTGCTTTTTCTATCCAACTTGCATCCAGCATGATCAGAATATGAATATCCTTTCAGCGAGAAATCTGAACCAGATGGGTACCAGAGACCAAGATTGGGTGTACCCTTCAGATATCTGAATATTTTTTAACAGCGTGTAAATGAGATTCCTTTGGACCAACTTGATACCTAGCACAGAGACATGTAGCAAACATAATGTCTTGTCTACTTGCAGTTAGATACAACAGCGACCCGATCATACCTCTGTAAGCAGTTATGTTTACATATTTACCATCAGGGTCAGCATGTAGTTTCACTGCAGGTGACATGGGTGTAGCAAGGGATGAACAGTTGGTGAATTCAAATTTCTTTAATAAATCTTTAACATACTTTCTTTGGTTTATAAGAATTCCAGATTTGGTTTGTTTTACTTGAAGACCAAGGAAAAATGTTAATTCACCCATCATGCTTATTTCATAACTTTTTGTCATAACGTCAGAGAACTCCTTGCACATGTCACTGTTAGTAGACCCAAAAATGATATCATCCACATAAATTTGAACTAATATGACATCTCTCTTATCTCTTTTGATAAATAGTGTGCTGTCAATCTTACCTCTGACATAGCCACACTTTATCAAATAATTAGTGAGAGTATCATACCAGGCTCTAGGAGCTTATTTTAGTCCATAAAGAGCTTTTTCAAGTTTATACACATAACTCGGGTTTTTGGGATTGATGAATCTAGGTGGCTGTTTGACATATACTTCTTCCTGCAGCTTGCCATTCAGAAAGGCACTTTTTACATCCATTTGATAGAATTTAAATTTCTTGTGAGCTGCATATGCCAGAAATAGTCTGATCGACTCAAGTCTAGCGACTGGTGCAAAGGTTTCATCATAGTCAATACCATCTTGCTGATAATAACCTTTAGCAACCAGCCTTGTCTTGTTTCTGTCCACGACTCCATCAGCATCCCTTTTGTTCTTAAATACCCACTTTGTTCCAATCACTGATTTACCAGAAGGTTGCGGCACTAGCTTCCAGACTTTGTTTCTTTCAAATTGTGCCAATTCTTCTTGCATGGCAGATATCCAGTTGTGATCAGTGAGTGCTTCATCAACCTTCTTTGGTTCCATCATAGACACAAAACTAACAAACAGATAGAAGTTAGCAGTTGCTGATCTCGTCTGGACCTTGGACTGAGGATTACCAATAATCAATTGATTATCGATATGTTTTGTCCATTTAGTCATTCGCTGAGGTTCAGCAGCGACTTGCCTATCCATTGATGGTCCAGATGGCAGATCAGTATTAGAATTGTGAGAATTATTATTACTTTGTGAACTTTGGTTTGAACATGGAGGTGGTGATGGTTGATTATCAGCGGGTAAGGGTGATGTTCCTGAAATATTCTCAGCTAGAGTAGAGCTAGAGATGTTTTCAGAGACATTACCTTCATCCTCAGAATCAGATGAGAAGTTTTTGTATTTTTCATTGATTGAGTTTCCCTTGACTGATGAGTCACTATCCATTTCATTAAAAACAAGTTTTTCGTATTCTGTTGGATCAGTGAGTGACTCATCATATGACTCATAAAAAGTAACATCCATTGACCCCTCAATGCATTCTCTTCATTTATTGTAAACTCTGAAAGCTTTAGAGATGATTGAGTAGCCAACGAATATTACTTCATCAGCTTTTGGATCAAACTTTCCTAAGTGATCTCTTTTGTTTAAGATGTAGCAAGTACTACTAAAAACATGGAAAAAACTTATGTCCGATTTTCTTCCCCTTAACACCTCATATGCTGTCTTATCATGTCGTTTGACAATCAGTGACCTATTTTGAGTGTAGCAGGCAGTGCTCACTGCTTCAGCCCAGAAGTAGGTCTTAAGACCAACATCAATGAGCATTGACCTGGCAGATTCAATCAAGGTTCTATTTCTCCTCTCTGCCACCCCATTTTGTTGAGGTGTTCTAGGTGCTGAAAAATTTTAAGAAATACCTTTTGAATCACAAAAACTTTCCAGGTCAATATTTCTAAATTCAGTCCATTATCAGATCTTAAATGTTTCACCAGACTACCATTTAAGTTCTCCATTTTCTTGATAAAGGATATGATCTTGCTGGCAGCATCACTCTTGGCTTTAAAAAAGAATACCCAGGTGTATCTGGAATACCCATCTACAATTACCAAGCAGTATTTCTTCCCACCAAGACTTGGAGTACTCACTGGACCAAACAGATCCATGTGAAGTAGGTGGAAACATTTAGTCACTGATGAGACTTGTTTACTTTTGAATGAGGAGCTGTGATGCTTTCGCTTCTCACATGCTGAACATAGCTTATCTTTGTCATAAGACAATTTTGGAAGTCCAGTGACTAGTCCATTTTTGCTAAATTTATTGATAGCTTTTAAGTTCAGATGTGAAAGTCGCTTATGCCACAACAATTTTTCTTCTGAAACGGTTCTGGAATAAAAGCATGTTCCTGACTGATCTGAGTCCATGTTGACCACATAAGTATTCCCTTTTCGGTTAGCAGCAAGTACAACATTTCCCTTCTTGTTGTAAACAACACCAGCCTCATGATCAAATAGTACCTTGTTCTTGGAGTCACAAAACTGACTGATGCTCAATAGATTGTGCTTCAGTCCCTCCACATATGCCACTCGCTTAAACATCACATTACCATTGGTCAAGACACTATACCCTCTTGTCTTGCCAAACTTGTCACCAAATACTACATCCGGACCTTTTTCATCCTGGTAGTCGCTGAGCAAAGACTTACACCCGGTTATGTGTCTGGAACATCCACTGTCCAGATACTAGATAGTCTCTCTAAGAATGCCTTTATAAAGAGTTTCAGGATCCCATCTAGATGCTGAATATTTTTGAGCTACTTCCTTGATATCTTCATGGAATTCAGCATCATCAACCAAGACTTGGAGTACTCACTGGACCAAACAGATCCATGTGAAGTAGGTGGAAACATTTAGTCACTGATGAGACTTGTTTACTTTTGAATGAGGAGCTGTGATGCTTTCGCTTCTCACATGCTGAACATAGCTTATCTTTGTCATAAGACAATTTTGGAAGTCCAGTGACTAGTCCATTTTTGCTAAATTTATTGATAGCTTTTAAGTTCAGATGTGAAAGTCGCTTATGCCACAACAATTTTTCTTCTGAAACGGTTCTGGAATAAAAGCATGTTCCTGACTGATCTGAGTCCATGTTGACCACATAAGTATTCCCTTTTCGGTTAGCAGCAAGTACAACACTTCCCTTCTTGTTGTAAACAACACCAGCCTCATGATCAAATAGTACCTTGTTCTTGGAGTCACAAAACTGACTGATGCTCAATAGATTGTGCTTCAGTCCCTCCACATATGCCACTCGCTTAAACATCACATTACCATTGGTCAAGACACTATACCCTCTTGTCTTGCCAAACTTGTCACCAAATACTACATCCGGACCTTTTTCATCCTGGTAGTCGCTGAGCAAAGACTTACACCCGGTTATGTGTCTGGAACATCCACTGTCCAGATACTAGATAGTCTCTCTAAGAATGCCTTTATAAAGAGTTTCAGGATCCCATCTAGATGCTGAATATTTTTGAGCTACTTCCTTGATATCTTCATGGAATTCAGCATCATCAACCATCAAACAGTAATCCTTGTGCAAGCAAACCATTGCTTCTTCATCGTCAGATGATGAGGATGAGTCAGAGTCACTGAATGAACCTTCTTCAGCGACAAAACCTTTTCCCTTCTTTTTCCCATATTTGGACATTGCCTTCAGCTTCTTGCACTTGTTGTACTTGTCATCTCTGAAGCTTGGCTTTGGTTCAGGGATTGGCTTTACTGACTTTGATCTACAATCAGCTGCAAAGTGACCAGGTTTGCCATACTTGTAGCATTTACCTTTTGATTGGAAATTATCAGATGATGGAGCACCAACAAATCTTTTTGATCTGGTGTTCCTTCTAAAATTAACAACCATCATGGCCATGTCCTTTTCCAGCTTATTTAGACCCTCATCATATTCATACTCTGGTTGATCATCAACCTGATCACCTTCTTCATCAACTTTCAGCGACTTAGAGCTCAACTTGGAGGCTTTTGACTTCTGCCTCTGATCAATTTCATCAAGCTCAGCTACAAGGGCATTTGATATCTTCTGACTTCCAAGAGTTGCACGAATGTGCTGACTCTGATCAGCTTGCTTCTCAGACTGCTCCCAGTTGAGCAAAATACCATAGACTTGAGTAAGATTCAGTGTTGTTTAATCATTCCTCTATTTGGTGCATGTTGCAATGGTTCCCCAGACTTTCCTTGGCAGCAACTCCAGAAACTTCTCAACAACAAATCTCTGTTCCTTACCTATACCAGCCTTCTCCATTTTGTTCATCAGCGACTGGTATCTGATATAAGTAGAGGATAGAGACTCATTGGGCTCCATGGCATACAACTCGTACTGGCGAGTAAGATTTACTTCCGTGCATCGAATAATATCAGGAGTTCCAATATAGATATTTCTCAGGGTATCCCACATGTCTTTAGCAGTCTTACAAAGTCTAACAGATTCAAACACTTCATCAGGGAGTGCCATGCCTATGTAGATTTTAGCTTGTTTATCCAACCTAACCAATCGTCTATCCTCATCCGACCACTGTTCCTCTCTCTTGGGCACAACCATTTCTGGTATAGCAGGAGTAGTAGCTGTAGCAATAACAACAGGAACAATTGTGGTTGGAATGTAGGGACCATTGGTTATTGTATTGCAAAGACGATCATCAACGAGGTCCAAAAACATCATCATCGGGGACATCCAGGTTTCAATCCTAGAGGGATCAAACGCTGGAGGTTTAGTAGTAGAACCATTTCCCTTTTGATACTCAGAGTCAACACAACTATACTTTACTGATTCCATTGCAGATCTGGTTAATTGATTTAAACCAACTCTGCTCTGATACCAATTGAGAGTCCCGAATTCACTATTGATTAGTGAAATGGAATCGCAATAAGTAAAGTTTAATTGTAGAAGGGGGAGTTGAATATAATTAAAAACTTTTCCTGATTTTTACTAAGTTACTTAGACAGTTTTTAATTGTTTAATACAAACAGAGGATGCAATAATAGATATGACAATATCAAAGTAAAGGAGTAATAGTAGCTGAATGGTGAATTATATTAATCATAAAAGTCACAAGTGTTGATTGCAGAATGGTCTAGCCCAAGCTAATCCAAATCAAACACACAAGCTAATCTATTACAAATGAGATGAACAGCAGTGGACAAACACGATGACTGTTTACTCGCTGAATCGACAATACGTGCTTAGACAAACTACTCACTGACAGACAAGTGATTAACATGCATGAACGACTAGCCTCTAAAGTACAATATACTGGACTATTTATACTACAAGAGTTCCTAGAATATCTCCTACAAAATAGGATCTTGGAATGACACGTGTCGTTGCTTGATTGGCTTGATCTCTGATAAACCGACATTCTACGGGTCCCAACTCTGTTACCGCAAATATCTCGTTTCCTTTAGACCAATCATTCGTTGCCATGTCATCCTTCTGAATACTCTTTAGATATACTTTAAGTACAAGAAAATCTTGCTGATGTATATAAGTACAATACTTTTGCACTTGTAGTTAAAGAGGCTTTATTGAATAGTCAGTGAAGAAGCAGCATTCCTCCTCACTCACTGTAAGCTAACACGCTCTGTAGAATGTCTTAAAATATTGTTCTTTAGTGACTAGCTGTTATTCGGGCAGTGACTTTTGCCTTTATTAAATATGAAGATGTAGAACTCTCGCTGCTTAATATCAGCGACACACCAAGTTGAGTTCTAATCTTCCTCAGCATATCATATCCTTCAGAATAGAATGAATAACGATCAGCAATAACAAACTTCAGCAACGACAGCTTTGATACAATTCATTTCTTCATCGAGTAGTGTATAGTTGAGGTGGTCAGCGACTAACAACTTCAGCATGGTTTGCGAGCAGTGACTCAACAGAATTTTATACACATATAACATTTACCATCACATAATCTATAACTGACATACTATTTCATTATATTGCCAATATATATATTATCAATTTTCAATACACCTCAACATATGGCTATCATAAATTAGCCTATTCAACAACACCGAGCTAGTGTCAATATCACTACTCACATATACCATATCCATCTACCCAATTACACGAGTAATA
This sequence comes from Pseudognaphalium luteoalbum, assembly GCA_963422505.1. NCBI lineage: Eukaryota > Viridiplantae > Streptophyta > Magnoliopsida > Asterales > Asteraceae > Pseudognaphalium > Pseudognaphalium luteoalbum. The sequence goes on from OY730192.1 coordinate 71,301,095, forward strand.
GAAATTTTACAAGTATTCCCACATTATATAAATATCAGCAAGGAATATTTACAATGCCTTCCATCACTACTACTTTAACACTTTATTTATCATTTCAGGCATACTATTATCTCACTTAGCATACTGTTACCAATTTAACACGTAACAATCATCAAAATATACACTACAGGGAATCATATCAGTTCGATCTACTGTACTTTACTACGCATAATCAGCATAATAACTTATGCTATTCACATCAGTTTAAGATTAGGCAATCCTATCGTGGATCACCTAATTCTCTCAAACCATTGCTCTGATACCAACTTGAAACGCCCCAATTTATACCTTTACTTTAAAACATATTTTATTATATTTTCATTCTAATTCAATTTATCATATTTTGACGACTTTAAAAGTCAACCCCATAAAATTTTGTTGCAACTTGAAATCTTCTTTTCATCTAAATGTTTGATTTAATAACATAAAATGGGCAACTTATACAAGTGCCATCATTACAATAGCTTAAAAGAAAGAGAAGCTTGTCTAACCATACAGCAAGCTCCGATCCACGCTATCTTTTAATCCTTTGGTTCAACCGAACCAATACCTACAATATAAACAACTGAAAGGAATAAGCCAAAACTTAGTGAGCATATGAGTAGTTAAATGAATAATCTATCACACAATATTATATAACACGTATTATCTCATAGATATATAAATAATACTATTTACATTCCATTATTATTTTCTAAGGATCCACAATCTACCATACTGATAGTATGCTACCAGCAATTTCCACAAACCAATGATCGCAACCATTGCTTGCACCAAACTATAATCATTCAGCTAATGACCGCAGCCATACCTGGACACCAATATCAAGTATTCGAATATTCTACACAATTCCATATCAATATGCACATAATTATTTATTTAGCAATCATAGAAACACTACATGGACTTGGCCCCTTAGTATCCCGCCTCTTGGGTGATAGCATACTAAGTATTTATTTCATGCTAATTATCCACAATTAGTCTTACACTTGTTTCCCAATTAATGTCCGCGTATTGAATATCATTAATTGAGACTTTCCATCCACCGCGCGGAAGTGATGGAGTAACCCCGACACAAGTCCATTAGAAGTTTCCACAATCAATATTCACATAACAAATTATTTTATCGTTACAGATCCTTAGTATTAAACCATGCTAATTATATACAATTAGCAATCAACACAGTCTATTACAAACCATATACCATCAATTTATCCACATGCTATTTTCATAGCATATAATATATCGTTTCCATCTATTTATAACACATAAATAATGGAAATCATTCATATTCACACTTACTGATTATCTATATGCCACATCATAATACACAATGTATATATATATATATATATATATATATAATCATACTCCTATCTGTAGCACAATTACACACGATAAATCATTTATCCGATTGTGTAACCTTTCTGCTTAAAAGCAGGTTGGTTACACAATCATTACCCATTTAACCCCCATAATGCTCACCTTTGCCTTTTTAGAAGAATAAACACATATGCAACATTATATTAGCTTGTAGATGCCACGTCTTGAATTACATATCATATAACACAAAATCATAACAATACATTTAGTCTCTAATAATCATCATAATCAAATAACTAGACTATTTGTATTGTCATTAGTTTTAATCTTGTATTACTTTAATTATTTCTTAGACATAAACTCATATGTCTACAATCTAACTATAACATGTTCATTACTTCCAACACATTTCCACGTTAGTTTAATCTTTAACTAATTGATCAAACTAAGCTCTTTAATAACATAATTGACTTAAGTGATTATTCACTCAAATCTCAACTTAAAATCTGATATTTCCCCACTATCGTTATATACTATCATTTCTGTGTATAGCTTTTTATTCAAAGCATAGTTAAGTTGGATTAAAACAGAAACAAGATTCTGATGTACAGACAATCGCTTCGCGATCCTATATGGTCGAGTCGCAACCATCGTGGTCCCCAAACCTGCACCTGCTGTTCTAACCATGGCAACTCAGATTCTAACCCAAAAACATCCAAACCAGTTTTCTCAGCATCCCTTTTTAACTACTAAACATTAAATAAACATGTTTCTCCCTCAATTACATATATAAATCAATAACCCATATCAATCTCATCATAATCCACTTTTTAGGTTAAAAAAAGAAACTAAACTTACAATTAGATTTAGATTTAGAATATGATGAGGATGAAGAATCACAGCTTCTAATCTGAGTTGAAGATGAAATTTTGGTGGGTTTTGGTTCCTGATTTGAATCGCCAAAGCACAGGGACGATTTCATGTGTTTATTTCTGGAATATTTGAGAAGTGAGGGAGTAATATGGTACGCATGCATACATATATTGGTATTAACTTGGTCCCCTTTAATACCTATTGTCTGGAACTTAAAAACCATTCGCGATTTCAAATATTTTTATTTTTCTTACAACCCTATTAATTTAAACCGGTCAATTATTTATGCATCACAATAAAAGTTTTAGATTTTGGGGTGTTACACATCCTTCATACATTGAATTGCATACAACACTTTTAATTCTTCTTCACACCGAGTCACATCAAACTTTCTTTCCATGTCTCTCAACCAATTCAAAGTTACCATCGGATTTGTACTACCATGAAACTCCAATGGTTTACTTGACATAAATGTTTTGAAAGAACATATTTTACTTGACTGAGGTGGTGGAACAATACCAAAAACTTGTGCTTGCTGTTGAGAATGTTGCTGAGATGATCCCGCTTTAGTTTGTCTTTTAAATTCTCTAAGATTAATTACTTCATCTTTTAATTGAAATAGATAATCATCTCTATTTGATTCTTCATGAACCAGAATTGAAGTACCTTCATGATTATACCTCTCATTAGGAGTATCCGAAGGAGGAACAACGATCCTAGAGGCATTATTAGGGTTGGTGGTCGGTTGCTCGTTATCCGCCATATCTGTATTCATCACAACAACTCAACATTTGTTAATCGTTAGCACCTATCTATTAAACGATTCCCATCCTATGCTAAATCCCATACTTAGGAATGTTTGACATAACACCATCTAGATTTGGGATTGAACACTTTACAATGCTCAATTCGCCGAAACCTAGGTTTTGATACCAACTTATAACACCCCTCATTTAAGACAACAATAATATATTATTAGCACAGAAGCAAGTTTATAAAAACATATTTTCTTAATATACATTATAAAATGTACACAACTTTTTCACATTATTTATACAACATTTTAATAACTGGTAACAATACTGATTACTTACTACAAACGGGGTATTATTTAATACAAAACATAGTTTGTAGTAAACTATGTCAGAGTAGCACAGTCAGTCAAACGTTCCTTGCTCCACAACCATTAACTTCCTGCTACCCATATTCCAAAGTAAACCTACAGGAAGTAAAAATGAGGGATTAGCACGAAGCTAAGTGAATGAATTTATCACACACCAATTAACTTAGCTTAACTACTTGTTTACACCAAACAATCGTAAACACCCAAGTCAACTAATCAACAATTTAATAATGAGGATCGGTGGTTCTGGGGGAATACCATAATACCCGGGTGGCTCCCCAAAACACTTATCCAACCATATCCGTATGGCCATAGGGACGAGACCGATAGTTAGTGGCTATTATACTCAAACACATGTTCTATACACACAACAAATGAAGTAAGACCCTGTGTAATTTACATAATATCCGACTAACTCAACCAACCAGCTCAACTCGTTGACCTCATTAAAAACTGATACCCGAAGGCCAAATAGCACATATAGTCACAATAAACAATATTAATCAAATAATATAACAACATCTCTACGTTCACCTGTTGCAACCAAATAGTTACAACTAAATTAAAAGGTGAGTTCTAAATCCACTCACCGATACCTCGGGATTTACCACACTCAGCTTCTAATTACTGAGTCTTTGGGGTATCTGAAACATCACACAACTCACAAGTTAGTAACTTGTTATCAATAATTAGTACTTATGTAGATGGACACCTTACACAAGTAATCACAATATCAAACATAAGTAACAATACTATATATATATAGTTGGAGGATCTATAAAGAAGATAAATTTTATGGAGAAAGGGGAGAAGAAATCCTGACCAATCATTCCAATATTAGGTCAAAGGGTAGATTAGTCATTTGTAATTTGGTTATTTTAATTTAATATTATGAAAATTAAATGCATTAATGTGGGTGGTTTCATTTGCTCACGTATGTCTTTCCAATATTTTTGGAAAGTATTAACAAACAAACCTTGATTTCATTCCCAAATTTAATTTGATCGGTTCTTCACGGATATATCTTCAACTTTTTAGAAAAGTATCAACCAAAAATCTTCACATTTCATTCCCACTTAGTTTGATCCATACATATTTTCTAGAGTTCATCGGAAAAGATTCTTGATCGGTGCAAAGTCGCCCATTTTAACGCAATCAACAATCTCTAAAATGAAATACTGGGATCGAATTCTTGAGTTGAATTGAAGAAGAACCTGTGACCTTTTTTGTGAGCATTTCATAAGTATTTTTATTACTCTTTGATTTACGGTTAATCAAAATGGCCAACGATGAACAAATGGTGGAACATGTAGAGATGTATTCAACAGATGAATTTGATGATATTGCTAGCTCGTCTGAAGCGAGCAAGTTATTTCCCTTATTTTTTGTAAACTTGCGTGCTACTAGATACGTTGTGTTTTTGTTGAAACGTTGATTTTTTAATTTTTGTTTGTGCAACTTGCAAGTACTTGTTGCGTATGTTTGTTATCTATATGCAGGTTTTGGTATTGACACATTTCGTCGATAAAAAATGACATTGATTCAGTAACCAATATGAGTGATGCGTACAACTAAACACATCTATAGTATGGTAGCATATTTGTTGTAGCTTTTGTTTGATTCTTTTATGTATTCTGATTGTTTCAACTAAGAGTAAACTATACGTAATCCTTACCCTACGATGACCTAATAGTCGCAACACATTGATTCGGTGATAAAACATGTTGATTCAGTCATTCTTACAGTATTAATTAAGTTACCTTACACTTTGATTCAGTCATTTGGCATCTTTGATTCGGCGTCACTGGTGAACCACATTCGGGAATCAGCGACGTTATTTAATGATCAAACTCTTATAGAATAGCTACGTGAGTTAGTTGCAACACCAAACTGTCTAGCTTTGGAAACTATGCTTCAAAATAATTACATTTTCATGATGCAACATTAGCTAAACTATACTAAAGCATAATCAAACCATCACAAAACAGACACACCACATTGATTCAGTGGTACAACATAGTGATCCAGTGCTTTTCACATTTTAGATTAAGTAAATTTACACATTGATTCAGCTATTTGCCGTCTTTGATTCGGCTACACCATTGAGCTACATATGGGAGACAGCGATTTAATTATCTGAGCTAGCTGTTACAGAATATCTGCGTGCGTTAGTTGCGACATTAGTTAAACTATACTTAAGCATAACCATACCATTACAATATACAAACAACACATTGATTTAGTGATGCAACATACTGATTCATTGTATTACCAGTTTTACTTAACTAAATTGCCACATTGATTCATTCATTTTGTATTTTTGATTTCCTGTAAAACTCCAACAAACAAAAAGATATATAAAACTAGACCAATACATACATTTGCGTATGAATTGTATTCAAGAACCTGTGTGTATGTCATTCCCGCAGGCAACTCTACCTGAATACTGGACCTCGTAGGTGTATTCGTATTACATCTATTGCCATCCCCCTGTCGAGGTGTTCCACGTTCAGCTACGACCCCAAATATCTTGTTCTTCTCACTAGCGTAACCAAATAGCTACTCATTTCCGGGGTACTTGCCCAACCCACGTTCTAACAACTCTTCTAGTTCACCCTTCACTGCTGAAATTGTCACGATTTTTTTGGGGCTTCTTCAACAAAATCCTGTAAAAAATTTGAAACACAACTCACCCATTCGCTACACAAAGTTGTATGTGAATCATTGGCTAGGGAGAATACCTCGATATTAAAGTCCGACTCGCTCCTTTTCTTATCCCCCCGAGTCACCCCTGATGGTAATTCGAATCATAGAGTTACTAATCCTTACCGATGGCTTTCTCCCTTTTACGACTTTTTCCTCACACTTGGCCAGCTTTTTTTGCTTTGCGTCTCCCCTTTTACGCTTTTGGCTTCTTAAGACATTCGGCGCTGGTGGAATGGAATCGTCGTCAGAATCAGCGGCATATACTTGCTCTTACCTGAAAGAGTATTAAAAAAACATTAATTATAATACGCCATACTTATGGACTACATAAGTATCTTATAAGGACTGTGATTCTGTATTTATAATAGTAAGGCACTAATAATAAGTTGATCTTTCATGCATTTCATTGATGATTATCTTTTATGGCGTCGGTTAACAGCATCATAAAATTGCTTTAGCAAATAAAGTTCATTGATTCACACACAATAGATCAGCGATTCATCACTCAAACACAAGCCTAAATAAACAATCGCTATCCTTTTTTCACCAATAATAAGTTTATTTTAAACACATAATTTCTGTATCGAACAATGCTCCCCGCGTCATCATGAAAACAGTCGCTAGCCTTTTTCACATATAATTGCCTTATCAAACAATGTTCATTGCTTCACCCAAACACGCGTGATTCTTCACGCTAACACAAGCCTAAATAAAGAGTCAATACCCTTTTTCAAACGCAAGCCTAAAAAACCAACCACCCTATTACCCAACTTTCACCGATTCAAAGCTCAAAAAACACAAACATATTACACAAAAACTGCAAAGTTTGCATCATTACTCTATTTGACAAATTATACAAGTGATCCAGCTTGCCGCTGGAATTTTAGTGGGATATGATTTACTGTGCCATACCCCTAAACAAAAAACACAACAAAAACCATTGATTATGTTATAATTAAATTTATGCACCCCAATCCAGGATATAGGCCAGTAGATCACCTAATGCAATCAAAACAACAATCTCAATTTCGATAAACTATACATTTGATTCACTACAAAGATGTCAATGCAAAACCCCTATTCACACAAGGTTTTATAGAAAAAATAAGATTGTTGAATCATCCATTCACCAACAAGAAACAATAAAAACTACACAACAGGAAATAGATTACCTTTCTTGCTCGATTTTGCCGGGTTTTTTTCCGTCAACATTTTTCCTTTTGAAACCCACACTACAGATACCCTAGCTTCCCTCGACCTATAACTTGATTCAGCTCTTTCGATTGCTGCCCCAAAAAATGATAAAATAGTAATTCTTGTTTTCGTCGTCTCAAAATCACGCTCAGAAAAAAGGTTTTCGAATTTTCAAAGCCGACGATTGGAGTGGGTGAGACTTAATTTGATCGATTAGTTTTTTTTGCATGATCACGATCCGTTCTTGTTTTGTAATTAAATGTGATTTACTTCCTATTTTATTGATTCAAAGTAAAGGATGGATATGCCCCTCACGCTACAACTTTTCAAACCAAACCCATTGACTAATCTCAGCCATTAAATCAATCATCTGATGGCCAAGAATATTTCTCCCTCTTCTCCACTAAAAAACTCTTCTCTATTGATCCAAATCCTATACATATATATATATATATATATATATATGTATATAGTATACACCTGAATTCACAAGTTAACATAATTACCAAAATTATACAGACAAACGCGATCCGGGTTTAATGGGTGGGATCGCGTTCCCCTTAAGAAAAGTTTCTGTTACCGATTTACACTAAGCAACGCGATCCGGAAGTAAGAGCTAGATCGCATTCATAAGTAGAAAACATTCTGTAATCAAATTGCACTTGGCAACGCGATCCGGACCAAGGCTTAGGATCGCGTTCCCAAGAACAAAATTCGATTGAATCAGGTTTTAACTAGCAAATGCGATCCTGGATAGGATTTTGGGATCGCATTTGAGCCTTTTACAGCTTAACACCATCCCTGTAATCACACAGCTCTAAACCTAAACCAATTCCCACACAATTGCAGATGCTAATTCGACAAGAGGAGCATTTTAACATCAAAGAAACCTCATATTATCACTAACATATAACAACATCAACAATATCAATTACTTCCACTTTTAAACCCAAAATCATAACAACCCAATTAGGTTATTTTCTTAACTTCAAATTCATAATTCAATAACAAGAACACTACAATTCAAGCTAACAATCATTTCACTATCATCATGTAGTATCACTAATCATCATATACAACTCAAGAAATCAACCAATCTATTATTTTCATTCTTGACCTAACTAGAACTTGAGTTCATAAACTAAGAATACTTACACTATAATGATCAAGATGAAGATAGCAAGAAGAGGTTGAAGATACTTGCAAGAATTACAACTCTTATCCTTGAATCTTGTTTATGATTTTAGTTTCTTTGATTTTGAGTTTGTTGAGAGTAAAGTGTAGAGTTACAAGTGAGTAACCAAAAGCAGGAAAAACACCAAAAAGGGGTCGGCCTCTCAACATAACCGACTTTCAAATTTGGGAATTTTATACCCGTCTTAAATCTATTGTCTGGAACCAAAATACTAATTGCAAGAAACTTACTTTATTTTATTATCAACTATTGTAAATTAAAACAAATAATAATTTACTATTCACAATAAGTCTTGAGACTTATTTATCTAAGTTTCACAATTAGATAATAATATCAAGAAATTTCTAAAACAATTAAATAATCAATTTAAATTAAGGAATTACCAGACCACTGGAGAGGATGTTACAAAAAGCTTCTGTAACCAAATTACACTAGGCAACGTGATCCAGAAAATGAGGCGGGATCGCGTTCACAAGTACATACTTCGACTGTGATTAAATCGTACAAGTTTCAAAACGAATGTAATTCGGTACAATTAAGTGCGGACGTTGGTGATCAAATTTATTAAAAAGTATAAAAATTTATCTAATAACGATAACATACCCAAATATTATTTTGATAATATTTCAATTACCTTTCGTATCGTACAATAAACGTCTACGTGACTTAAACATTAATCACACGAGCAAACGAAACCATTTAAGTTTATTAGGTATTTGGTAAAATACTTCAACACAATATTAAATAAATAATTGTATTTTAAAACTTATAACTAAACGTGTAAAATGATTATTTAACGCAAAACGATCGAAAAAGGAACGCTGCACGGAACGGGTTCGCGGGAGAACGAAAAACTGGTGAAGCCCACACTCGGTAGACCCTACCAGCCTCCCCTCTTCCCCCTCCTTTTCTTCCCTTTTTCCTTTCTTCTTTCTCACTTTCACCATTTTACTTCTTTCTTTTCTCTCTAAACTAAACCACACCACCACCACTTAATCTCACTAAAAACACCACCAAATGTAAGTCCCTAGTATGTGGATCGATAACGAGGTTATCTTAGGTATTAAGGCGCGGAATTCCTCAATACTTGGTTCACAATAAGTGAACAATTTGTTTCGCAAGATAATAGCGAATTGATTTATCAACCAGGTTTTGTATCGATTAATTAACGTTAATCGATCAATACCTAACCTTATGATTGCTTAGAATAGCGTTTTTGTTCTCTGGAAAACGAATGGCCAAAAGTCTTTTTCAGATTAAACCTAATTGAGTATTTATAGGTTTTAATCAAACTCGATTCGCAGGTCGATGGACTCTGCGAGTTGAGTTCAACTCGCAGCCCACAACCAAGCCCATCTCGACTCGGTTTGTAGCTCCGCGAGCCCAGATCTCATCTCGCAGGATTAAGTTCTGCGACTTGAGATCTTATCTCACAGACTTTAGTTTGTAACATCGTATTCAATATTCGTCTAACACTTTATCATACTAATATATTTAACAAATATTAATACCAAACTAATATCATTTACAAATCCAAATCAATTGTACAAACTTGATTACAATAATCACTAGTACTATTACAAGCTAGATCTGTTGTCACACATACATGTCCCAACAGACTCCCCCTTAACAATAGCTCTAGCATCTATGCTATTATGTCTTCAAGTTGTCTTTGATTTTTACTTATAAATCTTACTACCAGCATAAATCTTCAATTTTATACAAGTCTTAACCATCATTTGATAATCACGTGCTAAGTCACCCCATGCTACTGTCGTCAAGATTCTATTTTCATTTAATTTTATCAAATCTTTCTTCGACATGTTCATTAGGTGTCGATGGTCATAAAATCTGAAGATTTCTCTTTCACCACCTTCAACCTCATCATCAGATTCAACCATTACAGCTTCTCCAGTCTCTGAATCCACATGCCAACTCTTCATATTTTCAAAAATATCTTGTGGCATAGTCTTCAATGGAATCTGCTGTAAACACTTAACAGATGGATAAATCTTCTTTCTTCTTCTTCGTCCTGTCCTTTGACTTCTCTCTGCCAGTTTAATAGTCTTTCCTTTTCTTGGCTTAATCTTTTCAAATTTATTAGCTCTAACCTCAGTCTTGATTATGTGTTCAACATATTTTCCAACAAAATCATCACTTGGGTTATTCAAAGGTAATCGAGCCAAATCTCGAATCTCAAATCTAGGCAAAGAACTAAATACTGCAAGCTTTCGCTCAAGATAAAACCTCTTAATAGCAAATAGCTTCAGCTCAGAGTCAAAGTACCAACCAATAATCCCTCTTTTAGGTTCCCGTTTCCCAGTTATATCAACTTCAGAAACTCCAACCTTCTTTTTCTGTTTAGGAAGTTTTCTAAGAAAAACTGCTGGATTCTTGGTAGGAATTAAGATTTCATCTTTTTCAGAATCGGTTGAGTCATCGATTTCTTCATCTACATCGACAACTGTTGGACCTTGATTATTTTCAATAATAACTTCTGTCCTGGATGGGCTCACATGGTGTTCATCAATATTTGCATCCTGATCTACACCAATGTCTAGCTCATTCTCATAAACAGCAGTCCAATCCTCAGGTAGTAAAATTTCTCCTTCTTCAAGATCAAAATCAATTTCTTCATCGATTTCATCAAGAATATCACTTCCAGAGTCACTCAATTCTAGCATTTCCATATCTACACAAATTAAATTAATAATATAAATTCTTTTATTGATTTCTCTGAATCAATCTAAAAGTTTCATTATTCATTTCAATTGTGTTAATATAACCAATCTATATAACTTATAATTCTTTTATTGATTTCTCTGAATCAATCAAAGAATTCTTAAGTCTTATAAACACTTAACAAATATTAATTAACTTTAAATTCTAATGCATTGTGAATAATCACCAAGCATTTAAATTCACTGTTAATTACCTTATATAATTTCCAAGACTTAATTGAACTGTTATATCACAAGAACTTAACTTTCAATTATATCTTTAAATTATATATCATTTGTCTAGTTAAAAATCATACATATTTAACTTGTCAGTTATAAAAACTCTCAAGTCTAAAATGTCTAAGTTAAAATAAACTTTGACCGCTGAAATAAATCAGAACACGCCGCTCGACTTCTCAATGAGTCGGAAGACTTTCGATCACTAATTTATTTAACTTTTCAAAATCAAATAACTTAAACAATTTCTAATATATTTAATCTTGTAATAAAAATCTCAAGCCAAATATATATTACAAAAACTATTAAGTTACAATTATTCAATTACAATTATAAATTACAATTATAATTCAACTAAAATACTAAGTACAAATATCTACACAAGTCTAAGCTGTCTTACCAGCTTCACTTGTACCCGCAGCACTTGTACCAGCACCATCACCACTAACACCAACACATGCAGACTCCCCCTGAATAATAGCTTGCTCACCAGTCTTTGAAGGACCAGTCGGCTCACCATCTTTCTGAGCATCGGGATCATCATCTTTATCATCTTTTCTCTTCTTAGCTAACTCATCCTCTTTGCAAGCTTCATGATATAGCATTATCTCCCCCTGAGCAGACTGTCCTGAATTCACTCTCAACACCAAACGTTCTAAGTGTTCAAGCTTCAGTCGCCGGGCAGTAAAATCAGCAAGCAAAGTATCATGAGTCTTCAGCAGTGTCAAATGTGATTCACTGATATGAACCATCTGCTGAGCAAGAGAAACATTCTCAGCTAACAACCCTGGAATCCTAGAAGTACTCTGTTCCAATTCCTTAATTCGTGACTCTAAGGATGTAATCCTTTCAGCATCAGTCGTCAGAATAACAGATATTGTTGATGGTCCAGGCGGTGTCACCGAAGCAATGTATGATTCACGTGTGAGTGGTGGAATAGCTTGAGATAACGCTTCCTTGAGAAGACTAGCTACAAATCTACTAGCTTTATTAGTCGGAAACTGAGCATCATGCACCAGTTTTGCAACTCCCTCCTCAACAGTCTTGTAGACCATTTCTGGTTCCACTGACTCAAGCAGTTTCTCAGCCTATAAAGTTAGATATAATTAAATAAGTAATTGTTACAGATAACTCTGTCTCAATCTCTAATTAAATATGTAGAATACTCGTAGTACTAAACCTTTATCTCATACCTCAGATGGTACAGATACTGGTTCAGTAACCACCGGTATCATCATCTCTACCTGGGATGTATCTTGAGCAACTGTCACAGAATTAACTGTCTCAGTTTAACTCCTGATAAACAACAAGTTAAGATTATCTAACTTTAAATAAAACATACCATCCTAAATGATCAAAGTCCTGGAACGCTTACGGCGTTGAGGAATCAGAGGTAGATCCTCTTCCTCAGGACCTTCGTCAATAATACTGAAGTCCGGATCGACTTCCTTAGCCTTTCTCTTTTCCTTCAGTGCTGGATCTGGAATCATCCTAGATCGGTATCTAATATAACCAGCATCTGGAGGTGGAGAAGGAGTACTATCATCATCATCTGAAGCCGATTGACCATCACGGCCTCCAGATGGACCAACATCAGAATCCTAAATATTAAATATATTAAACATTTATGATTAGCTAAAAGCTCTATCATACAAGTTCTATATATTTATGATTAATCTGATAAATACCTGAGAAGGTAAACCCTCAGATCTATCAAGCTGTCCCTGCTCACCCTCAGGTCGAGTAACCTCTGGGTCTGCAGTCTCAGCTCCCTGATGATAATAATATTTATATTTCATAATTAGAAATAATAACTAATTAACTAAATATCTATATCATGTGCATTATGTATAACACTAATGGGATAATTATATAACAACTTAGTACCGATATTACTATATAATTATAAAATTACCTCAGGCTGTTCAACATAACTATCAATATCCCGTAACAAGGGATCTGTATCATCATCAATCTGTATCAAGACCTCATGTAGAACCTCAGCAGCTAGCGCAGGCACAACTTGTTGACCTTGATGTTCAACCTGATGTAAAACATCCTCAATAAGCTCCTGTGACTCTGCTGCTGGTTGAGGTTGAGGTGAAGCTTGTTGTTGTTGTTGAGCTTGAGCTTGACCGTGAGCTCCAGCATCCATCCAACCATTGTTTGGTGGAGCAACATAATCAGCATCAAGAAGATGCCCAAAAAGATCAGCAGCCTCAGGCTTAATCTCATCTTTACGCTTGGATAGCAAAAAGCAAGCGTTGTAACCTCGCAGTCCGATTGTCTCAACTTGAAAATCAGCTGCATAAGCTGGCAAGTTTGGAACTTGAGCTCTAATCAGAAGCATACAGAATCTAGGATAAAGAATAAACAATGTCCTAGCAGCTCCAGTGATCTGTCCTCTGAAGGACTGAAAAATATAAGAAGAAAAACTGTATGGTTTATTGTAAACCAGTGACAGTACAGCTGACATCAACTCAGGACTAAGCTCATCTAATCCTGACTTCTTGTTTCCAAAAATAGATACTATAACAGTAAAAAGTAATCTCCACTGTCCTAGTACAAAAGCCTTAACAAACTGGCGTCCTCTCCTAGGACCTGAATAACCAGTATGTCCTAAAGCTCCTTCTATAAAATCAGCTGAAATAGCAGGTGGACCAGCTTCTTGAGCAGAAGTGCCTAACTGCAGTAGCTGTCGTAGATCATCCGCAGTAAAAGAGATAGGATGCTGATTTACCATCGTACGTATTGTAGGCGGGTTAGCAGCACCATCATATACAATGTTCATCCAAAACTGCGTAAGAAGGTCTTTGTTCAGTGGAGGTGACTCAGTGATAGCAAATCGAATTCTCGAACGTGCTAAATATGTCAAAATCTGCTCAAAGCGCTCAGCACCACGCTCGTTAACATCTAGATTCACCAAGATGTTGTGACCCTTCTCAAAAGATCGGTTAGCCATATCTGTAATAAAATTACACAAATAGCAAGAATGTTAAGTTAACGAGCATTAGAAAATTTACACTTTAACGTATTATGATCAAAAAGATCATCAAACGTCTAAATATACTATTAACTAATAACATAATTCACTGAAACTTAATTGAATTAACAAGTTCAATTATATTCTATAAATTATATATAAAGCTCGTTAGCTAAGGATAACAATTTGAGTTATCATACCGCCGATAAATATCGGGACACGCTGTACGACTACGCTATGAGTCGGAAGACTTTCGATATGAAATAACTTAAATTGTTAAGATATTACACATATTTAAACTTATAAACAAACATTCGTAAGTCTATATGTATAGAAACAAGTAACTTGTTAATTATTTGTAAATAAACAATTCTGAAATCAATAACAAGTTAAAATTTGAAAAATTATAAATTTGATTTAATTTTTTTTTCAATTCGGTTCGCAGAAACCCTGCGAGTTGAAGTCGAGTCGCTTCGGTCAACCCTAGTCAAACAAGTGGAACTCGTCTCGCTTCGGTCAACAGAAGTCAAACGAGTTGAACTCGTCTCTCTTCGGTCAACTGAAGTCAAACTAGTTGAACTCGTCTCGCTTCGGTCAACTGAAGTCAAACGAGTTGAACTCGTCTCGCTGCGGTCAACTGAAGTCAAACGAGTTGAAACTCGTCTCGCAACTTATCTCGATTCGTTGGAGCGGGCGGCGAAGCGAGATAGATCTCGATTCGCAGGATCATCTGCTCAACGAATTCAAAACATCAATCACTAATCAAATGTGTTTCAAAGCAATTAATCGATTATAACATGTTTATTAACCATCGATTAAACATTATAAACATGTGTTAGGTTTTCTAAATCACTAATTTGTATAAAATCCGTGATAAACTAAACCGACACATTCAAAAACGTAAACCCATCGATATCTCACAAATTACACGGTGAATTCTCATGAAACTTACTTCTAAAGATGCGTAATCAAAAGTTGTAAGAGTTCCACGGATCAAAAAATCCTTCTTTGTACTAAAAATCAGAAAATCAATCGAAATGTATTTTCGATTCGTTTCGCCAAATTTCAAGTCGCAGAGGTGTGTGGGTTCGGTTCGCAGACTAAATAAAAAGTGTGGGTTGGACTCGTTGAGCTTGCCCCACTTATACTATGTATTCGCTTCGCAGCACTAGTCTCGCTTCACAGCGTTGACTAGTCAAAATCGCAAGTTTTCACAAAAACGCGATTTTAGCACTTAGTATAAAGTGAAACCCATACATACCGTACAAGTCTAAAATAAAAATTATTTTTTACTTGCATTTGTTACATTTATTCAACACGGATATAAGATAGCTAGTTTAATTTAATTCCAAAAGATAAACAAGAAGAATAATTAAAAGTTTTATTGATTCGAGGAAATAATTACAAACGTCAAAATAATAAAACTACTAACATTCTAACAAATTAACTTAATAATAAACACTTAAAGTTTTAACTGCTTAGGGATCATATTAGAAAGAATAAGCTGTACTTAATAGATTGTAATAAGCCTAAGACGATTGTTAGTATACATACCTCATGAAATTCATATAAGCACAATAAAATCACAACTTTAATTAGTAATAAACTTATATTTATGAAATTATATCTTATATACCTTTATTCACATGATATAACACTTCATTGAAATATAACTTATGATTTCTTATTATTCACAAAAGTGAATGTTCGAATATCATAGACAGTTCAAGACGATTACCGGTATTATGATCCACATAAACAGATTACACACAGGTTTCTGAGCCAATCTTTTATTGTTAATGTGCACAATATCTAGTGTTTTCTACTATACAACATACTGAAGAATTCAAGTACAACACATAACACTGTATCTTGTATTATCAAGGTAGAGATTACTAAATGATGTTCTTTAGAAGCATATAACATACACTTGACACGAGATACTTTGTATCTTTCATATGTAAGGTAGAGGTTACTAAATGATGCCCTTTCGAAACATATAACTCACCTTTTGACATTACGATACTTTGTATCATTTCAAATTTTTTTTTATTTTATATCACAGTGCATGGTAGTACTATCATTCAACAATTAAGACATATGTCATACGTTATATAACAGATCACATAAGATATTACATATGAAATTTATACATCTTAACTGCTCGGAAATCGTAGCATAACCTGCCTACCAATAAATCGTATGATGAACCTGACTAGACTTAAGTTATTCTTATCACTTGTTGTTTAAAAGGACAAGTTATAATAAGTGGATATAGGTGTATAATAAGATAAATATAAGTGTAATCCTAGAGAAAAATCGTTATTCTACTGCAACTTATAAGAATCTACTAACACATCGTACTTAATACTTAAGGTTATTATTCTTAGACTTATTCTTCTAATGTACTATCATTTCCCAAGTTTTTACAGCCAAAACTTAAAGCTTTTTCTAAAAGAACTCCGGTTGTTCTTTTATTGGAGGCGATTCCCCGCAGGTAACAAGCAAATGAATGCCATACGCCTCCCTCTTTTTTTTATTATTTTTTTTAATGATAACTAAAAATAACTACTAACTATTACTAAAATACCCTTGGAAGACTAATCACTCTGGATTTCTCATTCCATTCAGTTGAACCAATGTCTCAAATCTTGCTCTGTCGAACGCCTTCGTATATAGGTCTGCTAAGTTATCCGCAGTCGGAACCTTAACTAACCGTATCATTTTCTTTTCAGCACAATCTCTAATAAAATGATGTCGAATATCAATGTGCTTAGTTTTACTGTGCTTCACAGGATTGTTAGTGATCGACATAGTAGATTCGTTGTCAATCATCATAGGAGTATTGGTTATATTTAACCCGTAATCCCGCAGTTGCTGTTGTATCCAAAGAACTTGAGAACAACAGCTGCCAACTGCAACATACTCAGCTTCACATGTAGAAATGGCTACTGAGCTTTGCTTCTTGCACTGCCAAGATACTAATCTACCTCCTAAGAATTGACATCCTCCGGTCGTAGATTTCCTATTTTGATTGCATCCTCCATAATCCGAATCAGTATATGATACTAGATCTAAGTCTCCATCAATTGGATACCAAAGTCCCAGCTTCGGTTGCCCTTTGAGGTAACGGAAGATCCGTTTAACAGCCTGCATATGTGACTTTTTCGGATTAGCCTGATATCTTGCACATAAACAAACAGCAAACATAATGTCAGGTCTAGAGGCAGTCAAATACATTAGTGATCCAATCATGGCCCTATATAAAGTAGGATCCACATCCTGATCACTCGATGTATCCGGACCTAGTTTGTGATTAACTAGAATCGGAGTATTGTAGACTTTACTGTCATCCATCTTAAATCTTTCTAATAACTCATAAACATATTTAGATTTATGAATAAAGAAGCCATCCTTCTTTTGGTCAACTTGTAACCCTAAGAAGAATTTCAACTCTCCCATTGCAGACATCTCAAACCTTTTTCTCATGACTTTCTCAAATTCTTAACACATCTTTTCATCAGAAGATCCAAAGATAATGTCATCAAAGTAAACTTGTACTAATAGAAAGTCTTTATTGTTCCATTTTACAAACAATGTACTATCAATTGCTCCTCTTGTAAATCCATTATCAAGTAGATACGTTGATAGTGTTGCATACCACATCCTCGGTGCTTGATGTAATCCATATAGAGCCTTATTCAAATGATATACTCTATCTGGATACTCATGATCAGCAAACCCTGGAGGTTGAGCAACATACACCAATTCTTCTACTTTGCCATACAAAAAGGCACTCTTAACATCCAACTGATAAACTTTTATATCATAAAATGACGCGAATGCTAAAAATACTCTAATTGCTTCTAGCCTAGCAACTGGTGCAAACACTTCATTGTAATCTATGCCTTCTTGTTGATTAAAACCTTGAACCACTAGACGTGCTTTATTGCGAGTAATGACTCCCTGGTTATCTCTCTTACACTTAAATACCCATCTAGTTCCAATTGGATATTCTCCCTTTGGTAGGTCAACCAACTCCCAAACTTGTAATTTTGAGAACTGTTGCAGTTCTTCCTGCATAGCTTCAACCCATGAGCTTTCTTTGAGAGCCATTTGCACATTTTTAGGCTCAACTTGTGAGATAAAGCATGAATATAGACATTGATTAGGAATCCTGTCTCTTTCATAGAAGTATACAAGCTTTCTAAATCTTCAGAAGTACTAGCTTTAAATTGAGTCCTAGTCTGAACAGGAGTATTAATATCACCGATGATGTTTTCAACGGGATGATTCTTACTCATTCTTGTAACCGGTATAGGATCAACTATTAACTCATCTCCTAAGTTAGTACCAATCTCTTCTAATGAAGGCATTTCTTCTGAATTTTCCAAAGAGATCTTTAAATGGTTCAAAGAAGTAAGTACATCATCAAACGTTGTTTGAAGATCCTTTTCAGAATCTTCTGTTTCTTGATACTTATCCTTTGAAGATTGTCGAGACCCACTTGAAGAAGCTTCATTTGAGTCATCTGATGTCCTGATTCCAGATTTCGGAACACTCGATGTTGAAGACGGACCATTGTCCAATTCTTCATTCAATAAGTGCTGAGAAATCTCTGAATCACTGACAAAATCATTTATGGGAACCTTAAATGACTGAAAGAGATCTGAGTAGTCAAATTGCCAATCTAATCCCTTATGCACATCAGGTACATAGCTCGTAACTTCAATGTTATAAACTATCTCCAGACGACTAGTGACCTTATTGAAAACCCTTTTATTTGGAGAATTAGGCATATAACCCAAGAAAAATCCTTCGTCAGCCTTCTCACCAAATTTAGCTTGATTCCCAGTTTTCAATATTGTACAAGCAACTCCAAAGGGTTCAAATCCTTTTAAGTTTGGTTTCTTATTGTTCAAAAGCTCATAACAAGTCTTATTATGCTTTTTAACCGTAAGAACTCTATTCAGAACATGACATGCTGTATTCACTGCTTCTACCCAAAAGATAACAGGAAACATTGAATCTGCAAGCATTGTTTTAGCAGCTTCAATCAACGTTCTGTTCTTCCTTTCAGCCACACCATTCTGTTGAGGTTCATATGGTGCACTGAATTGATGAATTATCCCTTTGCTTAAGCAATAGATATCTAACGTCGAATTCTTGAACTCTGTTCCGTTATCACTACGAATACGCTTAACTCTCGCTTTGTATACATTTTCAATTTGATCTAAAAACTCAATTAGAATACCTGGTGTGACAACCCGTACTTAAGCGTATTAATTTACGCTAAGCTTGCTTGTAATTACTTGCGAATAGTTTGAAATAGAACTAAGTTGCTTGTAATATAACGTATATTGAATATACACACTTGAACCGGATGAGGTCCGACACCGTTTAACATGGACGTTGGTGACAAATGATTTAAAAATAATGTGGATTCATCCAAACAAACATTATTCACTTTAATATATTTGCTTTAATATATTACACGACTATACGTTTTATTAAAACGTAACTTTACGCAACGAAAACGCGTGGAACGCGCCCGACGGATGAAATAAAGGCAAAGTATGTCTTATGTCACATTATTAAGTATTTTAATAAAATACTTCAAGTAAAAATATCGTCTTTTAAATCGTTAACGAAACGCGCTGAATAAAACGTTATACGAATAACTAAAACGCAAAACGAACGAGTAAACGGACACGAGACTTAATGAAACTTTGGGGAACAAAAATTTATCATCCCTCACCCCTTGTGGGACCCCTAGAACCGGCCAAAAGGGGAGTGTAAGATCTCCCATGCCTTTGACCCTTTTCCTTTGTTACTTACACACTCAAGCTTCCCCATACTCCCTCATTTCACACTCCACTCCATCCAACTCTCTCCCAACTCTTTCCTCTCTCTCCATTTCGGCTAGAGAAGCCCCAAGATCACCACCATCATCCACCACACACACCACTACGATCCACCATTGGCCACCACCTCATTCTTGAAGGAAAAACGAAACCGAAGACACCAAAACGACCGCCTACGCGTGTACATCACTCCTACCGTCTCCGTTTCTTCATTACACCATTGTGAGACTTCAAAACTCTAGTATTTTACTTATAATATGTATATTATCATGTTATGTTGCTTATTCAACTAGCTAATGTCCAAAAGATAAGTCGAAACACAAATTAAAACTCGAAAACAGGAAGTTAACCTTCCTGTCCAGATTCTATTTCCATTTCCCCGAATTTTATAAAAATCATTACAACACCAAAATGGACGTTTCTTGAGCGTAAAATCAAGTATAAGAAGTCTACTTTCATAATCTGTAAGCCTCACGAAAATTGAAGTTCATTTGCTATTTTTAGTTACTGAAATAAAAGCACATAGCATATCTGATGAATCTGACCAGAATCTTGACCAATTCAAAATGAGTATATCTTGGGCTATGGAACGAATTAGAACTTGAGACCAACGGGAAAAGATCAAAAATTTTGTTAGTTTTCCAAATACTACTGGAACTTCTTGTGAAGTTTTGTAAAACTTAACTTATGACCAGATTATTGAGCATATGTCACAAAAACGATCTGCTGGACTTACTTCAATTTAACAATTTTCATCTCGAGTTGTGCTTGGTTAAAATAGATTCAAAAGTATGTTTTGGAAAGCTAAGACATAGGAGAACCTTGTGTAAAAATTTCATAACGATTATTTAAGTTTTACTTGACCAAGTTGATGTTTTAACACGGGTGAAATATAGGTCCGACAATAGTAAAAATCCGACAATGACCTCCTTCTTGAGACCATATCTTGAGTTCTAGACCTCAAAAACGTATGAGACCACTTGGGAAATCTTGGTAATTTTGTTATATACAAAAAGTTCTTCTTTGACTCATTCCAGAAATCACTCATTTCTCCAGAAAATTTGATTTGTGAGAAGTGGTCTAATCTCGGATTAAAATGAACACTGACACTTTGTGAATATTTATAAAATATCAAACGACCTCCAAAAATCATAAAAAAATTACAGAAAGTACATAACATATGTAGGAACTTTGTGTAAAAATTTTAGAAGGATTTGATGACGTTTACTATTTTAGATAAAAATCACAAATAATCCATGAATGTATTGTCGCATAAAAACTAAATTCCATGAATACATACTATTTTCGTATAAATAAACTCCGTGAATACATATTGTCATATAAATAAACTCCGTGAATACATATTGTCGTATAAATTAACTCCGTGAATATATATTGTCGTATAAATTAACTCCGTGAATATATATTGTCTTATAAATTAACTCCGTGAATATATATTGTCGTATAAATGAACTCCGTGAATATCATTAACACAACCAAGTCCGTGAATATCTTATTGTCGCATGAACAGTGCCAGTGAATACCTTATTGTCGGAATTGATTATCAGATGATTATCCCCTTCGATTATCGCATGAAACCATATTATCGTAATACCATTGTCGCATAAGTTTTTATTTCCGAAAATCCTTATACATAGGTACAATAATTGGACAATCAACAACAAATACATTAATAAGTATACAACACCACAAAACACATAATAATATTTGAATTATTATTACACTTCCGTCACCAACGGGCCACACTTATTTACAAAAGAATTACAAAAGTACAAACAAACACTTGGACATAACTAGTTGAGTGGACAACTAGCATGAATGATCCTTTGAGACATTCACTTATACATACAACCTTATATGCTTAGGGCATTACAAGGTTGCCGGTTCGCGGAACCTACGGATTACTACTGCTTTCAGACTGTACGTTTATTAAGTTAAACGCTTGCTTACTTGACTCAGGTGAGTCTTACAGCCCCATTTTTACTTATTTACTTACGGGGTGAGATACATTGCTTACATTTTTCTTGAACACAAGTGCTGAACTACTTACTTTCATATACGGGCTTGCATGAGTTGCTTACTAATCCACTGAAGTCCCTCCATCATAGTTTCGTTAGTTATGGACTTAAGCGCGAATATTAGTTAATGGATCCATTAGGGATTGACCCTCCCCGCCCGGGGTAGTAGCGCTACCACGAACCGTTATGTATAAACGGGCGACTTTTATTTGTTTCGTACGAGTGTTTGGATTGGGCACTCGCGGGGGCACTATACGGTACTTGGTTGTACCACCGATTTACAGGTTAAGCTTCGACTATGAGCTCATGGCAACGGTATATACATATTTACTTATTATTTGCTTAGTTGCAGATACTTGATTTACGCCTGCGGGCACAACTGATAAAAATCTTGTGTTCAAACTATTACTTACTTACAAACCTGTGAGATTCACCAACATTCGTGTTGACCCTTTTTAGCATGTATTCTCAGGTACACGTACGGAGTAGGATTACTCCAGGATTACTAGCTAGAGTCGCATGATTTCCAAACTGCATTTAACGGAGATTCTTTGGCATTATCTTTTGTAACTATGGTTATGTAATAGAATCTTCCGTTACGTACGCGGACTTTAGGGGACCTTACTTTTGTAACGAAAACATTATGTTTTCAAACCCTATTTTATAATGGTATGGAACTATTTTACAAACGTCTCATTTAGAAGTCGTTTGCTATACTTTGGTGCTTGATTATTGATTAGTAACACCCAAAGCTTGCTTCCGCGCAACATTAAATTTGGGGGTGTTACAGATTGGTATCAGAGCCTAAGGTTATAGCGAACTAGGTTGCATTTAGTGGGCCTAGACTATGACCGTTAGGCAGTATCTCCCTATTAGTTATGACTGGTTCAGGAATTACATCATACGACTTTAATTTAACATAGCCTGATCAACTATGTACAATTAAAGAAAGATGATGTGAGGTCTGAAATGGTTATGATGAACAGGGATACACTAGTTGACTCTGACCACGAGAGAAACCGGGACTCAAACATGCACTTTAGGCTATTATGTGATATATATATACATGTATACATAGATAAGCCTCACTCTCGCTCAATATCTTAGACTATATTATATATGTATTATATGAATATAGGCCTCATTCTTCTTAACGCTTTGTCTCAGAATGGCAAACACACCACCCAATTTGTCACGCTCTCATCCGTATGGATCACAAAACCCACGGATTTCCAGGAGGACCACAATGTCGCCTCGAACTAACCCCTATTCCGTACCAGCTCTAGCCGCCAGGCTAAACCACCATGAGCGACGACTTCGCGAAATGGACATAGAGCTGCAGGAGACTCGTGAGAACTGGAGACTCACAGCTCTTGAACTTATCAACCAAGTCTCCGAAGACCACGAGAACACTGTGGATAACATGGACACACTTCACGACCAACTGGGAGAAACTATCGAAACCATGGGAACTATTCACAATCAAGTGATCAGTAACCAAAATGAAATCTCTGTTCTGCAAACAAGGCTGCAAGAATACGAGACGCGTCTACGGGAAATCGAGGATGCTCTTAGAATGGTTAGTAGGCTTGCAGAATCTGTTAACCATCTCATTTCTCTGTTGGCACAACTCGACCTACATCAAGATTAGTGCAGTGATTATCATGTAACCTATTAGCTAGCTATGTAAACTCTTGTAACCCGACCGGACGTAACATTCCCGGCATCTTTTGTGAACTTAGAATTCTGAAATCTTTTGAACTCGCACCTTGAGTGGTTGCAAATATATCTATCTTATGTTATTGATTGTCCTATAGTGATGTTGTATATTACCCCTTTTATATATGCATCCGTGATAATCATACTCCTTGTACAAAAATCTCACATACCTCGTAACTTTTTATTAAAGGAACATGCCGCCAAGGAAACAGACTTTCACCGCTGCTGAACTTGCCCAGTTCGTTGCGCAAGGAGTAGCCGATGCCCTGGCTGCTCAAGAGGCACAGCGAAACAGTGGTTCAAATCAGAACCAGGGCAGCGAAAATACCTCCAACACAGTACCAACTGCCAAACCTTGCACATACAAGGATTTTCTGAACTGCAAACCATTAAACTTCAAGGGAACTGAAGGAGCCATTGGCTTACTGAGATGGATTGAGAAACTGGAATCTGTTTTTCGAATCTGCAACTGCACCGAGGATTGCAAGGTTAAGTACTCTACCTGCACCTTTATGGATGGTGCCCTTACCTGGTGGAATACCTACGCCCAAACTGTGGGGATTGATGTCGCTTATCAACTCCCTTGGGAAGATCTAAAGAAGATGCTGACAGATGAGTACTATCCGAGAGAAGAGCTACAACAGCTTGAGGTTGAATTCTGGAACCTCACAGTGAGAGGTGATGATATCACCGGTTACACTACCCGCTTCCACCAGCTGGCACTTCTGTGCCCAACAATGGTCGATCCTGAATCCAAGAGGATCGAAAGGTATATCTGGGGACTCCCAGCCAAGATTCAGGGGATGGTAACTGCGTCCAACCCGGGGACTATTCAGAGTGCCGTCCGTATGGCACATAACTTAATGGCTCAGGTAGTCCGTCGTGGAACATCCGCTGGAAAGGATACTGGAAACCGATCTGGGGATAACAAACGGAAATGGAATCCCAACCACAACCAAAACCAAGGTCAACAACAAAACAAGAGGCCAGATACTACAAAGGCCTATGCTGCTGGTACCGATGAAAAGAAAGGATACAGTGGGAGCAAACCCTATTGCTCCAAATGCAACCGTCACCACGATGGTTCTTGCCCTTGCAGCAAGTGCAAACGTTTCGGGCACTTAGCTAAAGATTGTCGAACCAACGCCACAAAGGCCTGCTTTGAGTGTGGAAACACCGGACATTTCAGGAATGATTGTCCAAAGCTGAGAAGTAATAACAGGAACAACAACACCAACGCTCGCGGCAGAGCTTTTGTGTTGAACTCGGGGGAAGCCCGCCAAGACCCGAACGTTGTTACGGGTATGTTTCTTCGTGAATATATATTGTCGTATAAATGAACTCCGTGAATATATATTGTCGTATAAATGAACTCCGTGAATATCATTAACACAACCAAGTCCGTGAATATCTTATTGTCGCATGAACAGTGCCCGTGAATACCTTATTGTCGGAATTGATTATCAGATGATTATCCCCTTCGATTGTCGCATGAAACCATATTGTCGTAATACCATTGTCGCATAAATTTTTATTTCCGAAAATCCTTATACATAGGTACAATAATTGGACAATCAACAACAAATACATTAATAAGTATACAACACCGCAAAACACATAATAATATTTGAATTATTATTACACTTCCGTCACCAATGGGCCACACTTATTTACAAAACAATTACAAAAGTACAAACGAACACTTGGACATAACTAGTTGAGTGGACAACTAGCATGAATGATCCTTTGAGACATTCACTTATACATACAACCTTATATGCTTAGGGCATTAGAAGGTTGCCGGTTCACGGAACCTACGGATTACTACTGCTTTCAGACTGTACGTTTATTAAGTTAAACGCTTGCTTACTTGACTCAGGTGAGTCTTACAGCCCCATTTTTACTTATTTACTTACGGGGTGAGATACATTGCTTACATTTTTCTTGAACACAAGTGCTGAACTACTTACTTTCATATACATGCTTGCATGAGTTACTTACTAATCCACTGAAGTCCCTCCATCATAGTTTCGTTAGTTATGGACTTAAGCGCGAATATTAGTTAATGGATCCATTAGGGACTGACCCTCCCCGCCCGGGGTAGTAGCGCTACCACGAACCGTTATGTATAAACGGGTGACTTTTATTTGTTTCGTACGAGTGTTTGGATTGGGCACTCGCGGGGGCACTATACGGTACTTGGTTGTACCACCGATTTACAGGTTAAGCTTCGACTATGAGCTCATGGCAACGGTATATACATATTTACTTATTATTTGCTTAGTTGCAGATACTTGATTTACGCCTGCGGGCACAACTGATAAAAATCTTGTGTTCAAACTATTACTTACTTACAAACCTGTGAGATTCACCAACATTCGTGTTGACCCTTTTTAGCATGTATTCTCAGGTACACGTACGGAGTAGGATTACTCCAGGATTACTAGCTAGAGTCGCATGATTTCCAAACTGCATTTAACGGAGATTCTTTGGCATTATCTTTTGTAACTATGGTTATGTAATAGAATCTCCCGCTACGTACGCGGACTTTAGGGGACCTTACTTTTGTAACGAAAACATTATGTTTTCAAACCCTATTTTATAATGGTATGGAACTATTTTACAAACGTCTCATTTAGAAGTCGTTTGCTATACTTTGGTGCTTGATTATTGATTAGTAACACCCAAAGCTTGCTTCCGCGCAACATTAAATTTGGGGGTGTTACACCTGGAGTTTCATCCTTAGATCCTAAGAAAAATACCCACGAGAATCTAGAGTAGTCATCTGTGACAACTAGACAGTACCATTTGCCACCTATGCTTCTTTTTCTTATTGGGCCGAAGAGATCCATATGTAGCAAATCAAATGGAGAGGAGATTGAGTTTTCAGTCTTAGATCGGTGTGGTTTCTTATGCTGCTTTCCTTTCATACAAGGAACACACTTATCCTCAGACTCGAAACGTTTTTGCGGTACACCCAAAACTAAACCATTTTTGGTTATGTAGTTCATTTTTCTCCAGTTTAGGTGTGCCATTCTCCTATGCCATAGTAGCGCGTCTGCTTCCGAAGCCTTGGATAATAAACATGTAGATACCATTGAAGAATTAGGAACACCCATGTTTATCGCATAGATGTCCTTCTTCCTTGGTGCCCTCATCAATATCCATTCTTCAAGAATTGTGAAGCCTGGCTTCAGGACTAAAGACTCATTTTCATTAAAATGAACTGGATGACCTTTATCGCAGACTTGGGAAACACTCACTAGGTTATGAGTTAGTTCTTCAACATAATTCACATCCTCTACAGTTAAAGTTCCATTTGAAACTTTTCCTTTCCCAGTAATTACTCCTCCTTTGTCTCCTGCAAAATTTACTTTTTGCTTGAAACCTTCTCTGAAGTCCTTCAGTAGACTTCTTTCACCTGTCATGTGTCTTGAGCATCCACTGTCTACATACCACCAGCTGTCCTTGTTCACAGTCTGCTCCTACACATTACAAGTTGTACACAGTTAGTTATCAAGAGGGACCCAAGCCATTACGGTCTTGGTTTGTCCCTGGTCATCTACAATCTGAACCACCTTAAAGTAACCAAAACTATTCCCTTCAGGAGTCTTGGTAACCTTCACAGGAGTTTGAGATTATTGATGATCTGTAGTCTTAGGCCTATGAGGAGAGTGAGTAGAAAACCTCTTAGGCACAAACTTAGTTCCCTGTGCACTCGAAGTAGAACCATTCTCAAATTGACTAGGGTTTCTACTTGGGGTCCTAAACCTCGAAGGTGTCTTATCTCTTGGCTTATTGAAAGTATTTTCGTTTAGAGTATAAGCCCTTTTAGGTTTAGGTGGAGAGACACTATGATTACCATCTCTTTTCAGAATGTTTACAGGTTTGCTTCCTAATCCCGGTTTGGAGCCTAACCTATCTACAATCGAACTAGAAATAGTAGGTGTCTTTTCAGTATTCACTAATTTATGTGATGCTTCCAACTTCTTATTTGGGCAACAAGAAGCTACGTGTCCTTTTTGGTGACACTTGAAGCAGGACATCTGTTTACGTGACTTACTAGCTTTTGCATCCGCTACCGGAGTTTTAGGCACTAAAGGTTCAATGACATGTTCTTTATTAACCACTTCATTGATCTTAGTATCATTAATTACTCCACCCGGTACAAAATGTACTTTGGTGTGAGGAATTTTCTTACTATCATCTAATGAAGGGTTCTTAATAACACTCTTTTGTGCCTCTAACTTATCCGGTTTATTAGTTTCTTTCGTTTCAGGGTTAACATCTGCCATTTCAATATCTACAGGAGTTTTAGTGTAATTTGAATTGAATGGGTGTGGCATATCATTATATCTTAAACCAGACATATCCTTCACACTACGCTGAGCACCTAACATTTTATCCATTTCAGATGTTCTATAGCTCTCAAGCTTACGATTCTGAGCTACAAGTTTTGTTTTGCAATCAGCTAACTCCTTATCCTTATTAGCAATGGAGAGATTCAAATCATTTATGTTCATATAGAGACCGTCTATGATAATTAATTTCTCATTCACAGTATCTCTAAAAGCTGTCTTGTCAGCCGCATCTGCCTTAATCTTATCCTTTAAGGCTTGTTTATCATCACTTAACCTACATATATCTAACTAAGCTAGGTCAAGTTCAGATCTAACAGCCTCACTGGATTTACTAAGTGTGCTAAGTTGAGATGACAGGGTATTATTAGTTTCAGTCAAAGTCTTATAGGAATCTGCATAAGCACTAACTTGGGACTGTAAGCTGGAGACTAACTGACACAGATCAACAAGAGAAACAAGATCTAGGCATACCCGTTTTTTATCAGTTTGCAGTTCAGCCATCTTAGCTACAAAATCTACGGGATCCAAATCTTCAGTTGAACCCAAGTCTAATACATCATCAACATTAGCTTTAGCAGGAGTCTCAGGCACCTTTACTTCAAAAGCTGGATCAGTGGGCATATAGGATAATGACTCAGCTTCAATCTCTTGATCGTCAATCTCAGCCATCAAAGCTTCCTCTGACTGAGTTTTCCAATCATAAGATCCATCTAACTGTTTCACTACTAAGGCTTTGGAATGCAAAGTATTTCCCGAGCCTTGTTTCCCTTCACCAGTATCTACCTTAGGTCTTTGGCATTCTCTAGCAAAATGTCCGTAACTTTTACAGTTATAACACTTGACCTTGGTTTTATTAAACCCTGATCTGTTGCCAACAACCTTTCTTCCATTTTTCTTTAAGAAATTTTTAACTCTCCTTGACAACAAAGCAAGTTGGTCCTGGAGATCTATTTCTTCAAGATAATCAGGATCTATCTGATCATAGTCTTCATCAAAAAGAATTGGATCATTGATTTTACAATCAATATAATTCTCATATGAAGCTACAAATGAAGCAAGAACAGACAATTGCTGCTCAGCAGATTTCACACTCATAGGCATCTTTTGATGTTCTTGAGGTGACTTCTCAGAAGGTGTCCCTTTAGCTTCATTTCCGGATGATGTAATGAAACACAGTTCATCAGTTATCATTTCACCATTTCCATCAGCATTACCAACAAACAAAGCAGTGGTCGAGCTGGATGAAGCAGTCGAGATAGAAGTTTTTCCATGATACAATCCTGGATCCTGAACATGATCAGAATCAGTATCTTTCGACTTCTTAGTGAAATCATATCCTTTGAGCTTGTCAATAACCTTCTCAAGTGTCATGGTTGCATATCTGGTTTCATTGTCTGTAATCATCACACCATACATCTCCCATTTAGAAGGTAAACCCTCAAGAAACTTGTCGGTTTTCTCTACCTCCTCAATAGTGATTTCATGGTTTTCAATCTCAGATAACAAATGGTAGAAACGAGTAACATAAGCATCAAGAGTTTCTCCTTTAAAAGCTTTAAACAGAGTAAACTGCTTTTTCAGAAGCTTCTTCTTGCTTGCTTATACTTGTGGACTTCCCTCACATCTTTTCTCAAGCGCTTCCCAGAGTGCTTTAGCAGTATGAAAAGATTTTAACTGATGATTAATTTCATTGGATAAACACATCTTAATACAAGAATGAGCTTTATTTTCATTCTCATAGTCTTTCTTTTGTTGTTCACTCATCAGATTATAGGATACCACAACAACAACATTTTGAACAGTTTGGGTGGGTGCCGTGTATCCTCCTTTGATACACATCCAGATTGAGAGATTATGGAATCTACAGTAAGATTCAAACCTATCTCTCCAACTGTAATAGTCTTCAACATGTAACAACTTAGGAGGAGTATTAGATTTTCCAACCTCGTGCTCCATCTCAATCATTTTGCTAATGTCAGACATTTTAAGAGTTTCGGGAATTAACAATCAGAAAAATCAGAAAGTTCACTTCGCAGAAACTCGATTCGCAGGAAAGGAACTCGGTTCACAGGGGGAACTCAATTCGCAGAGGGGAACTCAGTTCGCAGAAGAACTCGGTTCGCAGGGGGAACTCAGTTCGCAAAGGGGAACTCAGTTCGCAGAAGAACTCGGTTCGCAGGGGGAACTCGGTTCGCAGAATCGGCTGAAAAACCCTAAAACGAAAATTTTAGTTTTCTAATCGATTAAACCCTAAGATTTCGGTCGATTACGAAAAAAACTTCCAGAGACTGATTTTGATCGTTTTTACGAAGATTAATCGTAATAACAACCCTAAATCTATCGTTATTATCCAAATAACCTCGAACTAACTAAGTATTTAGCCCGAAAGCTCTGATACCAATTGTAAGTCCCTAGTATGTGGATCGATAACGAGGTTATCTTAGGTATTAAGGCGCGGAATTCCTCAATACTTGGTTCACAATAAGTGAACAATTTGTTTCGCAAGATAATAGCGAATTGATTTATCAACCAGGTTTTGTATCGATTAATTAACGTTAATCGATCAATACCTAACCTTATGATTGCTTAGAATAGCGTTTTTGTTCTCTGGAAAACGAATGGCCAAAAGTCTTTTTCAGATTAAACCTAATTGAGTATTTATAGGTTTTAATCAAACTCGATTCGCAGGTCGATGGACTCTGCGAGTTGAGTTCAACTCGCAGCCCACAACCAAGCCCATCTCGACTCGGTTCATAGCTCCGCGAGCCCAGATCTCATCTCGCAGGATTAAGTTCTGCGACTTGAGATCTTATCTCACAGACTTTAGTTTGTAACATCGTATTCAATATTCGTCTAACACTTTATCATACTAATATATTTAACAAATATTAATACCAAACTAATATCATTTACAAATCCAAATCAATTGTACAAACTTGATTACAATAATCACTAGTACTATTACAAGCTAGATCTATTGTCACACATACATGTCCCAACACCAAACGACTTCGATCTTCACCACCCGTTTGGAGAAAAATAACCGCCTCGCAACGATCTACGTTTCTATCCTTCCGAATCCTCAGCGCAACGATTTGTAAGTTTCCGACAAAACCCGAAAACTCTCGATTTCAAGTATTTTTAGGTTCTAGTTGTTTCTTTAAGCTTAGAATGTCCCTATAAGGGTTGGATAAAAGAATCAGAGCAAACGGAAACCCGAAAACTCATTTTTGGCTCAAAAATCCGTCAACAGCCTTAAGTGTCGCAACGAAGGTGCAGTATAGCGTCACTTCGTGCGTCACTTAAGTGACGCACTGAGTGTCGCTAAAAGCCCTAATCATGCGTCACTTGCGTAAGTGCCGCATAAAACCCCTTTTTCCCGACACTTACCTCCGTCACTTGCTTAGTGACGCCTAGAAGCCTTAACCGACACTTATAACCGACACTAATGGAGTGTCGCCACCTTATGCGTCACTTACCTAAGTGACACCCTAAACTCAGAATTTTCAATTTTATGCGACACTTCCTAAGTGTCGCCCAAGCCACTAAGTGACGCCTCACTATGCGTCACTTCCATAAGTGACGCCATAAGTGACGCCCTTACCCAGATTCTGCTATTTCATGCGTCACTTCCTAAGTGACGCCTAAGACCCTAAGTGTCGCTATAAGTGTCGCATGAAACAGAACCCAGATTTTTACTAAGTGTCGAGACCTGAAATTTTATCACTTGATTTTACCCAAATTCAAATCTTAGATGCGTTTTTCCCTATAACAATACGGTAGAAATAAAAATTTTCCCTATAGCCAGGGGCCAGCCCCTTGGACCCCGCCAGGGGTTGCCACCCCAGGGACCCCGCTAACCAGGGGCGCTGCCCCCGGACCCCCGTCACCTAACGTTTTGTAAATACTTTTTAAGTATAGCACTTCGACATAATAATAATATTATTGCAAATAATCACCAACGGGCCGTACACGTTTTCAAAACTCAAACTTACCAATCAAATCAAATCATTGGACATTACTAGTTGGATGAACAACTAGCATAGGTTATCTTTTAAGATAGCTACTTATTTTATTCAACCTTGTGCGTTATAAACGCCCGACAGGTTACAGTCTTCGGACACCCCATTTTACTTCACCACATTTGCTTCACTGCAACTCTTCAGGCTCAGGTGAGTCTCATAGCCCCGACTTTTTACTGTTTTTAATCCCGGGGTGGGAATACATGCTCTAACTGTTTTACACGTGAACACGAGTACAAAACTCGCTATATTCTGCATGAGCTATTTTCTAATCACTTTTAAGTCCTCTACGATCATAGTTCTGGTAATACTTTATGTAGCGCGAATGTTAGTGTATGGTACCATATAGGACTGACCATCCTCGTCCGGGTCAGCAAGCACTGACTGGTTAAACGGACGCATTAACTTTTGTTCATACGAGTGTGGATTAGACACTCGCCCGGAGGCACCCACGATCAAGCACTTTATTGTGATCCTGACACCCACGTTAAGCGCAGACTATGACCTCATGGCAGACATATACATCATTTGATTCATTTCAAACGGTTACCCTCAAATCTTGTGGTTCACACTTACATATTTATAATGCAAACCTGTGAGCTCACCAGCGTTAGCTGACCTTTTTAGCATGTGTTCTCAGGTACCCAACAGCAGTAGGACCTGTTCACTCAGGATGTCCATAGCTCGAGTCAGCATACACGTCAGGAGATTATTTTGCATTACTACATTTTGTAACTAAGTTATGCCGATTAATCTCTAAACATTGTAACTATCGGGCTTTTGTAAACCTTTATACATTGTAAAACTTTATATTATCAATGTATCTGTAAAACGACGCATATAGAGTCATTCATTATATGCCTTGTGTGTTTTGATTATTGATTAGTAGCACCCCAAAGCTTGCTTCCGCTAAACAGTAAATTTAGGGGTGTTACATTTACAGCTAAACATCAGACCTGCAACTTTATACATGAACCTAACACCAATTTTCAATTAACAACATCATCAAACTCGGATTCTAAGGTTACAAATAGCTCAATTAATAACAAACATCATCATACAACAACTTAGAACAATCTATCAAGTTTCAATTCATTATGTACATCATTAACTCAATTCATTCAAATCAATTCAAATCAAAACTTAAAGAACATCAAGTCACTTAACTCATGTACATCACATAATCACCAAGTAATCTTGTATATTAGCTTCATGCAATCATTAAAGATCATAACATAGTCATCATATAACATTATATAACAACATTCAAGCATAAATTTCACATATTTATCACTTAAATAACAATTTTTATCACAACCCCTAACATCAAGTATATACTACTTACGAATAATAAAACACTTACAATCAGTGATGATGAAAGAACAAGAAGATGATGAAGATTATGATTGAATCAACACTTAGAACAAGAATCACCACTTATTGAGTATTAAAATTCTCTTTGTTGTTAGGTTTAGTAGGTGAAATGATGCTAAAAGAAATTTGAGGAATAATGAGTCGGTCTCTAAACCGACCTCAATAATACTCAGTGTTATTTTATTCCCCTTCTAATTCTATTGTCTGAAACCTTAAAATATTCGCGAGACTTAATATTTTATTTTACCGTCAATTTTCTTAATTTAAAACATGCATTATTTTATTAGTCACAATAAATTCTGTGACCCTTTTACCTATTTATTTTCAAGAAATCAAATAAATTATTTCTCATTATTTTAAATAACCATTTTAAAACTTAGTAAAATACCATTTATTTCTAGGCCCAAAAATAAGACGTTACACTATTTAGCCCTACATTTAGCAATTCTTTAGTGGTCACACATGTACAATGAAGGTTGGTTGAAGATGATGTTACGTGGGTTTAAAAGTCATCAGAGAGCATCTGGAACTGCTACAATTCTCGAAAAAAACCAAAGGACTATTTGATTCCCTTTTTGGGCAGGGCCCTTCGTACAAAGCTGGGGTTGAAACATGTTATGAAACTAAGACAACAATTATTAGTAACAATAAGAAAAAGAGTTAAGCGCTTCCAACGCCTATAAATAGAAGCTTCTTTCAGTCTATATTTTCAATGAACTGAAATAATGGATTTGATTTTGATTAGGGTGGAGGGGTAAAAGAGTCAATCGAATTGTTATTTAGTATTTAGGGAGAATTTCATCTATATCATTCGAAACCCTTCAAATTACGCTTATATCCTTGTAAAGTCTAAAATTACATCAATATCTATTAAAAATTTTAAAATTCTCATCTATATCCGAATATATATTTTAATTATACTTAGATGGTTTTTATAGATTAAACTCTATTTAAATACTAAATAACAATTTGATTAACTCTTTTACCCCTCCCACCCCAATCAATATCAAATCCGCTATATCAGTTGTCTATATCAAGCAATTGCTTTGCATCAGGGCTCCTAAGAAGTCCATTAGTATTCGGTAAATCGATTTCAAAAATAGAATGAAATGCTAAATTTCCTTTACCTGTATTCATAATAGAAAAAGAAAAAAAAACTATGGTTACTAACTTACTTTTTGATCAAATGCAATGAAAAAAGACAACAATAACAGTGGAGACATTCAATGAATTCTTAGTTATCTCTAACTTGTCACATTCATCTGCATCAAATGATCAATTCAGTGAATTTGTTAAGGTGATGGGAGTGAGGTGTGTACATAAATTATGGGATATAAATCCTTGTAGAAGAATATATATATATATATATATATATATATGTATATATATAAAAGAATGAAATCAACGATAATCTTCAAATCTAGCATACAATGAAAAGCAAATGGATAATAATAATAAATAATCCCTGGTTATAGATGGATTATATTAACCTAATTGTAGCCATTATCAAGCCACAAGAAATCGTGAGAAAGAAGAAGGATTAGTCTATCAGATCGTGATATGTTCATTTTTTCATAAATCTTCATAGCCGAGTCTACTAAAAGAAGGATATATGTGATATACAACTGAAATAATGGATTTTATTTTAATTAGGGTGGATGGTAAAAGAGTCAATCAAATTGTTATTCAGTATTTAAGGACAATTTTATTTATTAAAATCATTTAAATATAATTAAAATATGTATTTGGATATGGATGAAAATTTAGAAAGTTTAAAAGGATATTGACGTAATTTTAGACTTTACAAGGATATATGCGTAATTTGAAGAGTTTCGAAAGATATAGATGAAAGTCTCCCTTATAAAATTGACCCACCATCAAAGAATTAACGGCTTTTTCGATGGATTGTGCAAATAATGGCCCTGTAAGACATAAAATGATACAATGGTTCAAATTTCAAAAGGGAAAATAAAATTGTAAGTTTTTTTTACTAAGGTGTAAATGTTGCTCGAGAGCTACTTAAATTTTAGTTGTTAAAAGCTCTATTTGAACCGAGCTTAAACAAGTTTGAGCTGAGTTTGAATCTCGTTTAATAAATGAGCTCGAACTTTTTATATTAAACCCGAACGAGCTCACAAGCCAATCAAGTAGCTCATATGCACTAGATAATTTTTTATATGATATTATAAACAATTATATACTGTAATAATGAATATAATTATAATATATTATAGATTAATTAATAAAATAAATATTATCACGAATAAATGAGTTGAGTCTGAAATTGAGCTTATATGCTAGGCTCGAAATGAGCCAAGCCCAAGTCCGGTGGGTTTCAAACAAGCGGAACTCAAGCATACTCGGATTCGAATCCGACTGTTTTAAATTCCTATCCTTATTTTTTAGGATGAAGGTTATTTATTTTTACGATATAATATAGGAGTGCACTAAAAAATATTTTATTTATTGTAAATTTGTGATGCACCGCCTTAGAGCCGTTCCATACCCACCGCCTTTCCCATGAGGACGTTTACTTGAACCCAATCCACATCTCAAACACAATTCCAAACCCAAATATGATATCGATTAATAGCATTATGTATCCTCCTCCTACTCGTAAGACAATTACTTTCATTGTGATCATACTCTTCTTGCTCCTCAAATCCGACTCGCTTCAAGATGGAATCAATCATCAACAACAGTCAGTAATTCACCGCCTACGGAACTGGGTCAAGATTAAGACATTTTACGCCCACCTCTTCCCACCTAACCTAGAGTGAGTACTGGGTAGTAGTATTACTTCTATCTTTTCGAGCAAGCTTTTTGAAATCTTTTCCACAATGAAGAAATTCTTTTTTAGATGTATAAAACTTTAGAAAAAGCCTTCGTTGAAGATGGTGTAACTGACATGTATGTAATTGTAAAGTTTCAGAGGAAGAATAAGCAACGATGGACCTGCTGTTGTAAGCAGCGAAATAGAGGGTAATATAGGTGAAGAAAGTGGGACTGGAGAAAAGGTTAAAGAGGCTGTCACCATGACGCTAGATGAAGGGAAGGCTGCCATTGAGTCGTCTGCAAAATCAGCTGCCGATCTCACCAAGGAAACGATGCATCAAACTGCGCAAAAGCTCAAAGACACATTCTCTTGCCATCATCATCAACCCAAACACGAACCCAACCAGGAGCTATGATCCCATCATCAACCACTCGGGATATAAATTTAGATGATATATAGTATAATGTTTTTCATGTCACTTGTCCAACAATGCTAACATAGTTTAGCTTTCAACAGCACGTCTGGTTTTTATTATCATCAATCTGTTACGAATTGCTCCAATCACATGCATTGGTAGTAGGTCAGCAGATAAAATAAACAAAA
Organism: Pseudognaphalium luteoalbum; assembly: GCA_963422505.1. Taxonomy (NCBI): domain Eukaryota; kingdom Viridiplantae; phylum Streptophyta; class Magnoliopsida; order Asterales; family Asteraceae; genus Pseudognaphalium; species Pseudognaphalium luteoalbum. The sequence goes on from OY730192.1 coordinate 71,338,246, forward strand.
GGAAAAAGAAACAACGGAAGGGTTCAATGATCAGAAACAAAATGATGTCCCAACATATAGTGTGTATTCTTAATGCAAACATGAAAAGGAAATTGTTTTTATTTTTTTGGGCTGTTTCTTGTCATCATCATCCCACCCTTGAAACTCAAAACAATTGAAATCATACGTCTCAATCATCCCAAAACCTGCAATCACAACAGATAGATGAACAATTATTTACAAGTAAACAGCTGCATATATACAAAATGTGTTCTTTATGGCTTTGTTCAACAGCGATAGAAGCATGGCAAAGAGAGCCACTCTAAAATACGAACAGGGTTATGAAAGAATGAAACAGATACACATTTATATACTTGTTCAAGTATATAAAGAGAAGTCCAGACTTTCACAACATCATCATATAATACATCATTAAACAGAAAAATATATATATAACTGAACAAGTATATGAATACAAGTCCAGACTTTCACAGCATCATCATACCGTAGATGGGTATTATTATTATTATCACTAAACTGTCATCACACGGGGTTAGGCATCAAAGATCCTGATTTGGGCTCACCAGGGACACATTCTCATGCATTACCCTAAGGGAATAAAAAAGATGTACATATTGAAACCATCAAACTAAACAACAGCCTGAGGTCTCAATTCTGATGGCAAAACTAACAACAGACATCACACTAGGCAGTTCACCACAATTGCTATACAACATGCAACTTTATTTTTACCCAAAAAAAAAAAATGCAACTTTATCACAAAACAGTAAATGTTACTCACTAGTCACTAGCATCTTCCAACACTTAAAATTTGACCATACAGCAATACTTACATAATGTAGTTTACACCAGCTAACAGAAAGAACAACAACCAACCAACACAGACAATAAGTTGACATAAGCCACAACATCTAAGACTAGTTGTTTCTTTAACAAAGCATGCGTGTCATTCTTGTAGAAAGATCCTGGTGTTGATCTGTGACTCTTGACTGGAACAGCCTTCGACAAAAACAGGGTGGCCTTCCTCATTTATAGGATCCAATAGTTAAAGTTGGTTGCTAGTATAAAACTGACATAAAGAACATTCTCCTATAGTACTGTGTGTTTTTCATAGCTTTATGCCTAGCACTCAAGCCTACTTAGAAGGATTAAGGTGACACTTACACACAAGAGGCTCAGAGACAGATGTCAATTAACTAAGCAGGCGATTTGACATATACAATTTGGATAAGGGCTATCACCTAACACTGTAACATGCACGTCGATTATTCAAGTGGGATAATACGTACTGAACGGTATAAACTAGCTAGCTTGAATGGAACCAATCATATAATACATCATTTTCATTGGAAATATGATACATGTGTGGATGTGCCTAACTTACACGCCTAAAAGTAGACCTACAAATATACTCCGTAATTGGGACACATGCTAAGATCATTTTTAAGAAGTAGAAATAGTGAAACACAAGTGTAAAGATGTGTATTGTAAGGCATATAGTTAGGTCCATATTTATCGTCTATGTAGCATTACTCTTTTCAATACAACACCACCAAAATTAAGAAGTAAAACACAGAAACTAAGAACTTCATTCTACTTTAGGGTGCCTCTTTGTCTCTTTACCTATGCTCACGGAGTCATCACCTTAATTTTCCATATACACGTCTTGAGAATGATTAAATGTTATTGTTTTCCATTGTTGATGCCAAGTTTCAATTATTGACTTTTTCTTCAATGTGACTATTTTTCACATATGTAATTAATCTGATTTTATTAATACTTTATCAAGTCACTAACGGTCTCAAATCACCATATTCATCCATCCATTGCAGATTTTTTGCTGTTAAAATACTAAAGGTACAATATAGGTATTATAAACATGTTGGGCAAGTTCATCTACAAGCAAAATTGCTAAAGGTGTAATAGCCACTCTTTATTGAGAAACACCTGGTTACAAAATGGTATTATGTATGATTTTACAAGACCAATGCACGCTTACTTGCAACAAAAAGGCAACTAGCATGACATTATAAGTCAATAATTCTTTTGACAGGCAATTAGTGATATATATCTTTCTAATACATAAATAAAAACACATTATCCTCTTTACCCTCCACATTTAACCATCGAATTCGTACATGTCACCCTTATAAATGCCACTTTCAGAAGCTATGGTAATCTGATCTTCTTCCTTTTTCCTTCATATGTTGATTTACTTTTAAGTTTCAACCACATTTCAATATTGTTAATGGTTCTTTCAGGTGTACAACACTAATTCTGGTTAGATATTAAACTAATGTTGTTTTAGGTTTGTATATGTGTTTCTATCAATGATATTGCTGAAGTTTTTTTTTATGCTCATAAGCTAATAAGCTTAAGCTCCCATTGCCAAACACCCCCCAAGCCTTTTGGTAATATAAATCAAATTAGGGCTTGAATCGCTACGAAATTAAAAAATGTATGTACTACAATAACGATTTTATCACTGAAATCCGATCCGACCTGATCTAATCGGATCTTCTATTCTACAATACAGGCAGATAGCTTATAAAAACAACAATTAATTGCGCAAATTATACCTGAATGATTTGATTAATGAGCACCGTGTTCTTTGGCATGTTGCTGATGCTCGAGATGACGGCGCTCTTCAGGAAGGGCGACGAGATACGAGAAGATCATCCCGCCGAAACAGACATGATAAAGCGGAACGATTGAATCGGTTTGGATGTATTTGGCATGGTAATTTTCCAACCATCTGGCGATAAAATTCTTGGCGTTGCTGGGTGTAAAATCCTGCCCTACTTTCGCCGGAACCTCGCTTACCTTCATTCCCCTGATCTCGCTGAAGAACTTCCTCATCGCCATTTTGGTTTTTCCGATCTAATCTGTGAAACCCTAAAAATCCTCAAATGTTCAAAAGGGGGAAAACCTGATTCTGATGAGTCGCATTATTCGTAGGTTTATTTCCAGAAAATTACATAAATGGTCCACGAAGTTTGTACTTTTGGTATTTTCAACCCTTCTTATTATTTATTCATTTCATATATGCCTGCTGAAGCAAATTTTGTCCCCTTATTGTTTCTATTGAAAGAATTCGAATCGTTATTGCTTAACATCGACTTTCCACAGCGAGTATGATTTTTTTTAAGGAGTGGTGAATGGTAAAAACTTGGTCTGAAAATACGGTCCACGAAGTATATTTTTAGAAAATGAAATAATCAAAGAAACTTTCTTAATATTAATATTATGAACCTCGTGTTAACGGTTTAACATCGGACATTAAAACCGATCATTAACATCGACCGGTAGTGGCAAAACCGATATTAATCGTCAGTTTCACTGAACATGTTATTCACTTTGTGGATTCTAAGGTGCTGTTTGTTTTTTTAAGAGGTTTTTGTCTGAAATCTGAAAATCACATCTGAATATTCAGAGGTGGTTCAGAAGTCTGAAACTGAATCATTTAAAACTTTTTTTTTTTATGATCTGAATCTGAATAAAGATTTGAATGTTGTTAATTACTCCGTATTTGTATTACCATTCAAAATATTATATTGTATTTTTTATTTAGAACTGTACTTAAATATACTATTATACGTTTTAAAGACATCAAAGTGTCATGTTTATTAAAAAAATACAAATATAAGAAAACGTTTCGGTTTTAGAATATAAAATATGTACAATTTAAAAAAAGAAACAAAAAGCAACAAAAACAGTTATTTACTTAAAAAACATAAATCAAAGACGGTGACAGCTTGGGGCCAAGGTCTCCGGTGACAACATGGACTAGTGTAGATGGTGATAGTTGTTGGATCTAAAGAGAAAGAGGAAAACATTGAGGAAATAAAAGAAGCAACAATTATTTGATGGGTTTTTTCATTCAGGGTTCAATTTGAGTCTGAAAAATTAAGAGGTTTTTAAGACATATAGCTCTGAATAGAAAGGAAAAAAACAAACACTCTGAATCTGAAAAACCTCTGATTCGGTCAGAGATCAGAGGTTTTTAAGTGATTTTTGGAGAAAACAAACAACACCTAAGAATGATCATTCTGATTTTCTCATGAAGTGATTTGTCGATTTAAGATAACATGACATTGTTGATTAAAAATCGTATGTGAAATGAGTGGTCTTGAAGAAAAGCTCATAGTACGTTTGATTTGTAAACATAATTGGGAATATGTATAACTACAAAGTAAGGTGTTTTTTTTTTATTGGTTTATGACTAAAATCTATAAATCACTTATTATTATTATCAAACTTGTTTCTTGTGATAACCGACAATTTCAGGTTTATTCGAAAACTAGAACGTTTTTATTTTAATCAAGTAAATAATAGACTAAACGCATAACTGTTAAGTTATCTCACGCATAACGAGAACTAGCTTTGGAAGTTTTACATATTGAACTACCACGTTAGACTAAAGTTAGTCGATATCAAGCAAAGTATATTAACCTTCTCATAATCATTGCCTATAAATTCATATGCACTCGGTACCACCAACTTCACATAATTTTCATTCTAATATTACCCTACATGCATGCATGTACATTGTAACCAACACAATTCACCACCTTAATTACTATCGTATTTATATACACACACTTAATTTAAAAGCTAGCTCTTTCCATCCTCTTTGGTCAACCCCGCACATCCTTGTCTCCTCCGTAGCTCCTTGGACCCTTGTGTAAAACACAAACCCACAAGACACCCAAGCTAGTCACCTCCCTCTCCTCTTTTCTCTCCCTCACATGGCTCAAGGCCCTTTACCCTTTCCCATGATGTACTCTTCTACCAATTGATCTTCCCTAAGCTTAACTAAGCAAGCTTGTTAGACCTCTCCTAATGGTGAACACCAACTGACACATCAGTGAGTGCCAAATCAGCGTCACGTCAACTTTTTTCAGAACTGACACAAACTGACACTACCCTGCCAACAGTGAACATCAGTTAACATCACTTCTCCTTTTTAGGACCCACACACTAGTTTCTTTATTTATTTATTAAAACATAAACTTAAATAAAACATTTTTATCAAAACTAAAAACATTACATTAATATAAAATAAAATGTTACAATTCATCAAAATAAAAAAAATAAAAACGTTACAATTCCTAAAAAAAACACATTTTATTCAAAAGTAAAAAAGACAACTAGTCGTCTACTCCGAATCGTCCGAACCCGCTTCGTCTTCATTTTTGTTGTCGGCTTCGTCCGAATCGTTGACGTGAGCCGAACCCGAACCCGTTTTGCGATCAAAAACCGTTTTATAATCATTTTAAATAATTATCAACAACGCTTTGACGCACCTCCTCTAGCAACCTTTTTTCCTTGCCTTTAAGACCGCTCGGTATTTTTTTATATAACATTTTCCACGATTTTAATATAGTTTTTTGACCGAATTTTTGTCGATCGTGGCCAATGTTGCTTTTTGTGCTTCTGCGGCTTCTATGTTGACTAAACGTTCTTTTTCTTTCAAACTACGCGAGGAAGTAGCGGCGTCACTCGAACCCGAACTTTTTTGACTTTTTTAGCTTTAGCTCGGTCGGGCGGATGATGAATTATGTCGCCTTGGAACAACCATTCCATGTTGGTCGCTAGAGGCTCGGAAGTAGGCATATCATCACCAAGATTTATCGGGTCGAGTTCGGCTTGGCTTGGTTGTCGGCTCATGACTCCATCATTTTCCATAAACTTTGGACAATGTCGTAGTACATTCCAACATTTTTCATATATGAAGGCGTGATTTTGTTGAGACTTAAACGCTTCGTGACACCCCTTCACAATGTCGATATCACTTACCTCGCTTTGACGAGGATTGGTAAGATGTTTGTATATGGCAATGAAAATTTTGGTGTCGCTATGAATTTTGTTCCACTTTCCTTGAAGTTGGCTCAAATTACGTTCTTGCGGTGCAACCGTATTATAATCCTTTAAAACTTTGTCCCAAAAAGCTTCGAAGCTTTGTGAAACCCATTTCTTTAAAATCTCGGAATGGTGATCCAACGTTCGGATAATATTAGCGCCTCTTTGTCGGACCATCTAACTTGAACCCTTTTTGGTTCTCCTTTTCCTTTTCCTTTTCCTTTTTTCGGCTTTGGGCTCGGCACAGGTTCAGGCTCGGCTTCGACTTGAGACTCGGGCTCGGGTGGACTGTTGATGTTTCCGAATTGTGGATAATTAATTGGAGTAGGTGGAAATGGAGAGAAAGCGGAGGATGGTTGGGTTAAAAATCGCGGGTCTCCAAATGGTGGTGGAGTTTGATGGAATGGTGGAGTTTGATGGAATGGTGGTGGAGTTTGTTGGAATGGAGAATACGGTGAAAAATGTTGGTAGTTTTGATAATTTTGGTAACCTTGAAATTGTGTCGCGTATTGTGAAAAACCGGGGTTTTGACTTGGTAACGAGTTGCTAGATTGAGCGGAAGATGTGGCCGTCGGTGAAGTTGGATTATGGGTCATATTCGGTATGGGATTATTTATTAAATTGTTCCACATATCTTCGCCGGTTGATTGGTTGCATATCATTTTTTGGTGGTGGAATTTAGTTTAATTTGTGTATGTGAAATGGGTTTTTTTGATGGTGGAATTTGGTTTAATTTGTGTATGTGAAATGGGTTTTTTGATGGTGGAATTTGGTTTAATTTGTGTTGATATATGGTATTTTTTGGTGGTGGAATATGGTGAAAAGTGTCGCAGCCCCAAATTATGATGCGGAAGCGGGTCGGTTCGGGGCGCGACTAATCAATAAACAAAGCACATAAGATATATAATGAACGACTCTACATGCGTCGTTTACAAATACATTGATATTATAAAAGTCTTACACCATTATAATATAGTTTACAAAAGCTCGTGAGCCAAATGATAGAGATTCTAGGGCATATCTAATTATATAAAATATAGAAATGCAAGGGATCCTCCTGATGTCTGTATGCGACTCGAGCTAATAGGCATCATGAGTAAGCAGACCTACTGTTGCTGAGAACCTGAGAATACACGCTAAATGGTCAGCTAAAAAGCCGGTGAGCTCACAGGTTTTAATGATCAAGTATAATGAATGAACCGCAAGATTTAATGTGATGATTTGCAATTAAGCAAATAAGTAATGATAAATGATGTATATAACTGCCATGAGCACATAGTCTGAGCTTAACTGAGGTGTCAGTATCACAATTAAGTGCCTGAGCAAGGGTGCCTCTATGCGTGTGCCTAATCAACACACGTATGAACAAATGATAATGCATCCGTTTGACCAGTCAGTGCTTGTTGACCCGGACGGGGATTGTCAGTCCCATATGGTACCATACACTAACATTCACGCTACAAAGTATTACCAAACTATGCTTGAGAGGACTTATGATGATTAGGGAACATAACTCATACAGTATATAGCGAGATTTTGATACTTGCGTTCATATGTAAAACAAAACAGCATGTATTCTCACCCCTAGAGTAAAAACGGTAAAATAGGGGCTATGAGACTCACCTGAGTCTGATGAATTGCTGTCAGGAAATTAATGATGGAATATGAGAAAATGATGTTGTTCAAACGATTGAAACCTGCAGGGCGTCTTAAACGCGCAAGGTTTTAATGATTAGATGTCGAAACCTGCTGGGCGTATCAAACGTGCAAGGTTTTAATGATTAGATGTCTCAACAGATCATCTATGCTAGTTGTTCCCTCAACTAGTTATGTCCAATAAATTGATTTGATTAGTTATGATTGGAAAACAAGTACGGCCCGTTGGTGAGTTTGAATAATAATTCCAACATATTATTATTATGTTTTACAATGATATACTTATAAAGTATATTTGAAGTATTTAAATGCCGTATCGTATAAGTATTAAGGGTTTCGCGATGTTGGATACTTAGTGTAAAAATTTGTGACAAGTTTGTGAAAGACGGGGGTCCGGGGGTAGCGCCCCTGGTTAGCGGGGTCGAGATGCCAGGTCAGCTTGAAATTTTTTTATTTCTACTAATATTGCTTTGGTAAAAATGTCTTCGAGATTCAATTTTTAACAAAATACACTGTTATAAAGTCATCACACGATCGTGTACTTTTACAGAATAAAAACACACTGAGTTGGGTTGTATTCGCCGGATCCGTATTGGATCCGCCAGATTCTTTGTATTTGAAATGGATCCGTCGGATCAGGAAAACAATCCGCCGGATCAGAGGTCCAATCCGCCGGATCCTAGATGGATCCGCCGGATCTGCAACATTTTAAATGAATCCACCAGATTCAATATCAATCCTCCGGATTGAAGTGTTTTTGGGGAGGATCCGCCGAATCCCTGGCATGATCTGCTAGATCGAAGGCCAAATACAGGTATGTTCATATCAGCAAATTAAACACAGCAAATTGGGGTTTGATTTTGGACATAACCAGTTAATGGAACATCAAAGCATGTTAATATATGTTGTATAAATACGTAACTTAAAGAAAACTTGAATGATTCCTTACAATTAAAATGGGGACCGGATGATGATGATGAAAACGAAGAAGACGATGAAGATGATGATGATGCTAATCTGCTGCTGCTATTGTTATTGTTATGGTTTTTGTTGTTTTTGGGTTTGAAGAAGGAACCGAGAGAGAGATGGAGAAAATTGAGAAATGAGAAGGAAGAAGATGGTGGTGGTTTGGTTGCTGTGAGTACATGGGCAAGATCCACAAATGGTGGATCTTATCCAGTCCAATAATACACAAGAAGTGGTATTAAACCCCATGTTTGTTTACCCGATTGAAAAGTAGTATAATGTTTTCAAATAAAAATTATCTAAATATAATTTCGAACATGTTTTCTATTGAAGTATTTTCTAAAAATACTCTTTTTGAGTTATATAAATATAACTTTATTTTAAGTTTGATTGACGGATATGATTCGAATGGTTTCGTCGCGTTTGAGTAAATTTGAATAAAACGAATATGTTTTATTTTCATTTGAGTAAGAAATAATTATTATTTTTAATAATAATACATTATTTATAAGTTGTGTCACGAATTTTTTTAGTTGTACGATACGAAATACTTTATATATTATCAAAATAATATATAATAAATAATGAGCTGTATTAAATAATAATTCTATATTACTTAATACTTGTGTTCACCAACGCCCGTATAAATGAATCGGAATTTGACCGATTTGATAATGCGCGATTAAATATAATCGCGTACTGATATATATTCAATATATATATATTGATACATACAATTAGCCTAATACATAGTACTAATTACATGTATTTCTAAATGATTAGGAACTAAAAACTAGTCCTAATTTGACGGGTGTCACAAAAAGTGTGTATGAGAAATGGGTTAAAGATTGTATATATATTGAGTGAAAATGAAAATGAAATGTGTTAAAATTAGTGAGTATATGTTGTGTATATATAGTGGGAATGAAAATGGGTTAAAGGGGATTTTTTTTTTGTTTTTTTTCACCTCCAAAGGATCTTTTAACTTTTTAATTTTTTTTTTCCGTTTGACACCCACTGACGCGGACCCACCCCTCTCATTTTTCTTCGCTTTACCGAAGTTTTCCACCGACGCCGAGCAACCGACGCCCCATGCCAACGACGTCGGTTGCGTCGGCCAAACCGATGCCCTCAACTGATGCTCTGTTGGCAGGGGTCTTACAAACTAACATGAATTTGGTCATCCAAATAACTAGTCAAGTTACATTATTCTGTAGCCTATAAAGCAAACTTAATCTCCTCATTTAACACCCACCAAACACTCTACACTCCCTCATTTTCAGCTGAACACACAAAACACAACTCTTTTTAAGGTTTATTAAAGATAGCAAGGTCTTAGTAACATTTCTTCAAGGTTTCTAGTTTTCGGGTTGATCCAACCTCATTTCACTATCATCATACTTATCCACATTTCGTGTAAGTGTCCTTATAAACCCATATTCTACTTGTCTATCATATTATGCATGTATTTCATATCACCATTATAGACTTGTGTAAAAAGTTAGTATGAACAAGGATAAGAATATAGGGTGTCTGACCAGATTTTTGGGTCACTTTGAGGATGTGTTGACGCACCACCAACTGTCACGCGTCGTCAACACGACCGTATGGCAGCACATCGGTGTAAGTTTTAAAATTTATATTTTGTTGGGCTCAAACTATGCTAGCTACCTACCTTGTGGGTAAGGTGGCAAGTATAACTCGAGTGTCGTCCAAAATCGGAACGAATTGAATTGAATTGGAACCTACCAAAGATAACTTGACAATAGGATGGGTTTAGAAACAAGGTAGGTATGGGTTTGGTTTTATCTAATCTAAAGACAAGAATTAAAATGCAGGAAAGTAAACGAGAATATAAGCAGCAGGTAGAGAGTGATTGCTGAAACTTCGACGATTAGGGTTTCGGGATGATATTATATCGATGATAGTTGATTACTCTAGCTAAGAATCTTCTAAACGGTCGGTGTAAACACTAGGATCCTACGTCTAGGTGTAACCCTATAGCATATGTCACTGAATCCTAGGCTATCCTGATTCTGATCAGATGGGACTGTCTTCCGACCCACCTCACCATCTCTTTCGGAGACCAAGCGACTCTCTAAACGGAGTTAAGGAATAAGGCGACAGTCCACAACACTGACTTTTCTTAACACCTATGTCTATCCAATTTTAACAGAGTAATACTGGTTGTATGCTGAATAAGTTAAACTATCAGTTAAGTAGAGAATAGGGTTTTAAGCATCTGGGAACACAGCTGGCATCCTTGCTTTCATTTCCTAACTCATGTTTTATCTGTTTTAGTTCTAATACTTCCGTCATGGATTAGTAGGGACCCTCCTTTTCCATCGGTCGTTCATCCCTAGGCATGCGTACAGTGTATAGTGTCCTTATTTTCCACAGTACTCTAACCTTAGGTATATCTACGGTGTTTTAAAGACCTAATGTATCTTTATACATCTTTATAACCAGAGGTAGTTTAACGGTGTACTATAGCATTTTCACGGCTTAACAAGACCTAGACCCGTGTCTGGAAGGGTTGCTTCCAGGTAATCCACGGTGAGATAGACCATCGGCATTTCCTTGGCTTTCACGTATTTGTACTCTACCAGTGGTATTTCCAACGCTATACCAAGTATTCAGCCGTGTTACGGCGATCCCACAGTTTCATACAAACAGGGGATAACTGTGTATTCGTAGTTAGGGTTGATCAGATCCTATCCTAAGGCAACAGTCACGTGAGAGATCACAAAGGGTGATTAATTAAGTCTACATCCAGGATAAGTCTAAACATGTATGCATCATAACAACTACCAATCATATATAAGATATATTAATTAAACATCATCCCTAATCCTAACATCTACATTTCAACAATCACATATTAATCTAGCTAATCAGCATGGCAATAATCATAAATCGTACTGAAATAATATGCAAAGTAAACATTATAACAGTAAGAGAGTAAGATAATATCACCGGATTAGAAGAGTAATACTGAGGATTACAACAGTCTGACTTGAATAACCTTGCTACAGCTTGATTACCCAATTACAACTTTCCTCTAGCTCTAACCGCTAACTTATATCTCTCTAGTTTCTCTAGAGAGAGAAACTAGGGAGACTAACTAACTATATTAACTACAAGAATAATTCTCCTCTAACTCCTAAGAGTAGTGCTAGAGAGAGAAAATAGAGAGGGATAGAAGATTTGTGAATAAGAGGTGTGTGAAATGGTGGAATGAATCTTGGTATTTATAGGAGAAGGGTGAAAGCCTTGGTACAAGTCTTGAAGCATCAAAGCAGCTATACGGGGCAAGCGGACCAAGGGGGGGGGTCAAACGGCACCCATCAAGGCAAACACCCCCGTATACGGCACCCTAAGGGCCGTATACGGCACCTAGGGTACCGTATACGGTACCTAGGTGCCCAGGGGGGGTTGGTGCTTGGTTTGGCCTCCGCTGACTTCTCGGTTGCTTGGTTCGTCCGTATCTTCTTCGTTTGGAGTCCGTTTTGCTTGATTCTTGCACCGTTGGCTTCGTTTCTCCGTTACGCTTCTAATGACACTAAGTTTGCCAACTTTGGAAGTGTTTGACTTTTGCGTATTCCGGATGACGATCGGCGGTCTTCCAGACTGCACATCTTCTTCGTTCTTTATCCGTTTCTCTTGATTCTTTCACCTCCAATCTTGGATTTTCCTATTGAATCATAAAATATGCATTAAGATCTACCTTGTTAGGATAATCAAGAATGGAATATTTAAGGTGATTTTTTTGCTTCGATTTGCGTGTAAATTGGATGTTTTAGCTGATTTTTCTTGCAACGCTCGTATTTAGACTACTTTGGTGATTTTTGATGATAAATGATTGTTTTGAAATGTTTTCACCAGAGAATAGTCCAAAAAGTGCGGAAATAAGTACTTAAAAACATGACTTTTTGAGTCACATCAAGTATTCCACACTTAAGCGTTGCTTGTCCTCAAGCAACACGCAGTTGTGTCCCGTGAAAACATTTTATAGTTTTTAGGTGAGTTAGAGCACTCCCAAAAAGTTACCACTTTGTCATATGGGAAAATTATTTAGAGAACATAGGGAAAGCTAAGATGATCCTTTCAGAAATAAGTATTGACTTTCCCAGGCATACTTTCCAAATCTCGTGATCTTGCAGTATACATGACTAGGCGATCTCACTAAAGGTGGTCACTCAATTCACTCAGAGTATATCAGGTTTCCTATCAATCTAGCACAATCGAAATCGCTCAAATAGCCAGTCATGCAGCACTCATCATCATAAGCTTGGTCGAGAATCGGATCTCCACCACTTAGGAAGAGGACGACGCAATTATCCCAAGACATTCGAGTGGGTTGTAATGTTTGTGAGGGTTAAGGGGTATGGATAGTGGTGATCTTTGGTTTAAGGGGGTTGCTTATCTTAGGCATTCTAAGAATCATGAAAAACTTATTGTAGAACGGAGAAGGTAGCTACTCGTATTTCATCGGATCTTTCTTTGAAAGATTGATAATTTGAAGCACTTAGCTTATTTTCTTTTCTTTATTTTTCTGCTTTTTTATTTATTTTATTTTTCTTTCTTCAGAACTTCTTTGCCAGAGAACTTCCAAGGATATTTTTTCTTTTCTTTTGTGTAAGTCCCTAGTACGTGGATCGATAACGAAGTTATCTTAGGTATTAAGGTGCGGAATTCCTCAATACTTGGTTCACAGTATGTGAACGGTTTGTTTCGCAAGAATAATAGCGAATTGATTAATCAACAAGGTTTTGTATCGATTAATTAATGTTAATCGATCAATACCTAACCTTGTGAATACTTAGAATCGTGTTTTTGTCTTCTGGAAATCGAATGGCAAAAGTCTTTAGCCGATTTGACCTAGCTTAGTATTTATATGTTTCTGTCAAACTCAGTTCGCAGCCCGATGGGCTCTGCGAGTTGAGTTCAACTCGCAGCCCACAACCAAGTCCAATTCAACTCGGTTCGCTGCTCTGCGAGCCCAGATCTCATCTCGCAGGACTAAGTTCTGCGACTTGAGATCTCATCTCACAGACTTTAGTTTGTAACTTCGTATTCGATATTCGTCTAACACTTTAACATACTAATATATTTAACGAATATTAATACCAAACTAATATCATTTACAAATCCAAATCAATTGTACAAACTTGATTACTATAATCACTAGTACTATTACAAGCTAGATCTGTTGTCACACATACATGTCTCAACAGACTCCCCCTTGACAATAACTCTAGCGTCTATGCTATTATGTCTTCAAGTTGTCTTTGATTTTTACTCGTAAATCTTACTTCCAGCATAAATCTTCAATTTTATACAAGTCTTAACCATCATTTGATAATCACGTGCTAAATAACCCCATGCTACTGTCGTCAAGATTCTATTTTCATTCAATTTTATCAAATCTTTCTTCGACATATTCATTAGGTGTCGATGGTCATAAACTCTGAAGATTTCTCTCTCACCACCTTCAACCTCATCGTCAGATTCAACCATGACAGCTTCTCCAGTCTCTGAATCCACATGCCAACTCTTCATATTTCCCAGAATATCTTGTGGCATTGTCTTCAGTGGAACTTGCTGTACACACTTAACAGACGGATAAATCCTTTTTCTTCTTCTTCGTCCTGTCCTTTGACTTCTCTCTGACAGTTTAATAGTCTTTCCTTTTCTTGGCTTAATCTTTTCAAATTTATTAGCTCTAACCTCAGTTTTGATTAAGTGTTCAACATATCTTCCAACAAAATCATCACTTGGGTTGTTCAAAGATAATCGAGCCAAATCTCGAATCTCAAATCTAGGCAAAGAACTAAACACTGCAAGCTTTCGCTCAAAATATTGAACTCCGTCAAACCTTTTAATAGCAAACAGCTTCAGTTCAGAGTCAAAGTACCAACCAATGATCCCTCTTTTAGGTTCCCGTTTCCCAGTTATATCAACTTCAGAAATTCCAACCTTCTTTTTCTGTTTTGGAAGTTTTCTAAGAAAAACTGCTGGATTCTTGGTAGGAATCAAGATTTCATCATTTTCAGAATCAGTTGAGTCATCGATTTCTTCATCTACATCAACAACTGTTGGACCTTGATTATTTTCAATAATAACTTCTGTCCTAGATGGACTCACATGGTGTTCATCAATATTTGCATCTGGATCTACACCAATGTCTTGTACATTCTCAGGTACAGCAGTCCAATCTTCAGGTAGTAAAAATTCTCCTTCTTCAAGATCAAAATCAATTTCTTCATCGATTTCATCAAGTACATCACTTCCAGAATCATTTAATTCTAGCATTTCCATATCTACACAAATCAAATTAATAATATAAATTCTTTTATTGATTTCTCTGAATCAATCTAGAAATTTCATTATTCATTTCAATTGTGTTAGTATAACCAATCTATATAGCTTATAATTCTTTTATTAATTACCTTGAATCAATCAAAGAATTCTTAAGTCTTATAAATACTTAACAAATATTAATTAACTTTAAATTCTAATGCATTGTGAATAATCACCAAGCATTTAAATTCACTATTAATTACCTTACATAATTTCCAAGACTTAATTGAACTGTTATATCGTAACAACTTAACTTTCAATTATATCTTTTAAATTATATATCATTTGTCTAGTTAAAAATCATACATATTTAACTTGTCAGTTATAAAAACTCTCAAGTCTAAAATGTCTAAGTTAAAATAAACTTTGACCGCTGAAATAAATCAGAACACGCGGCTCGACTTCTCAATGAGTCGGAAGACTTTCGATCACTAATTTATTTAACTTTTTAGAATCAGATAACTTAAACAATTTCTAATATATTTAAACTTGTAATAATAATCTCAAGCCGAATATATTACCAAAATTATTAAGTTACAATTATTCAATTACAATTATAATACAACTAAAATTCTAAGTACAAATATCTACACAAGTCTAAGTTGTCTTACCAACTTCACTTGTACCCGCAATACTTGTACCATCACCATCACCACTAACACCAACACATGCAGACTCCCCTGAATAATAGCTTGCTCACTAGTCTTTGAAGGACCAGTCGGCTCACCATCTTTCTGAGCATCGGGATCATCATCTTTATCATTTCTTCTCTTCTTAGCTAACTCATCCTCTTTGCAAGCTTCATGATATATCATTATCTCCCCTTGAGAAGACTGTCTTGAATGCACTCTCAACACCAAACGTTCTAAGTGTTCAAGCTTCAGTCGCTGGGCAGTAAAATCAGCAAGCAAAGTATCATGAGTCTTCAGCAAAGTCAAATGTGATTCACTGATATGAACCATCTGCTGAGCAAGAGAAACATTCTCAGCTAACAACCCTGGAATCCTGGATGTACTCTGTTCCAATTCCTTAACTCTTGACTCTAAGGATGTAATCCTTTCAGCATCAGTCATCGGAATAACAGATTTTGTTGATGGTCCAGGCGGTGTCACTGAAGCAATGTAAGATTCACGTGTAAATGGTGGAATAGCTTGAGATAACGCTTCCTTGAGAAGACTAGCTGCAAATCTACTAGCTTTATTGGTCGGAAACTGAGCATCATGCACCATTTCTGCAACTCCCTCCTCAACAGTCTTGGAGACCATTTCTGGTTCCACTGACTCAAGCAGTTTCTCAGCCTCAGATGGTACAGATACTGGTTCAGTAACCACCGGTATCATCGTCTCTACCTGGGATGTATCTTGAGCAACTGTCACAGAATTAACTGTCTCAATTTAACTCCTGATAAACAACAAGTTAAGATTATCTAACTCTAAAGAAAACATACCATCCTGAATTATCAATGTCCTGAAACGCTTACGGCGTTGAGGAATAAGAGGTATATCCGCTTCCTCAGGACCTTCATCAATAATACTGAAGTCTGGGTCGACTTCCTTAGCCTTTCTCTTTTCCTTCAGTGCTGGATTTGGAATCATTCGAGATCGGTATCTAATATAACCAGCATCTGGAGGTGGAGAAGGAGTACTATCATCATCATCCGAAGCCGATTCACCATCACGGCCTCCAGATGGACCAACATCAGAATCCTAAATATTAAATATATTAAACATTTATGATTAGCTAAAAGCTCTATCATACAAGTTCTATATATTTATGATTAATCTGATAAATACCTTAGAAGGTAAACCCTCAAATCTATCAAGCTGTCCCTGCTCACCCTCAGGTCGAATGACCTCTGGGTCTGCAGTCTCAGCACCCTGATCATAATGATATTTATATTTTATAATCAGAAATAATATCTAATTAACTAAATATCTATAACATTTGCATTATATAATAATAACGTGATAATAATATAACAACGAAGTATCGATATTACTATATAATTATAAAATTACCTCAGATTGTGCAACATAACTATCAATATCCCGTAACAAGGGATATGTATCACCATCAATCTGTATTAAAACCTCATGAAGAACCTCAGCAGCTAGCTCAGGCACAACTTGTTGGCCTTGATGTTCAGCCTGATGTAAAACATCCTCAATGAGCTCCTGTGACTCTGCTGCTGGTTGAAGTTGAGGTTGAGCTTGTTGTTGTTGTTGTTGTTGAGGTTGAGCTTGAACGTAAGCTCCGGCATCCATCCAACCATTGTTTGGTGGAGCAACATAATCAGCATCAAGAAGATGCCCAAAAAGATCAGCTGCCTCAGGCTTAATCTCATCTTTACGCTTAGATAACAAAAAGCAAGCGTTGTAACCTCGCAATCCAATGGTCTCAACTTGAAAATCAGATGCATAAGCTGGCAAGTTTGGAACTTGAGCTCGAATCAGGAGCATGCAGAATCTAGGATAAAGAATAAACAACGTCCTAGCAGCTTCGGTGATCTGTCCTCTGAATGATTGAAAGATATAAGAAGAAAAACTGTATGGTTTATTATAAACCAGTGACTGTACAGCTGACATCAATTCAGGACTAAGCTCATCTAATCCTGACTTCTTGTTCCCAAAAATAGATACTATAACAGTAAAAAGAAATCTCCACTGTCCTAGTATGAATGCCTTGACAAACTGGCATCCTCTCCTAGATCCTGAATAACCTGTACGACCTAGAGCTCCTTCTATAAAATCAGCTGAATAAGCAGCCGGACCAGCTTCTTGCTCAGAAGTGCCTAGCTGCAGTAGCTGTCGTAAATCATCAGCAGTAAAAGAAATCGGATGCTGATTTACCATCGTATGTATAGTAGGCGGGTTAGCAGCACCATCATATACAATGTTCGTCCAAAACTGCGTAAGAAGATCTTTGTATAGTGGAGGGGACTCGGTAATAGCAAATCGATTTCTCGAATGTGCTAAGTATGTCAAAATCTGCTCAAAGCGCTCAACACCACGCTCGTTGACATCTAAATTCACCAATATGTTGTGACCCTTCTCAAAAGATCTGTTAGCCATATCTGTAATTAAAAAGTACACAAATAGCAAAAAGATTAAGTTAACGAACATTAGATAATTTACACTTTAACGTATTATGATCAAAAAGATCATCAAACGTCAAAGTATACTATCAACTAATAACGTAATTCACTGAAACTTAATTGAATTAACTTTTCAATTATATTCTATAAATTATATATAAAGTCCGTTAGCTAAGAATAACAATTTGAGTGATCATACCGCCGATAAATATCGGGACACGCTGCTCGACTACGCTATGAGTCGGAAGACTTTCGATATGAAATAACTTAAATTGTTAAGATATTACACATATTTTAACTTATAAACAAAAGTTCTTAAGTCTAAATGTGTATAAACGAGTAACTTGTTAATTATTTGTAACCAAACGATTCTCAAATCGAAAACTAGTTATATATCTTAAATTGCAAATTTAACGTTATTTCACAAAGTCAACTGAAGTCAACAAGTTAAATTCAGTTCTCAATGTCAAATAAAGTTAATCATAAATTTTAATTTGCAAAAATTAAACAAGTTAGTCAACTCGCTTCGCAGAAGGTCTGCGAGTTGAACTCGAATCGCTCCGGTCAACTGAAGTCAAACGAAGTGAACTCGTTTCGCTTCGGTCAATTGAAGTCAAACGAGGTGAACTCGTTTCGCTTCGGTCAACTCAAGTCAAACGAGGTGAACTCGTTTCGCTTCGGTCAACTCAAGTCAAACAAGATGAACTCGTTTCGCTTCGGTCAACTCAACATCTCAGTTCGTTGGAGCGGGCTGCGAAGCGAGATAGATCTCGGTTCGCAGGACCATCTGCTCAACGAAGTCAAACATCAAATTAACAATCTAATATGTTTCGAAGCAGTTAATCAATTATAACATGTTCATTAACCATCGATTAAGCATTGTAAGCATGTGTTAGGTTTTCTAAATCACTAATTGGTACAAAATCCGTGATAAACTAAGCCGACACATTCGAAAACGTAAACCAATCAATATCTCACAAATTACACGGTGAATTCTCATGAAACTTACTTCAAAAGATGCCTAATCAAAAGTTGTAAAAGTTCCACGGATCGAAAATTCCTTCCTTGTACTAAAAATCAGAAAATCAATCGAAAAATAAATTCGATTCGTTTTGCCAAAGTTCGAGTCGCAGAGGATTTTGGATTCGGTTCGCAGAGTAAATAGAAAAGTGTGGTTCGGTTCGTTGGACTTGTTTCTTTTATAACTTTTATTCGATTCGCATGTTTCAACTCGACTCGCAAAGGTTGACTGGTCAAACTCGCAATATTAGTTTAAAACACGAATTAAATAAAAAGTATAAATTAAAACATAATTAACTAATTATCTTCATAATTATATAGCCAAAACAATAAATGTTTTTGCATATTTGACCTATACAACTATTAAAATGGCCTTAAGTCAAGATTCAAGTCAAAAATAAATAAATCGTTTTTCACTTGAAATTTGAGACATTTATTCAACACAGATATAAGAGAACTAGTGTAATTTAATTCCAAAGGGTAAACACTTAAATAAGACAAGAATACGAATTAAAACTTTTATTAATTCTAAGAAATAATTACAAAAGTTAAAATAATAAAACTACTAACATTCTAAGAAAATAAATTAACTTAATAGTAAACACTTAAAGTTTTAACTACTTAGGGATCATATTAGAAAGAATAAGATGTACTTATTAGATTGTAATAAGCCTAAGACGATTGTTAATATACATACCTCATGAAATTCATATAAGCACAATAAAATCACAACTTTAATCAGTAATAAACTTATATGTATAAAATTATATCTTATGTACCTTTATCCACATGATATAACACTTCATTGAAAAATAACTTAGTATTTCTTATTATTCACAAAGGTGAATGTTCGAATATCATAGAGAGTTCAAGACGATTACCGATATTATGGTCCACATAAACAAATTACACACAGATTTCAGAGCCAAACTTTTATTGTTAATGTGCACAATATCTAGTGTTTTTTACTATACAACATACTGAAGAATTCAAATACAACACATAACACTGTATCTTGTATTAGCAAGGTAGAGATTACTAAATGATGTTCTTTAGAAGCATATAACATACACTTGACACGAGATACTTTGTATCTTTCATATGTAAGGTAGAGGTTACTAAATGATGCCCTTTCGAAACATATAACTCACCTTTTGACATTACGATACTTTGTATCATTTCAAATTTTTTTTATATCATAGTGCATGGTAGTACTATCATTCAACAATTAAGACATATGTCATACGTTATATAACAGATCACATAAGATATTACACATGAAATTTATACATCTTAACTGCTCGGAAATCGTAGCATAACCTGCCTACCAATAAATCGTATGATGAACCTGACTAGACTTAAGTTATTCTTATCACTTGTTGTTTAAAAGGACAAGTTATAATCAGTGGATATAGGTGTATAATAAGATAAATATAAGTGTAATCCTAGAGAAAAATTGTTATTCTACTGCAACTTATAAGAATCTACTAACACATCGTACTTAATACTTAAGGTTATTATTCTTAGACTTATTCTTCTAATGTACTATCATTTCCTAAGTTTTTACAGCCAAAACTTAAAGCTTTTTCTAAAAGAACTCCGGTTGTTCTTTTATTGGAGGCGATTCCCCGCAGGTAACAAGCAAATGAATGCCATACGCCTCCCTCTTTTTTTTTTTTTAATGATAACTAAAAATAACTACTAACTATTACTAAAATACCCTTGGAAGACTAATCACTCTGGATTTCTCATTCCATTTAGTTGAACCAATGTCTCAAATCTTGCTCTGTCGAACGCCTTCGTATATAGGTCTGCTAAGTTATCCGCAGTTGGAACCTTAACTAACCGTATCATTTTCTTTTCAGCACAATCTCTAATAAAATGATGTCGAATATCAATGTTCTTAGTTTTACTGTGCTTCACAGGATTGTTAGTGATCGACATAGTAGATTCGTTGTCAATCATCATAGGAGTATTGGTTATATTTAACCCGTAATCCCGCAGTTGCTGTTGTATCCAAAGAACTTGAGAACAACAGCTGCCAGCTGCAACATACTCAGCTTCACATGTAGAAATGGCTACTGAGCTTTGCTTCTTGCACTGCCAAGATACTAATCTACCTCCTAAGAATTGACATCCTCCGGTCGTAGATTTCCTATTTTGATTGCATCCTCCATAATCCGAATCAGTATATGCTACTAGATCTAAGTCTCCATCAATTGGATACCAAAGTCCCAGCTTCGGTTGCCCTTTGAGGTAACGGAAGATCCGTTTAACAGCCTGCATATGTGACTTTTTCGGATTAGCCTGATATCTTGCACATAAACAAACAGCAAACATAATGTCAGGTCTAGAGGCAGTCAAATACATTAGTGATCCAATCATGGCCCTATATAAAGTAGGATCCACATCCTGATCACTCGATGTATCCGGACCTAGTTTGTGATTAACTGGAATCGGAGTATTGTAGACTTTACTGTCATCCATCTTAAATCTTTCTAATAACTCATAAACATATTTAGATTTATGAATAAAGAAGCCATCCTTCTTTTGGTCAACTTGTAACCCTAAGAAGAATTTCAACTCTCCCATTGCAGACATCTCAAACCTTTTTCTCATGACTTTCTCAAATTCTTGACACATCTTTTCATCAGAAGATCCAAAGATAATGTCATCAACGTAAACTTGTACTAATAGAAAGTCTTTATTGTTCCATTTTACAAACAATGTACTATCAATTGCTCCTCTTGTAAATCCATTATCAAGTAGATACGTTGATAGTGTTGCATACCACATCCTCGGTGCTTGATGTAATCCATATAGAGCCTTATTCAAACGATATACTCTATCTGGATACTCATGATCAGCAAACCCTGGAGGTTGAGCAACATACACCAATTCTTCTACTTTGCCATACAAAAAGGCACTCTTAACATCCAACTGATAAACTTTTATATCATAGAATGACGCGAATGCTAAAAATACTCTAATTGCTTCTAGCCTAGAAACTGGTGCAAACACTTCATTGTAATCTATGCCTTCTTGTTGATTAAAACCTTGAACCACTAGACGTGCTTTATTGCGAGTAATGACTCCCTGGTCATCTCTCTTACACTTAAATACCCATCTAGTTCCAATTGGATATTCTCCCTTTGGTAGGTCAACCAACTCCCAAACTTGTAAATGAACTGGATGACCTTTATCGCAGACTTGGGAAACACTCACTAGGTTATGAGTTAGTTCTTCAACATAATTCACATCCTCTAGAGTCAAAGTTCCATTTGAAACTTTTCCTTTCCCAGTAATTACTCCTCCTTTGTCTCCTGCAAAATTTACTTTTTGCTTGAAACCTTCTCTGAAGGCCTTCAGTAGACTTCGTTCACCTGTCATGTGTCTTGAGCATCCACTGTCTACATATCACCAGCTATCCTTGTTCACAGTCTGCTCCTACACATAACAAGTTGTACACAGTTAGTTATCAAGAGGGACCCAAGCCATTACGGTCTTGGATTGTCCCTGATCATCTACAATCTGAACCTCCTTAAAGTAACCATAACTATTCCCATCGGGAGTCTTGGTAACTTTCACAGGAGTTTGAGATTGTTGATGATCTGTAGTCTTAGACCTATGAGGAGAGTGAGTAGAAAACCTCTTAAGCACAGACTTAGTTCCCTGTGCACTCGAAGTAGAGCCATTCTCAAATTGACTATGGTTTCTACTTGGGGTCCTAAACGTCGAAGGTGTCTTATCTCTTGGCTTATTGAAAGTATTTTCGTTTAGAGTATAAGCCCTTTTAGGTTTAGGTGGAGAGACACTATGATTACTATCTCTCTTCAGAATGTTTACAGGTTTGCTTCCTAATCCCGGTTTGGAGCCTAACCTATCTACAATCGAACTAGAAATAGTTGGTGTCTTTTCAGTATTCACTAACTTATGTGATGCTTCCAACTTCTTATTTGGGCAACAAGAAGCTACGTGTCCTTTTTGGTGACACTTGAAGCAAGACATCTATTTACGTGACTTACTAACTTTTGCATCCGCTACCGGAGTCTTAGGCGCTAAAGGTTCAATTACATGTTCTTTATTAACCACTTCATCAGTCTTAGTATCATTAATTACTCCACCCGGTACAAAATGTACTTTGGTGTGAGAAATTTTCTTATTATCATCAGATGAAGGGTTCTTAATAACATTCTTCTGTGCCTCTACCTTTTCCGGTTTATTAGTTACTTTCGTCTCAGGGTTAACATCCGCCATCTCAATATCTACAGGAGTTTTAGTGTAATTTGAATTGAATGGGTGAGGCATATCATTATATCTTAAACCAGACATATCCTTCAAACTACGCTGAGCACCTAACATTTTATCCATTTCAGATGTTCTATAGCTCTCAAGCTTACGATTCTGAGCTACAAGTTTTGTTTTGCAATCAGCTAACTCCTTATCCTTATTAGCAATGGAGAGATTCAAATCATTTATGTTCATATAGAGACCGTCTATGATAATTAATTTCTCATTCACAGTATCTCTAAAAGCTGTCTTGTCAGCCGCATCTGCCTTAATCTTATCCTTTAAGGCTTGTTTATCATCACTTAACCTACATATATCTAACTTAGCTAAGTCAAGTTCAGATCTTACAGCCTCACTGGATTTACTAAGTGTGCTAAGTTGAGATGACAGGGTATTATTAGTTTCAGTTAAAGTCTTGTAGGAATCTGCATAAGCACTAACTTGGGACTGTAAGCTGGAGACTAACTGACACAGATCAACAAGAGAAACAAGATCTAGGCATACCCGTTTTTTATCAGTTTGCAGTTCAGCCATCTTAGCTACAAAATCTACGGGATCCAAATCTTCAGTTGAACCCAAGTCTAATACATCATCAACATTAGCTTTAGCAGGAGTCTCAGGCACCTTTACTTCAAAAGCTGGATCAGTGGGCATATAGGATAATGACTCAGCTTCAATCTCTTGATCGTCAATCTCAGCCATCAAAGCTTCCTCTGACTGAGTTTTCCAATCATAAGAACCATCTAGCTGTTTCACTACTAAGGCTTTGGAATTCAAAGTATTTCCCGAGCCTTGTTTCCCTTCACCAATCTTTACCTTAGGTTTTTGGCATTCTCTAGCAAAGTGTCCGTAACTTTTACAGTTATAACACTTGATCTTGGTTTTATCAAACCCCGATCTATTGCCAACAACCTTTCTTCCATTCTTCTTTAAGAAATTCTTAACTCTCCTTGACAACAAAGCAAGTTGGTCCTGGAGATCTATTTCTTCAAGATAGTCAGGATCTATCTGTTCATAGTCTTCATCAAAAAGAATTGGATCATTAATTTTACAATCAATATAATTCTCATATGAAGCTACAAATGAAGCAAGAACAGACAGTTGCTGCTCAACAGATTTCACACTCATAGGCCCTTTTGATGTTCTTGAGGTGACTTCTCAGAAGGTTTCCCTTTAGCTTCATTTCCAGATGATGTAATGAAACACAGTTCATCAGTTATTATTTCACCCTTTCCATCAGCATTACCAACAAACAAAGCAGTGGTCGAACTGGATGAAGCAGTCGAAATAGAAGTTTTTCCATGATACAGTCCTGGATCCTGAACATGATCAGAATCAGTATCTTTCGACTTCTTAGTGAAATCATATCCTTTGAGCTTGTTAATAACCTGCTCAAGAGTCATGGTTGCATATCTGGTTTCATTGTCTGTAATCATCACACCATACATCTCCCATTTAGAAGGTAAACCCTCAAGAAACTTGTCGGTTTTCTCTACCTCCTCAATAGTGATTTCATGGTTTTCAATCTCAGATAACAGATGGTAGAAACGTGTAACATAAGCATCAAGAGTTTCTCCTTTAAAAGCTTTAAACAAAGTAAACTGCTTTTTCAGAAGCTTCTTCTTGCTAGCTTGCACTTGTGGACTTCCCTCACATCTTTTCTCAAGCGCTTCCCAGAGTTCTTTAGCAGTATGAAAAGACTTTAACTGATGATTAATTTCCTTAGATAAGCACATACAAGAATGAGCTTTATTCTCATTTTCATAATCTTTCTTTTGTTGTTCACTCATCAGATTATAGGATACCACAACAACAACATTTAGAACAGTTTGGGTGGGTGCCGTGTATCCTCCTTTGATACACATCCAGATTGAGATATTATGATTTCTACAATAAGATTCAAACCTATCTCTCCAACTGTAATAGTCTTCAACACGTAACAACTTAGGTGGAGTATTAGATTTTCCAACCTCGTGCTCCATCTCGATCATTTTACTAATGTCATACATTTTAAAAGTTTTGGGAATTAACAATCAGAAAAATCATAAAGTTCACTTCGCAGAAACTCGACTCGCAGGACAGGAACTCGGTTCGCAGAGGGGAAATCAGTTCGCAGGGGAACTCGGTTCGCAGGGGGAACTCGGTTCGCAGGGGAACTCAGTTCGCAGAGGGGAACTCAGTTCGCAGGGTAACTCGGTTCGCAGGGGGAACTCGGTTCGCAGAATCGGCTCAAAAACCCTAAAACAAAAATTTTAGTTTTCTAATCGATTAAACCCTAAGATTTCGGTCGATTACGAAACTAAAAACTTCCAGAGACTGATTTTAGTCATTTTTACGAAGATTAAACGAAACAACAACCCTAAATCTATCTTTATTATCCAAATAACCTCGAACTAACTAAGTATTTAGCCCGAAAGCTTTGATACCAATTGTAAGTCCCTAGTACGTGGATCGATAACGAGGTTATCTTAGGTATTAAGGTGCGGAATTCCTCAATAGTTGGTTCACAGTATGTGAACGGTTTGTTTCGCAAGAATAATAGCGAATTGATTAATCAACAAGGTTTTGTATCGATTAATTAATGTTAATCGATCAATACCTAACCTTATGAATGCTTAGAATCGTGTTTTTGTCTTCTGGAAATCGAATGGCAAAAGTCTTTAGCCGATTTGACCTAGCTTAGTATTTATATGTTTCTGTCAAACTCGGTTCGCAGCCCGATGGGCTCTGCGAGTTGAGTTCAACTCGCAGCCCACAACCAAGTCCAATTCAACTCGGTTCGCTGCTCTGCGAGCCCAGATCTCATCTCGCAGGACTAAGTTCTGCGATTTGAGATCTCATCTCACAGACTTTAGTTTGTAACTTCGTATTCGATATTCGTCTAACACTTTAACATACTAATATATTTAACGAATATTAATACCAAACTAATATCATTTAGAAATCCAAATCAATTGTACAAACTTGATTACTATAATCACTAGTACTATTACAAGCTAGATCTGTTGTCACACATACATGTCCCAACATTTTGGAAATCTCTTCTTTCTTATCACGGACTTCTTCAAGTCTTTTCTTCTCTTGCCAATTTTTCGCACTCATGATTTTCTAATTTCGGTGAACACGGAGGAGTAGATCAATTCAGAAGGAGATTCTTCAAGATGTTTTTCATAACCTTAGAAATTCCAAGATAAGTTGTTGGGAATTTGGGAAGAGTGGTTAAAGATGTAGGGTTTTGAAGAAACGAAATGTGTAGGCTCAACAGGGTTTTCTAGGCGGATCATCGATACTAAAAATGAGTATCGGAAGGGTTTTGGGCTTAAAAAGGTATGTAAGAATGAGTTAAATCCTAAGGAATGTCGAGATCATCTAATTGCACCTATACAGCGTACGGTACTCTCCAATGTGGTCTCGAAGCATATGTCAAGAACAAGTTCTAATTTAGAGATACTAGCATCGGCACACACAAGAAATGAACAATGTAGCATTTAAAATGAATGCTTTTAAGGCTCAAAACCTCACTGCAAATTATGGTTTGTATGTACCTAGTCATGCTCCTTAGATTGTTAATACTTATTTAAGAAATTTCTACATTAATTTCCCTAATATTCCTGAATAACTAACTCATATTAGAAATGGTTCCTGTTTGAAAGGTATCCTAACTCAAAAATAGTAGAGCTAATCGGATGATTTTGCCCATACTTTATTATTTTTGTTTAAAAAGTTTTGAAAATTTTGAAAATTTTGAGGAACATTTTCTGAGTGAAGCTATTCGAACATTAAAATCAGTAAATATCTAATTCAAGATATTCTATACCTACTATCCCACACTTAGAGGAACATTGTCCCTAATGTTCTCTTTAGTTGAGATTGTATTGCAAGTACAATCCCACACTTAGAGTTTGAACATATAGAAAATGTTTCTCAAGTGTTTTGTTTGGGCTGGAATCCCACACTTAGTGATAAGTTTAGGATAGATTATAGATTACTTTGCATTCCTAAGCTAACAGAATGAATCAATTTTTGAAAACGAAGTGAAAGGTAAGAAACTCCCCAGATGACGATTTTAACGTTTAGAGGCAAAAGCTGAGAATTCGAAGATCTTCATTAAGAGTGATTCAGCGTCATATGTCCTGATCTGGTGCACAGTGCTTTCTAACCATGCTTAGCAAAGAGTCGTTCCATAATGTAAGTGGAAATTCTTATTAGTGAATTTCACACTTTTGTGATTTAAGATTTGGAGACGATTCTTGCCAAGACGTCATGTAGTGTGGGTTGAAATCTCACACTTAGATCTTTGAAGAGTTTGCGGTGCATGCGCGAGTTTCAGAAGAAGATAGACCAAAGCTCCTCTCCCGAGATGTGTGTAAGTTCCGCGGTCCGCAGTTGTGAATTCCTTGGTTGTCTGCCTTCAACTCCACGGTTCCTTTTCTTGAACATCTCATGTGGTTTCTTGCTCATTCATCATTACACATTCAATTACTTATTCTAAATAAAGAAACAAACATAATAAGTAACTACGATAAATGAAATATAATAATAAAGTTTCAACCATCAAGGTTGACAAATATCCCAAAAAGTTTAACCAAGTGCAAGATAGAGGTCACTGCAATACAAAAGTCAGTAATATGAAATAAAAGTCACAAGATAAATAGTCTAGAATGGAGGATCCTCTGCAGGTATGTCATAAGGTGGGGCTGGAGGTCCTGCGACTAACTGCTATCCGCTGGATACTCTCTGCTCATCTGGAGGGAGTAGTCCACTCTGAATCAATATCTGTCTGAGAGTCATCGCTGGAAGTGACATCACATCATCATAACCAAGTGCGAACATGTCCTCTGTGGTAACACCTGCCGTCTGTAACATATCCAGGTAAAGCTGCCTGAAAGTGCTCTCAGTAGGAACCTGTCCTGAAAAGATGGGGCCCAAATCCAAGTAAGGGCCGATGCTCCCAGTGAATAATGCATCGGTACCAATGTAGAGCAAATCTGGTCTATATTATGTGCTAGCCATTGGTTGCTGGTCATGAGTCGGAGGGGGTACAGTAGGATGAGGAAATGATGCCTGCTGGCGTGCTGGTGATAGTGTGTGAACTGAGTAAACTCTAGCTGTACCAAATGTGGATCTATGAGTGGGTAATGGTGCAGAGTATGTGGTAGGTGTACGAGGGCATCTATATGGATGTGGTGGCTGAGTGGAGGTATGTGGGTGTGATGGAGGAATGGAAGTATATGGGTGTGATGGAGGAAAGGTAGTGTATGGGCGAGTGGTGGCATGTGGGTGTGTGGCAGTATGGGTAGTGGGTGGTGGTGGTGGTCCACATCAGTATAGGAAGTGATCAGGCTCAGGTGTACCATATCTCCTAGCTGTCAGAACCTGCTGATCACGGAGAACCTGTAAAGCATGTAATAGATAATACGGAGTAAGAGGAGTGACCAGATCTGAATGATGAACAACAACCTGAGTGGGCTGTGATGGTGTCTCTGCTCCTCGTGCTGGCTCAGGTGTCTCTGCTGCTACTGGTCTCTGTGGCTGGGGACCAACATCTCTATCCTCTGTAGTCTTGCGCCTCCTGGTCATGAAGCATCTAGGAATGGGCTGCCGAGTCTGATACCACAAGCACTGTCTGTCAGGCCCCTCGTCAATCATCCTGATCAGTTTGCAGTACTCGAGATTGAACGGCTGCGAACTAGCGTGATGGGTGTAATCCTCACGGTGGCGGTCAGTGAGAATCCCCATGCCAACTAACAATCTCGTGATAATGGCTCCCATGAATACGTGGCGTCTATCCTCTCTCTTCTCCTTCCACAATCTATCCACGATGATGTATGCGACATTCAGGTTTTGCTTCCTTATGATCGCATCCATGAATTTGAGCTCTTCTGATGTAGCAGGTCCCGCATCTCTCTTCCCAAAGATAGTACAGCACAGGAGCTTGTGAAGAGTATGATGAGCTGGTCGGGTCATGAGTGAAGCTTTCACTCCTGAAATTTGTCCCCGTCAAATCCCTCCATATCTCCTTATGATCCCGTGACGGTAGACTGGAGATAGACTGGAAACTGCTAGTGAACCAATCAGAACTGGCCTGTAATCATGTGTAAAGGCCAAGGTATACCCTGAAATCTCCCACTGTCATACGATACTTCTTCCCACGATACCGAAAAGTGATTTTCTTATCAGTGATCTCCAACCTCTCTCGGAACTCGTATGTAATCATAAACTCAGTGACGACCTCACGGTATATAGCCTCATCAATGGAGAAAAGATGGAAAAATGCAGCATGTTCCTCGCCATCTGTATCATACTTAATCAAATCTTCCAATTCATCCCTAATACCTAAACGTCTCATATCCGACCAAATGATAACTCTATTTGACCCTAAGTATCGTCCCATCCATTTCTCAATTTCGTCCATGTTCTCGGGGGATGAAGCAAGCTTCCTCAACGAAGGGTTTGATAGATCCATCTGTTGACAAGAAAATGAGATGCATAAGTCATAACAAATTGCTAAGTACATTTCCAAATTTTAAACAAAAATTGGAAATGTAGGCTTTAAAATATGAATAAATCCGCAATCTATTTTAAACTAAACATAGGCCTAGCCAATCCTCAATCCGCAATCTTTCACAACCATTAGTGTTTTAACCTATTCCAAGGGTATTAAAGTAATAACAATACTAGCATTTAATCTAGGTGAACTCGTCATTTTAAACAACTAGCAACTATTCTTACTTTCATTCATGGCAACTTAATCTAAGTGAGCATGAGGTTTGTAAAAACCATGTAATTACCTCAAATAAATCAAGTAAGCCAATAAAGGAGCATAAATGCAAATACCATACGGTTAAAGACACGTGTTAACTTAACAATTTTGCAAGATTTTGAAGATTTTAATGGATGACAGTAGCTTATGTGTGATGGTCATATTAAAAATATTCAACACTTTATTAATTAAGGTGGTGAATACTTAAAATAATCAAGGACCAAAAGCTAACTAAGGATTTATTGAAAATCTAAGAAACTTGTCATGATTTAATTAACTCAAGCAACATTTTAAAATTAAAGATTTAAAAATAAAGTATGTTATTTGGTAAATTTTAATCACAACATGCCTATTTTAACTTTCGATATTCCTAAAGATCATTCAAAATGAACTAGCAATCATGTAATCATGTTTATCAAGTCATACTAAGCATGAATTAATCAAAACAAGTCAAAACAAGCTACTAGTTATCAGAAGTCAACAAATCAAGAAAGTTTGACCACTAAAATCAAAATAAAGTTAACACTTGAAGATCAAAGTCATAAATTATCAAGTAATCTACTCAATCAAGCATGGAATCATGTTAAACAACTATGCAAGAACACTTTTGAACCATAAAACACAAGCTCTCACCATGTAATTCATAGATCAAGAGTTGAAACCCTAACTTTGTAAAAGTTAATGAAATTTAAAGATTTGAGTTAGGAATTACCTTGCAAGTGATGAAATGATGTTATGTATGCAAGAGAGATGATAAAATGAAGAACTTGAAGCTTTGAATCATCAAAAATGGTGGAAAAATGAGGGTTTGGTGATGGTGGTGATGGGCTGACGGTTTGGGGAAGAAAGGGGGGGGGGAGAGAAAATTGACCAAATTTGACTTTTTGTTTGGTAGTGAGTTTCCTCTTCTTAGTTTAAATACGTTTCGATTTAAAACGCGAAAGATATGATACGTACGATTGGTTTTCTAAAGGTTTTAAGATTTTTAATAAAGTAACCAAAAGTAAATATGAAACTTTATAAGAAATTTTCGTGAATTAAAATTGTGATTTAAATTGCGCGCGGAAAGTTCTTTGCGTTTAAAGAAAACGAGTTTATTTTAAAATGAAACTATATTTTTGTGTACTTTAAACTTTTAAAACAATTCATAATCGATTTACCAAAATTTTAAAATTTAAAACTTCGTTAATTTTTTCTGAAAAGTTTGAACTTACGCGAATCGCGTGAGTTTAATGTTTAAAGAACGTTTTCTTGTTTTAAAAACGATAAATTACTTTAAACTAACACTAACTAATATTAATTAACCTAGATAAGCTTGGGGTGCCTCCCAAGAGCGCTTTGTTAAAGATGAAAGCTCGTCCATACCAGACTTACTGTTTTACCGGATAGTGTCCGAGACGACACTTTTGGGTACGGTTGATGCTTCGGATAGAGACAAGGTATAGCGGGAAATAAACGTACCTCGGAGAGCTCGGATGACATAGTAAACTAAATCAGCAGGGTTTATGTAATACCGTTCAAATTCTGTTAAGAATTCTCGCTCTTCCTGACTGAGTTATATCAATGCATCGACAAAACAATTGAATTCCCGTTTCACCCTTTTCTAGTTTGAAATGCCGTCCCTAAATCCTGTATCTAGATAAGAAAGATCATAGAGCAGTTTTGTAAGTAAATCCACAAATTCCGTTTCCTCAGAAGAATCAGGATTTCCGTAAGTAGTGTGAACTGCTTGCGAAAGCTCTTTGATATAAATCTTCTGTTGGTTAGTAAATGGAAATTTGGTTTTTTGGAATAACTGGATCAGCTGGATATGGATCTGTTTCCTTTTTGCAAAGAAAGCAGCGTCCATGGCTTCCTCAGTTGATTCGGGAAAAATAGCTCTAAGCTCGTTAGTTAAATAAGTAACAGGGTCAACAAAGAATGGAATATCACTAAGAACCAAGACAAACTTGACAAGGCTTCTTTTTATCCAAAATTCAAGCTCGTAAATCAGGGCCGCAACATAACGATTTATCCTAGGTTGTGAAATAGAGGAATAATCAGTGCTGGCAAGTAAATCCATTAATAGATCTAACTCTGATTTTAACAATAGCTCATTTTTTCTACCGTGGTTAGCACGGAGAAGTCTAATTATCCTATCAATTTCAACAAAGGTCTTTCTCTGCTCACATGTAAATGGAAAATTAGATATCTTAAGGTATTTCAGAAAGTTGGCATAAATATCTATCCTCCTGTTGGGCTTTAGAGAATTTCCTAAGTGAAGGTCGGTTTTTGATTCGAGTAGACGATAACTAGATTCAGTGTTTAATCGGGTTGGTGTTTCTATCCTAAGTTCACTCTCAACCTGATATTGGAGACGCTCTTCCTCAACTACACTTGAATAAAGAGTAGTGGGGTGGGCTCGCAAAATATCTGGGAGATCATACTCAAAGTATTCGTCTAAATAGTGAAGACGTTCATTCAAATCCATCCAAGGCATGGGTGGATAAAAGAACACTTCGATTCCAAATGGTTCATCATCAGGTAAAGTAGCAGGTCTAATATAGTGCGGATACCTAGAAAAGATTGACAAAATCTAATGGTCAAGTGTGGGTTGACCACTTAAAGCAATAATAACAGAAGCTGGAATCTTCTGCTGAGATTTATCAAAACCTAAGTCTAAGCTCGATATTTTTGGGCTCTCAACTTCATGGTTAACACAGACCTCTTTAACGTCAGAGGAGTTTGACTCATACTCTGGACAGTCAAAGAATTCCGTATCTACCAAAACCGTCATCTCATCCGTCATCATTTGATTGAGAGGAGAGATGGGGTTTGAAGGAGAATTAGGGTTTTCCATTTTCTAATTTTTTGTATTTTCTAGGGTTTTAAGAACTAAGTTATCTAATCTAATAAGCAATTAACTTCCTAAGTAATGATAATCTTAAGGAAGGATCTCCTAAAGTTAATTATCTAAGACAGAATTCAATTCGTGATGAAACCGATCCCCGGCAACGGCGCCAAAAAGTTAACGCACCACCAACCGTCACGCGTCGTCAATGCGACCGTATGGCAGCACGTCGGTGTAAGTTTTAAAATTTATATTTTGCTGGGCTCAAACTATGCTAGCTACCTACCTTGTGGGTAAGGTGGCAAGTATAACTCGAGTGTCGTCCAAAATTGGAACGAATTGAATTGAATTAGAACCTACCAAAGATAACTTGACAATATGATAGGTTTAGAAACAAGGTAGGTATGGGTTTGATTTTATCTAATCTAATCTAAAGACAAGAATTAAAATACGGGAAAGTAAACGAGAATATTAGCAGCGGGTAGAGAGTGATTGCTGAAACTTCGACGATTAGGGTTTCGGGATGATATTATATCGATGATAGTTGATTACTCTAGCTAAGAATATTTTAAATGGTCAGTGTAAACACTAGGATCCTACGTCTAGGTGTAACCCTAAAGCATATATCACTGAATCCTAGGCTATCCTGATTCTGATCAGATGGGACTGTCTTCCGACCCACCTCACCGTCTCTTTCGGAGAACAAGCGACTCTCTAAATGGGGTTAAGGAATAAGGCGACAGTCCATAACACTGACTTTTCTTAACACCTATGTCTATCTAATTTTAACAGAGTAATACTGGTTGTATGCTGAATAAGTTAAACTATCGGTTAAGTAGAGATTAGGGGTTTTAAGCATCTGGGAACACAGTCGGCATCCTTGCTTTCATTTCCTAACTCATGTTTTATCTGTTTTAGTTCTAATACTTATGTCATGGATTAGACCCTCCTTTGCCATCGGTCGTTCATCCCTAGGCATGCGTACAGTGTATAGTGTCCTTATTTTCCACAGTACTCTAACCCTAGGTATATCTACGGTGTTTTAAAGACCTAATGGATCTTTACACAGCTTTATAACCAGAGGTAGTTTAACGGTGTACTATAGCATTTTCACAGCTTAACAAGATCTAGACCCGTGTCTGTAAGGGTTGCTTCCAGGTAATCCACGGTGAGATAGACCATCGGCATTTCCTTGGCTTCCACGTATTTGTACTCTACCAGTGGTATTTCCAACGCTATACCAAGTATTCAGCCGTGTTACGGTGATCCCACAGTTTCATACAAATAGGAGATAACTGTGTATTCGTAGTTAGGGTTGATCAGATCCTATCCTAAGGCAACGGTCACGTGAGAGACCAGAAAGGGTGATTAATTAAGTCTACATCCAGGATAAGTCTAAACATGTATGCAGCATAACAACTACCAATCATATATAAGATATATTAATTAAACATCATCCCTAATCCTAACATCTACATTTCAACAATCACATATTAATCTAGCTAATCAACATGGCAATAATCATAAATCGTACTGAAATAATATGCAAAGTAAACATTATAACAGTAAGAGAGTAAGATAATATCACCGAATTAGAAGAGTAATACTGAGGATTACAACAGTCTGACTTGAATAACCTTGCTACAGCTTGATTACCCAATTACAACTTTCCTCTAGCTCTAACCGCTAACTTATATCTCTCTAGAGAGAGAAACTAGAGAGAATAACTAACTATATTAACTACAAGAACAATTCTCCTCTAACTCCTAAGAGTAGTGCTAGAGAGAGAAAGTAGAGAGGGAGAGAAGATTTGTGAATGAGAGGTTTGTGGAATGGTGGAATGAATCTTGGTATTTATAGAAGAAGGGTGAAAGCCTTGGTACAAGTCTTGAAGCATCAAATACAAGCATCAAAGCAGCATACGGGGCAAGCGGACAAAGGAGGGGGGTGTCAAATGACACCCATCAAGGAAAACACCCCCGTATACGGCACCCTAAGGGCCATATACGGCACCTAGGGTACCGTATACGGTACCTAGGTGCCCAGGGGGGTTGGTGCTTGGTTTGGCCTCCTCTGACTTCTCGGTTGCTTGGTTCGTCCGTATCTTCTTCGTTTGGAGTCCGTTTTGCTTGATTCTTGCGCTGTTGGCTTCGTTTCTCCGTTACGATTCTAATGACGCTAAGTTTGCCAAATTTGGAAGTGTTTGACTTTTGCATGTTCCGGATGACGATCGACGGTCTTCTAGACTGCACATCTTTTTCTTCTTTACCCGTTTCTCTTGATTCTTTCACCTCCAATCTTGGATTTTCCTAGTGAATCATAAAATATGCATTAAGATCTACCTTGATAGGATAATCAAGAATGTAATATTTAAGGTGATTGTTTTTGTCTCGGTTAGCGTGTAAATTGGATGTTTTAGCTGACTTTTGTAGCAACACTCGTATTTAGACTACTTTGGTGATTTTTGATGATAAATGATTGTTTTGAAATATTTTCACCAGAGAATAGTCCAAAAAGTGCGGAAATAAGTACTTAAAAATATGATTTTTTGAGTCACATCACGTGTTTTACCTATTTTACTAAACCCTTTTAGCAAATTTCTCTTAACCATGTTATACCTTACTGTCTTAGGGAACTATTGAACTACAAACCATAATTTTTGGTCGAGATTTATTATTTTTAAACAAATTAATGCCAACGAGTGTCCAGCCGGTATAACTGCTGACACCCTCTGCTTGTAACCACAATTTGAAGGCTTTAAACTTAGAATTATTGAGCAAGATTATATGAATTTTAAAGCTAACACATATGCCTAAGTTACAGGCTTGATTTTACAAAAAAATAGTTAAGAACGGAGAAAGTTATGGCCTTCCAAAGTTAGGGGTGAGCATAAAAAACCCGAAACCGACCCATAATCAATATTAACCGATCCAATTTAACCAACTCATTAACCGGCGGTTTGGTTATGGATTTTGAATTAACCGACTAACTTGAGCCGGTTATGGTTAACGTAACTTAACCGACCCAAATTAACCAACTTTAACCATAATTATATATATATATATATATATATATATATATATATATATATATGCTACGATAATTATGTATATTATGCTTCCATTTTCTATATCCTTTATCTTTTATGTTTTCAATAAAACGTATAAGTGTATACTCAACTTAGATAATTTGTAATATTGTAAGATTATCTGCAATAAATTGTGTTTTAGTGCATGTTTTCTTACTTTCTGGATTTTGATTAACGTTATATGATAAATGTGAAAGGTGTTTTATACTCCCAAATTATTTGATTGGTTTCATTATTGAAGTTTGCGTAAGTTATTTGATGAGTAGAAGCTAGAAGCTAAGTTTGCGTATAATCAAACACTTTTTCACAACTTTTGATTCTAAATTGAATAAGTAGCTAAGTATTTAAAGTTCCCTAGTTCCTCTCAAGTGTTTTGATTTGTTGAACCCGTGTATTTATTGTACTCCCCATTCCAATTTTTAATGGTGTAGTATAATTCTTATTTATTTATTCATCGGAGTTTAATATATGAAATTGAATAAGTTTTCATAGTTAGTTGTTACCGATTCTCGAAAAGAATATACACACTTCGGAATTGGAAGTAACAATATTAAGAAGTTAATTGTTGTTTAATTTCAAAGTTGATTGTAAATTCATCTCACATTGTTCCGAGCATGAAAGTTTAGAGGCACCCACCCTCTTTAAATATCAACTTCATAAACAGAAAAGAATTAAGTGTTTTACGCTGACTTCTTTTAATGGGCTTTTATCATTATCTAGTGGACTACTTTCGGTTTTCACATTCTATTAACCGACGATTTGGTTATGGGTTCGATTTTGGGTCATAACCGACCCAAACTGACCCATGATCACCCCTATCCAAAGTCGTAGCAAAGTTCCTGGTAGATTATGAGTTTTATCTAAATTAAGAAATGTCATTTTCACTTATTTTTCCAGGTACTTGTACTTATAGAGTTCTATAAATCATATACAAAAGTTTATATGGGTGGTTTAACTTTTCAAAATTCATGTGCATATAGAACATATTATTGTGACCTTAAGGCGTCTTATTGATTTAGGTGGCAGTTAGATCAAATTGTAACGTCAAGCTTGCTTAATTTACCCTCGTTATCATCATTTGTTAAGGTGAGTCTCATAGCTCCTACAGCCCTACTTTACTTGTTTTTGAACTATTATGGGGTGAGAATACATGCTCTTTTTTTATGGACACCAATACTCTAAACATTTACGAATTTCCTAAGTAACATATCATTCCACTAAGGCCCCATCATCATGAACCGTTAGTTACTTTTGTTAGCACAAATGTTGTGAATAGATCTACTGGGTTGACACCCCCGTCCGGGTTTGTAACGATTACTTGATTGGTATGTCAAACGGACGCATTATCATTTGAGTAACTATGAGTGTTCTCGGAATGGAACACTTATAGGGGCGGCACAAAACAAAATGTTAAGGCTTCGGTTTCATGAGCTTAGTGATAATATTCATGATATTGTGTGTTGATGCAATAGTCACTAAATCTTGTGGTCCATGACACTATTTATTTAACTATAAACCTAAGAAGTCGCCAACTTTATGCTTACCCTTTTTAACGTGTTATTATTAGGTCCTTAGTCGCATAAATCATGGATATTATTGGAAGCATTGTACTAGAGTTACACGTTTACGGTCTCATATCATCGTAGATTAATTGCGTTACTAATAACTTTTTGATTATGTATAAAAATCTCTTTCAATTATGTTGTGAACTCATGCATTATGACTTATTGTTGGAAACCTTATGTTGTAAGACTATGTATTCATTTATGGATATTTTCAAACGTCTCATTTAGAGAGCGTTCAGTATAATTCGTGACTTTGTTCCAGGAAAGTTACTCCCCGCATAGGTGGGGTGTGACATTTCTAAAATATGAAAACTAAATCACAAACAACTGATTGTTTTCTAGAATGTTTGAGTTACTTGTATATTATATCATCATCTATACTAATCTATATTAATATATAAAATATCTCCATTGTTGAATCTTAAAGTTCATAAAAAA
This sequence comes from Pseudognaphalium luteoalbum, assembly GCA_963422505.1. Classification (NCBI taxonomy): domain Eukaryota; kingdom Viridiplantae; phylum Streptophyta; class Magnoliopsida; order Asterales; family Asteraceae; genus Pseudognaphalium; species Pseudognaphalium luteoalbum. The sequence goes on from OY730192.1 coordinate 71,376,181, forward strand.
TCAAAGTGACTAAATTACCCCTATTAGTTTTAATTGTTGAATTATCATTAAGATTACTGACATCCCCTCTATCAACTTCTAATTCCATAATTAAATTTTTTTATATAAGCCAAGCCAACTAAATTTTATTCTAAAATAAAATAGGTTATTAGTACAAAATAACAAAAAAAAGGTTAAAATAATTTTTTTGTAATTATGAAGTTTATTTATTAATGAAGATATATATGGAATAAAAAAACTTGAATGATTGAAACGCGTTAAATTTTTTATTTTTATTTTTTATAAAACTTCACACGTCATAATTCATAAAATCATAATGTTTATAATGTAATCCATTCACATTTGGTCCCGTTTGAAAGTCAACAACATCTTATGTTACCTGATGTTAACGGTTAACTTTACGTATTCAATTATGTACAATAAGTATAGTTTAATAAAACCTTTTATGTCGAATAATACATAACACGAAATTATAATCCTTTGGGTGATTTATACAAGTAACATCATAACGATATTCCAAAAGAAAAAAAGCTTGTCTCACCAATAATCAAGCTCCAATCCACACTACCCTCTTGTAACTATAAATCACCCGTCGTGTACATTCGGTTCAACCGAACCATTAACCTACAAAATAAAACAACTGAAGGGGTAAGCAAAAAACTTAGTGAATATATAAGTATTAATCAAATAATCTCACATTCATCGTTATCCACAATCAATTATACATATGTGTGTGTTTATACACACACACACACACACATATATATATATATATATATATATATACTTCACATAGATTCATCAAGTAATAACTTATTAATATGTAAAAGTCAACTGTACACTGATACACCACATCATCATGTAAAAATCAATTACACAAAAATACACCATGTGAATCCACAGTCAAATAAGCATGTGCAAGCACATGTCTATCTCCATCGAACCTTGGCTAACAAAGCAGCAAGCCCAAATCAACAATACGCCTTCATCCAACCTTAACTAACAAAGTAGCAAGGCCAAATCAACAATACACCTTCATCGAACATTAACTAACAAAGTAGCAAGGCTAAATCAACAATACACCTTCATCGAACCTTGGGTAACAAAGTAGCAAGGCTAACATGATGCTCAATATTATACTCAATGAATAAATTCCATAATCATAATCAAATAATATACACAACAATATTCCACCAAATTGTGGGAACCTCTTACTCGGGAGCAATCCAGAACCTCACAATTATTACTCAATTAATACTCATATACCCACCTCGATGTTTTAGACGAATAAACAAATAATCACAATGTCGGTAGTTGCCACGTCCTGAATCTTGAATCATCTAATACACATAATACATAATTGAAACAACACATTTAGTTTCTAATATTCGTCATAGTCAACTAAACATAACTATCAATTTATTATTCCAATAATTTGATTAAACATGACATCCAAACCAAACCACATAATTATACTCTTTATAATTTCGTTAACTTATAAATCTTTCAATAGGTTTAAGTATATGGAAATGCATCCAACTTGTTTCGAATGTATATTATATGTATCATACTTACGGGAGGTGTATTTAATGCATCCAACTTTCAAAAATGGTTTATTGTATGTATTTTGATGATGTGTCATCTTCTAAGGACACCACGTGACATCTTAAACGGACGACACATCATCAAAATACATACAATAAAATAAAACGTTTTTGAAAGTTGGATGCATTAAATACGCCTTCCGTAAGTATGATACATACAATAGACATTCGGGACAAGTTGGATGCATTTCCAGATACTTATAAAGATAAGTATCTGGGAATGCATCCAACTTGTACCGAATGTCTATTGTATGTATCATACTTACGGGAGGTATATTTAATGCATCAAACTTTCAAAAAACAGTTATTGTATGTATTTTGCTGATGTGTCATCATTTTAAAATGTCACGTGGCATCCTAGGAAGATGACACGTCATCGACACGTCAGCAAAATACATACAATAACCGTTTTTGAAAGTTGGATGCTGAGAGTCCCGAATTCACTATTGATTAGTGAAATGAAATCGCAATAAGTAAAGTTTAATTGTAGAAGGGGGGTTGAATACAATTAAAAACTTTTCCTGAATTTAACCAAGTTACTTAGACAGTTTTTAATTGTTTTATACAAACAGAGGATGCAATAATAGATATAACAATAGTAGCTGAATGGTGAATTATATTAATTATAAAAATCACAAGTGTTGATTGCGGAATGGAATAGCCCAAACTAATCCAAATCAAACACACAAGCTAATCTATTACAAATGAGATGAACAACAATGGACAAACACGCTGACTGTTCACTCGCTGAATCGACTATACGTGCTTAGACAAACTACTCACTGACAAACAAGTGATTAACACGCATGAATGACTAGCCTCTAAAGTACAATATACTGGACTATTTATACTACAAGAGTTTCTAGAATATCTCCTACAAAATAGGATCTTGGAATGACACGTGTCGCTGCTTGATTGGCTTGATCTCTGATGAACCGACATTCTACGGGTCCCAATTCTGTTACCGCAAATATCTCTTTTCCTTTAAACCAATCATTCGCTGCCACGTAATCCTTCTGAATATTCTTTACATTTGACAACTCTTGCTGAAGTATACATAAGTGCAGTACATATGTACTTGTTGATGGAGAGGCTTTATTGAATAGTCACTGAAGATGCACTAACTCTCCTCACTCACTGCGAGCTAACATGCTCTTGTAGAGTGACTTGAAATATTGATCTTCAGTGACTAGCTGTTATTCGGGCAGTGACTTTTGCCTTTATTGATTTGAAGATGTAGAACTCTCGCTGCTTAATATCAGCGACACACATAGTTAGTTCTAATCTTCCTCGGCATATCAATTCCTTGAGAATAGAATGAATAACGATCAGTAATACCAAACTTCAGCAACAACAACTTTGATACAATTCATTTCTTCATCGAGTAGTGTATAGTTGAGATGGTCAGCAACCAGCAACTTCAGTATGGTCAGCGACCAGTGACTCAACATATGCATTAAATACACCTCCCGTAAGTATGATACATACGATAGACATTCAGGACAAGTTGGATGCATTTCCAGGTACTTAACCCAATCTTTCATACATAAATTACTACTTTAAACATAATCTTATTAGTATACAATACTAATAATATGATAATAACGATTTTAAACACATTTCCACTTAAGTGTTAATCTTTCACTAACTAATTAAACCATGTGCCTCACGGTCATATACCATTCAAACTGTGGATCACTTGACTTCTATTCGATTAAATGTTCTAATAGCTTTTTATTATTTTGATTGTTATATTAGACACATTAGTTCAATCGTCAATTTCTCGATTAAAGCGCGTTTTAATAACTATAACCAACTTGAGAAATTCACATTCAAATTTTTATATGATTTCTTGCTCTTAATCGTTATCATGCTATATTATACCTTTCCTGATCATGAACAATTCAATTGCATAATTACTCAAATTCTTAGTTGAGTTCTAGTCCCAAGTCATTGTTATAGTAGTGCATCATAAGTTATGTATTCTACTTAGTGTTAATAATAACCCAGCCTGAATAAAAGATGAAAACAGATGCTAATACAAAGAAAATTCATTTTGCTATAATTTGTCAAATCGCGTCGTGGCTGGGCAATAATCGCATCATCATTTAACCCAATCGTGTCGCAATTGGAGTTATATCGCATCACGATCTATATAGGGCCGCGTCGCGATTTGCAAGTCCACCCAAACCTGTAACCTGCTACTACTGCTCGAGACTTATTACCAACAACAACAATTCAGACTCATTTTCGGGGTTTCAAATGCATAAACACCATCTTATAAACTTATAAACATCACTAAACACCTATTCAAACTTACTTTTATATTGAAATCATAGATCTATATTAATAACCCCAATAATCAAAATTCCAATTTAAAGAAAGGAAGGAAGTATGTGTACCATAGATCGATGATGAATATGGATGATGAACTAAACTTCCAGAGATTAAATTAAGAAGTAGTAATTGATTTGTAATTTGCTTGTTCTTGCTTCTCTCACATCACAACACTCTCTCTATTTAGGGTTTATAATGGTTTAATCACCAAAGTTTCACTTTTTTTCATTTTAACACTTCAATTGTTTTTCACGTTTTAACACTTCAAGTTAACGATTGACTAAGTTTTTATCCCTTAAGTTTAGATGATCATTTAAAATAACACTTGAGCAATTGGTGACCGGTTGATCAAGTGCTCACTAATGACGTGATAAATTTCACCAAAGTTAATGGGTTTAATCACCAAAGTTTCACTTTTTTCGTTTTAACACTCTAAATTTTTTTCTTCACGTTTGAACACTTCAAATTTTAATATTTGTAATGTAATGGGCGTATTTGGCTTTTAGTGTCATGCTTTATTGCACTCAAATTTTAATATTTGTTTTGCTTACATTTGACGGATACAAACATTCTACATGTCGCTAATATAATACCCGCCAAAGTTAAATTATTCAATCAAAGTTAAGCTCCTTTGATCGTGAAAACTAAAAGGATATAGAAGAGATAAACGGTTCCATATTGTGGAACTAATTGTCATGCATGAGGAGGTTTGGACATCTATTTTTAAATCATTATTATAAACATATTTTCAAGATTACGGTTGTTACTTTTGTTATTCACAGGATGATATGATTAGTTCGATCGTGAAAAGTAAACTAAGGTCAAAATGCCACGTTTTTGGAGGATGAAGTAATCTGTATCATATGCGAAATATCATTCGATTTAAGCCAAATACGCCCACTATATTACATAATCGAATGAAAAGGAGTTTGACACGTCATTAGTGAGAACTTGAAGTGTTAAAACGTGGAAAAAAAAGTTGAAGTGTTAAAACGAAAAAAAGATGAAACTTTGATGATTAAATCATTATTAACTTTGGAGATATACTGGCTACATCAGGTCATAACCACGGCAAATGGTCAAATTAAATGGTCACCATTAACTTGAAGTGTTAATACGTGAAAAAAAAAGTTGAAGTGTAAAAATGAAAAAAAGGAAAACTTTGGTGATTAAATCATTATCAACCCCTCTATTTATTGCTCTCGAAACTTTTGGAAGATATGGGAGTATATATCAGTACGCATACATATTTGTATATATTAATTTAGTTCCCTTTTATATCTATAGTCTGGAACTTAAAACTGTAACACCCTAAAATTTAAAAGTATTATTGTGACAATTAAATATATAATTGTTTTAAGTTGATAAGGTTATAAGAAAAATATAATAGTTGAAATCACGAATGATTTTTAAGTTCCAGGCAATAGCTATTAAAGGGTTTAAATTAATACCTACATATCCATATACACGTGCATATACTCCTTCCATTTTCCCAAACTTTCCAAAAACTAAAACACACACTTAGTGTCGCATGAGCTAACAAAATACAAGGAGTAATTTCAACCTCAATCCCATCTTACAAATTCAAGTTCAAGGGTTGATTTCCTGATCTTCATCCTACCCATCTCTTTTATAACATAATTGTAAGTGTGATCTCATCTTTTGATTAGATTAGAACTTTGATTTTTAATGGAAATTAAGTAGGTTAGTAAATTAGGTAAAGGTAGATTGATGATAATCACTTAGATGATGTTTATATATTGAATTGAAGAGTTAGAATCCGTTTTCTTGTTGCTGTAAGTAAAATCTCGTGGAGACCTATTAAAATGAAAAGCGCAGGTTCTGTATATGCGTGAAATCGCGACACGTTTTCGGTGATATGGCGACGCGAAACCTCTTTAATCGTGACACGATTTAAGAATGGTCGCCACGCGAATTGTGGCCAAACGCGACTCGATTCCTTTAAATAGAATTCTGATTTTGGCTTGAAATCTTCTGAGTCTGTGGTGAACACCAAACCTGTAAGCAGGAGTAGTAATAAACTAGGAATGTTTTACAAAACGGTAAACTAGATAAAAGCCAAACTGATGAATTGTTTAAATTGTTATAGTTATTAAAGGTATGCATAATCGAGTAACTAGCGAATTGAATGACTAAGAATAGTCGAATAGATTACGATTAGATTGAATGACTAATGACAAAATAGTTGTGGAAGTATGTTAAGTAATTAATTATAATGTAATTGAACTGTCAATAAATATGTAAACAAGATTACCAAAAGCATGGTTTAATCGAATAGTTCGAGACTTAATTAGAAGGTCCAAGTAATTATATCAAGGATAAAGGTAAAGTTGTGTATGGATTTACTAAAAGCTAAGTGTGGCTAATCCAAGGAATTTGATCTACAATTATGATTAGTTACTCATGATAATAGTACTTATTGAACTTGTTATAATTACATAATTTGTAATAGGTGATCCAAGATTCTGAACGTGGTACTTGCAGACATTATGATTAATTGCTTATTTGCTCTAAAAGTCAAGGTGAATATTATGAGGGTTAAGTGGGTAATGATTGTGTAATTCAGATTGCTTCCGAGCTAGAGGTTTACATAATCGAATGAATTGTTAATTGTGTGTAGTTGTGTTACAAATGGGTGTATGCTTATATATATTGTTATAATATAGCATACAAATATCTGGTAGGTTTTGATATGAATTTCCGTTACTATGTAATATAAATAGATGGACATGATATATTATATGCTATGATATAACATGTGGATAAATGGTAATCCAATTATATATGGATAGAACTGTTGATATACGAATTATGTCGTGATTGTGGTTTGCAAGTAATGATTGCGGTCATTAGCTTGTGTTGATTGCTAATTGTATACATTAGCATGTTATAATAGTTAAGGATCCTTAACGGTAAAAATGACATATTATGTAAATACATAAATTGTGTGGATTGAGAATTGTAGAAATTACTAATGGACTTGTGTTTGGGGTTTTTCCACTACTTCCGCGCGGTAGTTGGATAGTTCCCAATTAATGATAATTGGTACGCGGGCATTAATTGGTGAACAGGCTGTAAGACTAATTGTTGAGTGGGCAATTAGCATGGTACATAACTTAGTATGCTATCACCCAAGAGGTGGGATACTAAGGGGCAGAGTTCCAAATGATTTCTATAATTGCTTAATTGATATATGTGTATATTTATATATAAAATAAACATGTTATATATGAAAATGTGTGATAGATTATTCATTTAACTGCTCATATGCTCACTAAGCATTGGCTTACTCTTTTCAGTTGTTTATATTGTAGGTATTGGTTCGGTTGAACCAATGGACTTAAAGATTAGATGGTGGTTACCAGTAGAGAAAAGTTATAGTGTCACATGTTTAATGGAAGAAAAGTTACAAAGATTTATATGTGTTTGACTTATAAAGTCATAAATGTGAAATAAATATTATGATATCAAAATCGAATTGAAATAAAATATGAATATAATATGATTTATATAAAGGAAAATTTTGGGCGTAACAAAAACCTATTCACGATTTCGAAAACTTTATTTATTTATTTATTAACTTAAAACAATTAATTATTTATGCGTCACAATAATACTTTTAAATTTTGGGGTATTACAATGATACATTAATGATATGATAAATATCTATACATTGACTTTAATTTAACATGTTTCAGTGTAAGTGTCCGCTGCTTCACAAGGATTTTATGTTATTTCTAACAATTTTTTATTTTGAACAAAATTTTATTGATAAACGTGATCACGTCTCAAAATTGAGGTAATTTAAAACATAATATAAATCCACGGATTACAATAATATTAACAATTCCAAATTGTCAATAAAAGAATAACATACAAAATTTAAATTGCTATTTCTAACAATTCTACATTTCCATTTATATGAAAATGAAACCTATATATATATATATATATATATATATATATATATATATATATATATATATATATATATATATGAATGAGATCCTGTGAAAACAAGAAGATAAAAAAACAATAAAAATACATCCCCACCCTCCATCTAATCTAACTTATATATATATATATATGAATGAGATAAAAAAACGGTGAAAATACTTTTTCCTTCACAATTTTTTTAGGTGTGAATTTTATTTTCTTTTTGAAGTAAACCATAAAAAATTAGGGCTTAGTATCTGGGAATGTATCAAACTTTCACCAAATCTCTATTGTGTGTATCCAACTTACAAAACTCAATATTAATGCACTCAACTTGTAAAAACTCTTATATTGATGTACTTTGATGACGTGTCACACACATAGCATGCCACGTGGCACAAGGAGAAAGTGACACATCATTAAAGTACATCAATATAAGGTTTTTTACAAGTTGAGTACATTAATATTGAGTTTCGTAAGTTGGATACACACAATAGAGATTTGGTGAAAGTTTGATACATTCCCAGACACTAAGGCCTAAAAAATTAAGGTTCACACAAAAAAATATTTTTTAAAAATAAAAATAAAATAAAGTCAAATTCGAAAATCATAAAAAAATTAAGGTTCACAATTGAAAAACTTAAAAACTTTCTGTGAACTTAAAACAAAAAAATAAGGTTCACAATTGAAAAAGTTAAAAACTTGTTGTGAACAAAAAAAAAATTAAGGTTTACAGTTGAAAAAAAAAGTTAAAAACTTTCCGTGAACCAGAAAAAACTTAAGGTTCCCAAATGAAAAAGTAAAAAACTTTCCGTGAACTAAAAAAAAAAAGGTTTACAGTTGAAAAAAAAAGTTCACAATTGAAAAATTTTAAAACTTTCCGTGACCCTAAAAAAAGTTAAGATTCAGAGTTGAAAAAAAAAGTTCACAATTGAAAAAGTTAAAAACTTTCCGTAAACTCAGAAAAAAAAAATTAGGTTTACAATTGAAAAAGTTAAAAAGTTTCGTGAACCCAAAAAAAAATATAAACGTTCACAATATCAAAACTTAAAAAAAATTCGTGAAAAAATTTACCCCAAAAATTTTGTAAAAAAATAAGGTTCAGAATTAAAAAAGTTAAAAACTTTGTGTGAAGCAAAAAATAAAAAATAAAGATTCATGACGCACTTTTTATGTGAAAAAAATTATGTAAGGGTTCACAAAAAGTTAATATATGAAGCAAAAAAAAATAAAGTTCACAACTTAAAAAAATTGTGAATCAAAAAGTGTTTTTACCATTTTCTTTATCCTCACCCCTTATATATATATATATATATATATATATATAGAGAGAGAGAGAGAGAGAGAGAGAGAGTTGGAGGATCTATAAAGAAGATAATTTTGATGGAGAAGAGTGAGAAGGCTTTCTAGCCAATCATTTAAATTAAAGGTCAAAGGGTAAATTAATCTTTTCTAATTTAGTTAATAATTCAAATAGCATGTAAATTAAATGAATCTCTGGGTGGTTTATTTTCTCCACGATTATAGGACATTTACAACCAAAATCATTATCAATTTTAGATCATATTCATGAATCTCTGGGTGGTTTATTTTCTCCACGATTGTTGGATTTTATTTGATGATGATATTCTTAAATAGAAAGAGTTGTTTCACTCATTTGTTATTAATGCACATGTTTTGTTCGTTTTCCATGTTATCTTATAAACATCACTTTGATTCAGTGGATCAAATTGTTACCGATTATTTCACTATGTTGATGTGCTTAGATACATGATTCAACGTGTTTATACTATGATTCATGATCTTTATACTATGATTCAACATGTTTATATTGTGATTTGGGATACTTATATGACGACGTGACAACATATATATTCTGTGATTCAATATACATTTATGATGATTTAGCGTTTGAAAACATATACAATATATATACTAGATGATTCATGATGTGCCACCAGTGGTCGGTAAGGATTTCAACCCTTGTCGTTGCACCGGCTACCGACAGCGGACATCAGTGGAGTGTTTTAAATTTGTAATTTCGGGGCCTAAGTTTTCCCTAACAATTCTAATCCTAAGGGTGAGCAAGTGGTAGGTATGACCTAGAGTCATTCTTCAAACCGACTGAATTGAAACTAAGGCGTGGCAGATGAGGGCTTTCAAACTAGTGAAGGGTTTATAAAATAGTGGGGGAGTTTTTGGTTTTTATATTAACTAACTTAGGCACGTAAATAAATAAAAGTGAAATAAAAATAAAAGATAAAGCAGATAAATAAAGATAGTGTTTGCTGAGACTTCGTTAATTAAGTTATGGGATGATGTTTGGAGAAACTATTTTGAAAGATATTAGTTAATTATCATTCTTGAATACTCGTATGTAAACACTAGATTCCATACTAATTAAAATTCCATTAGCATGTCACACCGGGAGCTAGGTTATGGTAACATTACAAAGTATTTAGAATAATAAGCAAAATCTTAATTAAGGTTTAATAATACTTTCATATGAACGGGAACAATATCTTAAGGTACTAGACATAACTGGATCATATAACGATTCCTCGTCATCCTAACAGATTCATATATTTAAAAAATTCATTTATGACTTTAAACTAGCCCTTGCTTAAGACTACCCAATAAATCCCCTAATTATCCACAACGTTCCTCACTTAAAGTGGTTCCGTTGCTTCAAACCTTGGCCATGTCTTGTCCTATGATAATCCCCCATGTAGCCTTGCGGTTCCATAGTTTCATACCTTTGACAAATTATATTGACACAGATGACTGACTACCTTTTAATTGGACGTCGTTAAAAAGGCGGCGTAATCACGTTTATTGGTGGAAAAGCGATAGATTAAATTGAAGTTTAAAAGTCTATTTAGAAAGGTTAATTAAACTAGGTTTCTCATTTTATATGTTAGTCCGTAATATAACTACCTTCGGTTGTTACTCGACTTCCATACATTTGTACTCCACCTTGAAGTGTTTCCAGTACTATATCGAATAACAATCGAATAGGGGCCATCATATTACTTCGTAATATTGTACCGTTTCGTAATATGACTACCTTCGGTCGTTCCTCGACTTCCATACATTTGTACTCCACCTTGAAGTGTTTTCAGTACTATATCGAGTAACAGTCGAATAGGGGCCATCATATTACTTTACGATAATTAAGACCGTTTATATTTTTACCACTATGATGATCCAAAGGCAACAATCAAACAAGAACATGCAATAAGACGATCAAAGCGATACTACCGATCTTTATTTATTTAATTATAAATCATCCCATAATTAATTAACTACATCGCAAGCAAACACAACAAGTATACTACTCTCTAATCATGACAATAACTAAATCTAGCATAATCAATATAAACGTAATTAATTAAGATAGATAAGGATTAGAAAGCACCAGAATTAAATGCGGGAGAAAGTAGACTTGAATTAATTGACACAATTCCAAGCTTACACCGAAGATTTACAATGCGTTCCGTACTTTCCTTCTATTCTAAACAAGCTCCTAAACTAGCCTAAAACTAATATTTATTAAGAAATTAGAAAGAAAGTAGAAGCAATATCTTAAGAGAAGTATATTGTTCTAAGAATGGTGTGTGTGAAAATGAAGCCTTAGGGGCTGCTATTTATAAGTGAAAAGTGGCTCACGTTAGCATCCCTAGGCTCACATTAGAAAAAGAGTGAAAGGTGGTGCACCGGGTACGAAAAAGTAGCGAAAGGTGGTGCACCGGATACGAAAAAGTAGCGAAAGGTGGTGCACCGGGTACACGCAAAGACGAAAAAGCGCAAAAGAGATGGGGGGAGGCAGGCTGGCGCCGCCCACCAGCAGGCCAGCGGCGGCTGGCTGCCACCCGCCCCAGTCCGTCGTCTTTCGCTGCGTTGCTTAATTCGTGCGTATCTTCTTCATTATGCGTCCGTTTGCGCTGATTCTTTTTGCTTTGGATTCGTAATTCAAAAACGAAGACTTTGATGTAAAGATATCCCAAAAATATATCTCCCACCTCCAGATATTGCGTACGAATCATTTGGATCTTCCGGCGGGCGTAGAATCTTCATTCTTTATCCGTTTTTGTTGATTCTTCTTCTGTTGAATTCGTAATTTGAAAATGAACATCTTGGGTGAGATGGATGTTGATGATGGGCACTTTTGTCTTGAAATCTCGTTTTGATGCCTTGAATCTTCAAACGTGTGTGGAATCTTCGTTTTTCACCCGTTTTGTTTGATTTTTATCGTGCAACCTTGTTTTGACCATCTTGGCATAATATAATTGATTTGTATTGGTTTTGAGTTTAAAATGCCAAGAATCATTCCAGAATGAGACAGATATCGGTAGTAAAAACATAACTTTTTACGCGATATCAATTCAACATATATTTATTTATATTATATAAATCTCGGAAATAAAACATGGTAGTCAAGAAACACGTACGATAACAAAACATTAATTCACAGTATGGATCGTGAGTGTAACAATGACTCACACATTTTATTTAAAGGGGAAAAAAAGAACCAAAAATAAACAGACGAAAATGCTAGAACAAAACCAAGAATATAGTCGACAAAAATTGTCCATTCATTCAATCACACCCACGATTTTATGGGATTATAACTGACGTTCTAATTTTAAAAACAAGCCTTTTCCTTTTTTAAATATTTAAATGTAGAACTATGCCCCTACAGATTTGAAATTAGTGAACAAATATTACAATATTTCCATTAAATGATCTCATCCATTGATCTAGATATCTAATGGTCAGAAATTCTTCTCTCCTTTCTCCCACATAAAATCTTTCTTTGATATCGCGTAAAAAGTCATGTTTTTACCTCCGATATCTCTCTCATTTTTGAACAATACTTGGCATTCGGACTCAAATAATATACAAATTAATGAAACTTTGCCAAGACGGTCAAAATGAAGTTGCACGAGAAAAATCAAGCAAAACAGACGAAAAATGAAGATTCCACATGCAATTGAAGATTCAAGGCATCCGAGACAAGATTTTAGATGAAGTACCCATCACTGAGATTTCTTTTATCCAAGATCTTCGTTTTCAAATTACGAATATAACAGAAGAAGAATCAACAAAAACGGATGAAGAATGAAGATTCTATGTACGTTGGAAGATTCAAATGATTCACATGAGACATTTAAAGATCAGAGAAACATTTCAGAGATTTCTTTTCATCAAAGTATTCGTTTTTGAAAAATGAATCCAACGCAAAAAGAATCGACGAAAATAGACGCATAACGAAGAAAACACGCACGAATCAAGAAACAAAGCAAAAGACAGTGAACCAGGGCAGGTGCATGGCAGCCGCCGCTGGCCACTATGCATCCGCCGCCGGCTACATGGGTGGCGGCGCCGGCTGCACCTCCCCCGTCCCTCGGTCTCTTTTTCGTCCTTGCTCGTACTCTCCTGGTACACGTGCTAGACCTTTCCGCAACTTTAAGGGACATGTGCTAGACCTTTTCACGCTTTAGGGTACATGTGCTAGCCACTTTACCACCTTTTGCTAACATGTTCCCCTAGTTGCTAAAGTGCACCGGATTTCATCTATAAATAGGAGCCCCCATGGTTCATTTGAAGACACAACAACAACAACACACCATACAACACATCTCACACACTCTTGGAAAGAAACCACCTTCCACACTTACAAATATTTCTTTCATATTTTGTTAGTTTTACGTTCTCATTCTATTAGGCTAGTTTAGGAAACTTGTTTAGAATAGAATGAAAGCAAGCAACGTGCTTGTAATCTTTGGTGTAAGCTTGGAGTAACGCTCATTAACTCAAGTCTATTCCTTCTCGCATATTAATCTCGGTCCTTTCTATCCTTATCTATCTTAATTAAATATGTATGTTTTAATTATGCTAGAGATAGTTTGTGCCATGCTTAGCGAGTAGATTACTATTGTATTTGTTGTGATGTAGTTAGCATAGATAATTATGGGATGACTTTAAATATGTCGTGAAATAATATGACGGCCTCTATTCGACTGTTTACTTGATATAGTACTGGAAGCGATGTTAAGCGGAGTATAAATGTATGGAAGTCGGTAAACGACCGAAGGTAGTTGTATTATGGATCGAAATTATAAAAATGGAAACTTTATGAACGGACTTATCTTATGATTTTAAACATAAAACTTATATTCGCCTTTCGATTGACAAACTTGATTGTAACCTTGTAAAGAGGAGTCGCGAACCTTAATACTTGGTCAATAGTCTTCTATGTCAAAACTATGGTTTAATTGTAACATCATGCAATCATCATAAAATGCAATGTGACTACGTGGAATTGCCATGAGTATAGTACACTTCTAATCACAATGTACTTATCATGAAAATATTGCGAAGCAATTAAATTCACAACGAAAACATCGGTCAACGATCAATTGTGAACTACCATAGTAATTTATGATATGGTCTGGGTTTAACTTTATGCAAAAGCCGTCCTCATTTTAATTAGATTAGAGTATGTAGGCTATAGGATAAATAACCATTTACGAAAACCTAGGGATTTTTATAATTGTATTAAGAAAGGCAAGTTTAAAATCCGATTTAAAATAATTTTTTTCCTTAACCTTTGAAACCTAAAGTAAGGTACGCAAGAAACCTAAACGCTTTCTCCCGCTTATCATGCTTGAGTTTGACTAATAGGAATTAATCAATTAAGTCCGAACATATCCTTCTAAGTTAGTTGTTTAACGGATTTGTAGTCTTTATGGTATTAAGAATGGTTAGACCTGCTATGGACTTACTACTCTGTTCCTTCGCCCACGAGCGAATGCGTTCGGTAATAAGGGCCACTGACTCCCTCGTAGGGGAGTGTGGAGAGTTGAGAATTGTCTGTCTGATCAAAATCATGATACCATAGTTCCTTGATTGAACGTAAAAGTCACGTCTTTGCGTACATAATTCCCACCTTTTTAGCACCAAACTTGATGAAAACACTTGATATTAATACTTTTTCATTTTAAATCATCATCAATGCTAAACATAAGGCGTTGCTTTAAAAATCAATCAAAAATGGTTAAATAACGTACAAAATAGAGCATAAATGATACAGTCACATTCTACGAGCACTTTTAAGCACATTACCTTGAAATTATTCTTTGACTATCTAATTGTGATCTTCAGGTAATTACGATCACGTGAAAATAAAAAACGCTGAAAATGGACCAAGAATGAAGAAGTTATGGCCAAACGAAGTACGACTAGGAGACCAAGACTTAAGATCCAGTGCACAAAGACAACGACCAAGGGAATACCACCCCTCAGCGGCCGTATACCACCCCATAAGTGCCGTATACGCCCACTATAGGGCCGTATACGCCCCTTTAGGGGTGGTATACGCCCCTTTAGGGGTGGTATACCCCCTCTACGGTGCCGAATACGCCCCTTTCGGTGCCGAATACTACCCCTTTGGTGTCCAATTCTACCCTTTTGGTGCCGAATACTACCCCAAAGCTATCCGATACAACCCCTTTGGTGTCCAATACTACCCTTTTAGTGCCGAATTTCTGAGCTAAGGGTGGTATTTCAGTGCAAATCGAGAGACGCGGGTGTCAAGTTAAGGAAGCAAGTGTTAGCAGCCTTATCCTATAAATAGAGGATCAATCCTCCTCATTTCTCATCAATCACACCATCAAACAATCCCACACCTCCAACATACACAATTCACACACACATCTAGCTTTCTCTCTCTAGTCTCTCTCTCTGTGGGACTAGTGAGAAGATTAGGAGAGAATCCTTTCTTCTTAGAATAGTTATGTAATATAATTAGTAGAGGCTAGCGGTTGTAATGCTTGGATATCAATCGAAGAAATACAAGCTGTTATTCTGTTCGCAACACGTATCGGTATTATCTATCCTTTCTAGTATTAATTTATCATAATGTTCTTGTTTGATGTTTGTGATTTATTAATGTTAGAAATTTCTATTGGTATGCCTTGTGATTAGTTGCTTGTATGTTTGCCATGATTTAGATAGTTAGGAATGATGTTACATTAATTCTCTATATGTATAAATGGGAGTGGTTATACTTTGTTATCAGTCTAAACTTTGCATAAATAGACCTTATCATTCACCCTTTCCAGGCTTTCACGTTACTATTGCCCTTAGGATAGGACTTTGCAAACCCGAATACTACGTAGATATAGTTATCTGTGTTATTGTATGAAGCTGTAGAAATGCCATAAAACTGCCCAGTACTTAGTATAGCGTTGGAACCACCTCTGGTGAAGTACAAATGCGTGGAAGCTACGGACCGGACGTAGGCATATAACACCGTGGATTACCGGGAAGTTACCCTTCCCGAACATGGTCTAGGACACGTAAAACTGTGGAAATGCTAAACCTTAACAATATTATACACCGTGAGTATACTTAGATTTATACAAGCTGTGGAAATTTTTAATGCATTATACACCGTAAGATACCTAGGGATGAACGTCTGATTGTAAAGGAGGATCTATTTCATGACCGAAGTACTTGAGCTTAAAATAAGTAAAAAGGGAGTTTTTAAAGAAAGCGAGGACTTAGCTATAGTCCAAAATGCTTAAACATGCTTAACCTCACATAACCGTAGGTTTAGAATAACAAAGTAAACATCCAGTACACAATTTGGTAATAACATTTAGACATAGGTGTAAAGAACGGTCAGAGATTAAATATCGGTATGTTGCCTTATTCATGCACCCAGGGGTTAACCCCAAGAAGGGTCACTTGTCTTCATCAGACAGTGTTGGGGGCTGAGCAGCCTGATCAGAATCACGATAGCCTAGGTACTCAGTGACATACTAATTTAGAACCAGAACTAAATAAGTAGGGTCCTAGTGTTTACGCCTAAGTTTATTTGTTTGTTATCTAAATGTGTCCCCAATAATCATCATTCCAACAAACTCTATCCTAAATCATGGTGAACCACATCTTTGTTATCCTTAAGTATTGCATTTCTGCTAGCCTCCATTTACTTTTATGCTTTCTTAGTTTACAGTAGTTTAAATATATGTAAAACCCAAAAACAATTACCCTTCAAATCCATCAAAACCCTATCTTAATTACTAAGTTATCCGAATGAGTTCCGTTTCAATTCTACCGTCGAGAGGAACGACCCTGGATCATCCTTACCGCATACTAATATCAAGTATTCGTACCCAGTAATAGTAGGTAGTTCGGAAGGTTTTGGCCCCCCGACTATTATAAATTTAAAACCACCCCTCCGATCACGGTCCCGACGGGAAGGTCCGCAACGACAAGAAGCTATTCCTGAACCGACCGCTGAGGCCTGATCAGGTTTTTGGCGCCGCTGCCGGGGACGGTAGTACGATTCAGAGCCTGTTTAGATAATTTAGTTTTTAAGCAATCCTTTTACTTTCTGCCAGTAAATTAACGTAGATTAGATTAGCTTAGCTTAGAATTAAACCCTTTCTGGCCTCAAATATAATCCTTAAACCTTCTTCGAATGTCGTCTTTACTAAAACTTGGGTAGAAACGATAAAAGATCAAATGCAAAGTCTTGCTCAAAAATTTCAAATTGGATGTAGGATATGTGGTATTCCCTACTTTGATGGAGAATGTGAGGGACATATGATGTTAGGCATAGGACATTTAGATTCTCAATCAAAGCCCTATAGCCCCACTCAAGATCAATCTCATTCTTTATCAGTCGAAGTCAACCCACACTCCACATCTAATTCATTCAACACAGACTTACACCCTTATGATTTTAGTCGCAATAATTCTCCAACTCCTTCACTTACTGAATACTCACTTCCACCCATTCTTAACCTATCATCGTCTGAGACCAACAAAGAGTTCGTCCTAGAAGAACTTTCCGAACTACTACAACTTGAAACTTCCAGCCGGAGTGACGAGTACGACGAGGTAGACGAAGAAATAGAAATGGAGAACCTGGAGGTGGAGATCTACACAAGAGACTCAGCTTCAGAAGAACTGGAGGATCATGCACCAACTCTAAGCAGTGATCTCATCCCAAATCAAACCTACGTGGTTGATTACATCCCACATACGCTTCCAGATGAATCACCCCTTGATCAATATAAACCCTCTACCCAAGTGGTTGATGAGAATGTTGTTACGATATTGGAGACAATAACGGATACTGTCCCACCTCCATGCCCAAAGTACAACATAATCATTGATCAAAAGACCATAGGAAGCAAGGTGGGTTCTGCGTCATGGTTTCCCTACAAACTATCTCTCCACCATATAATGTCTTATACATTATGGAGAGGTGAGGATTCCTTTGACCAACCCATTCTGTTAATCCAACCAAAGGAGTTATTAGAAGTTGAGAGAACTGTTATACCTCCAGTAGAACAATTCCCTCACTTTGAACAATCTCCTTATATTGGACATACCTTAGCCCTTACTTTCTTTAAACTTTTAGATATGTACCAATACTACCCCTTGTGTCTACTGATGGATGCAAGGGAGCCGCTAGGATTGCCTTATAAGTAGGGCTAGAGTCAACCTAGAGACTCGAACAAAAACAAGCGCTTCTCGGGAGGCAACCCGTGTCTAACGTAGCTTGAAGAGTATTAGAAGGATAAGTAGTCAACTAACCCCAATAAGTAGAAAATGAAACCCTAAAAGGCATAATCAAAGTTTTTCCAAATTTAAGTGAACAAAAAGGATGGTTTGTGAAATTACTTCATTGAAATTTTTGTCAAAACCTTAAAACTTCCTACTCCCACTTGTTTGGACCTTATTGCAACATCCATCTTTCACCATTAGTTAAAGATCTCAAGTTCTCAATGTCCATTCACTCACAAATATAGAAACCTACTAGAAGTCATGAAATTTAGGAGCCCTAGTTATCTTACATCCCCACTCATATATTTCGAACATTTGAGCTACTTACATATATTTCTGGAAACATACACAAGATCTTTAAACGATTTATCTTAATTACATGATTTTTATGTCAATATGTGTACTATGCTTAAACTCATTGAAATATATGTGTTTCAGAAATATTTATGCTTGGCTGCCTAATTCACCTGATTCAACTAGTATTTCCAAATCTGCTGTTTGTGTTGCGATGAAAATATTAGGCAACTAACACTTTCAGTGTAAAATTAGACTCTATGTCATACACTGTTTTTTTTCATTTTCAAACTCTCATTTTGACAATTTTTTCACAAACCAGTGAGTTAATGATTTCGAGAATAATTACTTGTTTTTTTAGATCACGTTTGTCTGTTCTATTTGTACAAATGCCTAGCAAACAGGGACTGGTGCCTTTGGATGAAGAATCTTGTAATGGAAAGAAAACAAGGGGAGCACTATAGTTCATTAAATTGGGAATCATTTGAGCATTTCTTTGCAGGGGAGATATAGTTCTTTACGATACAAAGATGATCACATCCTGGTTATCTGGGAAAAGTTCATCGGCTAGATCACCTCAAGTTCACCATAGGTTGTCATGTATCCAAATCCTAGAACTATACTTTACCACATCCTTGGTTTCCATCTTGGCGTTACATGGAACCCGAAACCATCACTACCACCCATTATCACCACAACCATATCCTCCCACATTCAACCATCCATCCACCCACCTTTCCACTACTACCATCGGGCTCCATTCATTCGCTATAGAGATGTCACTGTCATATCTTAAGATTAGAAGCTGATCAAGGAGTGGACATGAGGAAATAGACATAGGATTATCAAGGAATTGGAGATCTCTGCTGACAAGAACAACATTAGATTCATCAGTTCGTCATAAAAAGATCTCGGGAGATAGAGATTTATGGTCTTGGGTTCAAGATTTTCAAATCATCACAAATCATTGAGTTATAAGAATATCTCTTGATGATTAGGATCCTTATCCATTATCTCTCTCCAACACTTGGTGTATCATGACTGATTCTACATGCATCCTGAGTACGACGTCACTTCATGCTATACAATCTATCCTTTTAAATATCCTTTTGAGTAGAGAAATGAGTGTGAATAAGTGAAAAGTCTCTGACTATCATTCACACTTTGGTATGCAAATTTAATCTCAAAAATGCTTTCAAAACCCCAAACTCGTTTTACACTGATAGCTTTGTACAGCACTTGTCCCTAGAAAAATAGGAAAAAATTTCAAAACTTTTAATTCATGTGTTTCGAGCATTTGAGGTACTTGCATACTACTTTTTATGCATGATGCTTGAACTCGTTTAAAAACACGTGTCTTAACAAATGATTTGTAGTAGAAAATATCTTTTCATATTCTGGGGCAGTGAACACTATCTTTTTATAAAAGCTGTAAAACAAAGAGTTGGTATAATGCATACCCAACATGTTCACACTTAAAAGATTGATTCACAAATGTTGGTTGAAATGGGAGGCAATCTTCGTATTTAAAGGCAAGTCCCTCTAAAAGCTGAATAATCCTCATGGGGCTGTTGCAAAACGAAGATTTCAAGTTCAAGAATTCTTCTTTCTCGGCACATACTCAGACCTTCAGCTTTAGCTATCTGGGGAGTTTCTTCATCCTTTCTCCATTTTTATCTTTTTGCTTTACTTAAGTACTGTTAATTAATGAAAGTAATCTATACCATATCCTAAACTTATCACTAAGTGTAGGATTCCAACCTAAAACAAACATTTGAGAAACATTTTCTTACATGTTTAAACTCTAAGTGTGGGATTATACTAATAGTATAATCTCCATTAAAGAGAACATTAGGAACAATATTCCTCTAAGTGTGGGATAGCGTTATAGAATACCATAGATAGATATTTATGTCCAAATAGCAACTCAGAAAATGTTCCTCACGTTTAAAAATTGATTAAATTTTTCAAAATTTTTGCTTTAAACAAAGAAAAACATGAGCTTAACTTCAACAGTAGACAGCTACTCATTCAAACTTTGCTATTTTTGAATTTTAATATTTTTAAGATGAACCATTTTTAATACGAGTAAGTTATTTTGGAAAATAGTGTAAATAAGGTAGAAATTTCTCAAATTAAGAAATAATGATCTTAGGGGCAGCGCATGACTAATCACATACAACCCATGTTAATTGCAGTGAGGTATCTTGAGCCTTTATATCGCGTAAAAAGTCACATTTTTAACACCGATATCTCTCATTCTGGAGCAATACTTAGCATTTGGACTCAAATAATGCAAAAATCATTGATAAAATGCTAAGAAGATCAAAACAAGGTTGCACGAGCAAAATCAAGCAAAACGGCCGAAAAACGAAGATTCCACGCACGTTTGAATATTCCAGACATCAAAACGAGATTTCAAGATAAAAGATCCCATCACCAACATCTATTTGACCTAAGATGTTCGTTTTCAAATTACGAATCCAACAGAAGAAGAATCAACAAAAACGGACGAAGAATGAAGATTCTACGTACTCTGGAAGATCCAAATGATTCATACGACACATCTAGAGTTCAGAGACATATTTTTGGGATTTCTTTTCATCAAAAGCTTCGTTTTTGAATTACGAATCCAACGCAAAAAGAATCAACGCAAACGGACGCATAACGAAGAAAATACGCACGAATCGAGAAACGAAACAACGGGCAGCAGACCGGTGCAGGTGGCAGCCAGCCGCCGCCGGCCACCACCTGGCCGCTGCCGGCTGCCAGTAGGCCGCCGCCGGCTGCCACCCACCCGCACGGATTGCACTTTTTTGTCCTTTTTCGTACCCGGTGCTAGACCTTTACATGCTTTTCGTACCTGGTGCCACTACCTTTTTCACCTTTTCGTACTTGGTGCCACTACCTTTTCCACCTTTTGCTAATGTGTGCTTCCATTTGCTAAAATGCACCAAAACTCCTCTATAAATAGGAGGCATGAGGCTCATTTGAAACACACACCAACACACCTCAAAACACTTAAAAATACCAACACATTTGGTTACACCTACTTGTATTTTCTTTTCTTTTATTCTTCCTAGTTAATTAGGCTAGCTAATTAACTAGCCAAGGAAGATTTGTACGGAGGTGCTTCGGGACGCATATTTTAGCTACGAGTTATTGTACTTCTTTCCAGGTGTTAATCTATCTTTCATATTTAATATGTTTATCTTTTCTTTGATAAATTTAAATATGTATGCTAGAATTGCCATGATTAGCTAAATAACTCAATTGTCTGCTATGATAGTTGTTTAGAAAGTACCGAATATGTGACTAAGTGGTATGTTGTGAGATTGCGAATGGTTTATATTACAAATGGATATAGGAATTAAATCTTTTTCGTTTATCTGCCTAACTCATGTTATGACTAAAACTTTATCCAAAAATGAACGTAGCTAACTCATAGGATATAGGTCACTTAGTTATACTATGTTAGATTGAATCATTGAGCTCGACATGGCTTGTGTTCTCTAGACCAAAACAGGATCCAAGAGACACGGAACATGGGATTAGAGGTAGATTAAGATTATATTCATATAGACTATATTTTTGAGATAACTTTCGGAATATCCTCAACTTAGATAATACTTTTGTATGCTTAAATTAAACTGTCCCCTTGATCGTCTTATTGCATGTTCTTGTTTGATTGTTGCCTTAGGATCATCATAATAGTAAAATTTAAACGGCATTAATCATCGTGAAATAATATGACGGCCCCTATTTGACTGTTCTTTGATATAGTACTAGAAACGCTTACAGCGGAGTACAAATGTATGGAAGTCAGAACAACCGAAGGTAGTTGTATTATGAATCGAATAGCAAACGTATTACCTAGGTCTCCATTTGTAACACAAATCATCCCTGTCTTGTAGCATCCCCAAGTAATGATGATAACTCATACGAATAAGTGATGACATGTTATCCGACCGTCTAGACCAATCAGCCCAACCTATTCCGATGAGGATAACCCTCGTTCATAAGATTGTTTATTCAACAAACTATGCCATGATTCGGGCATCTCTGACGACCGAGATTGGGGAATAGGATTCGAGGTTAACTGTTGGATAGTGTGGGTGTGCATTTGAGAGAACTTTTGGTGTACACTTTAATATATTGTGCAATCCCCGTGACATTCTATTTGCCTGATTGTGGACACCTCCGCGTCAGCCCGATAGAAGGATTGTAGAATAGCTCACATCAACTTACGAACTTATCTTCATTAGAACTTTCCATATTTAACCACTTCTAAACCACGTTATAGTAGACAATCGCTTTAATTGCTGAACGCCCGAAGTAACCTCCACCTTTTAATTCAGTCTAGTTTAAATTAGGATAAGAAAACCCAAAACGAAAACCAACTCTTTCAACCCCAGCTGAACACATAAAAAGCTTCTAAACCCCCTAGTTTCAATTTGTCGCGCTTTGAAGAACGATCCTAGGTCAAACTTGTCCTGTGCTAGCATAATAAGTAACCCTAGGCCCTAGCCTTATAAATTAAAAACCCACTGCTGTGTCACGTCACCATTAGAAATCTCAACGACCGGTGCGCAACACAACAAGTTTTTGGCGCCGCTGCCGGGGAGCGTCGGCAACCGATTTTAGGATTTAGTAACTTTAGTGTTTAAGCGATCCTTTTGAAAGATTAACATCAATCAAAAGTTACCTTTTTGCCCTTAGGATTAGTTTAGTTTTAGTAACCACTTTTTAATCAATTATGACAACACCCTTTGATTGGACCAACTCCACACCAAATGAGTCTTTGACCCAACTTTTAGCTTTTCCTCACCTACAAACCACTTACCTTCCTCAAAACGATCTTTGTCAGAATTTATGTTTGAACAAAACGTTATGAACAAAAGAGTGACCGGATTTCAAGATAACATTGACGCCATGATAAAAATTTCAGAAAAATTAATCTCTAACATGAAATCCATTTTGAAAAACTTAAGCTTTATTGAGGAAAGTACGTCGATAATCACTGGTGACACCACTCATCCACCAAGTGATGATCTTTTAATCTTGACTAGAGGAGGAAAAGTGACCAAAGTTGATCCGCCGCCACCAGATAACACTCCCGAAAACACTTCTTTGCCCGCACCTACACCTAGTGAAAATGTGTCAATTGACATCCCTGTCACAATACCTGACCCATCACCATCCAAAACTCCAGATAATGTACCTCGAACGAGAATACCTTATCCTGACAGACTTAAAAAGGAAAAGCAAGAAGCCCAATTGGGTAAATATATGGAAATATTTAAAAGCCTACACTTAAACATTAGATTATTAGATGCTTTAGTAGAAATGCCCTCGTGTGCTAAATTCTTTAAAGAACTCCTTTCAAACAAAGAAAAACTTAGGAAGATAGTTAGTTTACCCTTGAATGCTGAATGTTCATTAATTGTACAACGTGGTCTCCCACCTAAATTAGGCGATACTAGACGTTTTACTATTCCCTGTTTTCTCCAAGGAATTCAAATTAGTAACGCCTTAGCAGACCTAGGTGCTAGTGTTAATCTTATGCCTTATTCCCTTTACAAGAAATTAGGATTAGATGACCTATTACCTACTCGTATGACCATCCAATTAGCTGACAGATCAGTAAAACTCCCTCGAGGAATTGCTGAAGATGTCATGGTCAAAGTCGATAAGTTTGTTTATCCAGTGGACTTTATTGTCATGGACATAGAAGAAGACACACATATCCCGCTCATCCTAGGCAGACCATTCCTAAATACTGCCAAGGCTGTAATTGATGTTAACGAAAAATCTTTAAAATTAAGAGTTGGGAAAGAAGAAGTCACCTTTAATGTCGATCGATTAATGAAACAACCTCTGGAAGAGGACCTTGGTTTGTGTGATACCATGCAGGATATTTTTGATGAGCATCTCCATGAAGTACTAGCACTATCCAGCCAGGATCCGGTACCCAACACCATAATCACCGTTCGAAAAACTGTGTAATGAGGACCCTGGGCTGCACTCCGCAATCGCTTCGACAACAACATCCAACGAACTACTATTTCCGCTGTTTGAAAAGAAGTCTCCTTACATCGATGGCAAAACAATCGCTGTTCCATTAGGATGCGGTACACCGATACCTTGGCTAAAGAGAGATAAACCCATATTCAATGAACCAAACCCATTTCCCTCAATTAGAGAGATCTTGGATTCATTCAAAGAAATGAGTGTTGAGCCACCATCGTTTGAACTACAATTAGCCAATCAACCCGAATCACTACCGTTTTCAAACCCTGAAATCACCATAAACCAATCTTCATCCGCTCAATTTCAAGAATTCCAATTCACTAACGACGGAGAGAACATCCTCACCAAAAATGATGAAGTTTCCTCATCGTCAGTCAACAAGTACGAGCTAAAGACAGACGAATTCTCAAATAAAACCGAGTGGGTTGAAATAGCATCAATCTCCACATCTGAACCTGAGACAGACGAAGTACCATTCCAAGCTGAATACGAGAAGCTGAATAGAGACGAGATAGCTAGAATGAAGCCGTCTATCGAAGAACCACCAAACCTAGAATTAAAAGAACTACCACCTCACCTTGAGTACTGATGTGTGCTAAGTATATAGACAATTATAATCAGAAGTTTTAATTAAGGAAATACTAAATAATACTATCACACAATTCAGGCAAGTGTTATCCTGATCATAGAATATAGCTTTATAAGTAAGTCTAGATTCGAACACAGGGAACGTGATTTAATCTATAACTAACTATTTATTTATTCTAATTACAATTATTACAATTTATATACAATTTAACAATAATATACAAGATAGGGGGAACATTTTAGTTCCGATCGAACATATTTATAATTGATACCGATTCTTAATAGATAAGTTTTAAGGAACAACTTAAGAATACTCAATTGGATAGAAGATTATGACTATTTAAACTATTATTTATTAAACTTATTATATTAACTTATGTCTATTTGCGTGTTGGCTATTATTATTGTGATTTACTAATGTAGAAAACCACAAAGGTTAAGATAATTTTCATATAGCAATACAGTCAAATGTTATGTAAAGTATTACTATTTATTAAGACCTATCAACATATTATTGATACAATTCCTGGTTCGGTTGAATTACAATGCTACTTAACATTTAATGAAACATAATCACTTAATTTAAAAACCCAAAAGATTAATAAAGTTTATCTATAAATAAGTTAATTATGATCATTAACATAATATAACACAGAATTCTTGCATAATAATATTCAATAATATAGTTCCAACATAAACATATAATTCATATAATAAACCTAATAAACATACATTTAAACATTCATAACGAAAAACTAACAAGCAATTAATTCAAATAAACAATATTCAAAGTAACCCAAAAGGTTAATAAAGTTACAAGGATAAAGAAACAGAACCAATTGACGAACTAGCTTTTCCTAGGGTTAAAAACCTTCAAACCCTAGCTCCTTAGCCTCCAAATTCGTACCTAAAGCTGGCCTAAAACCCTAACTTTCGTATTTCTCTTCTTTAAATCGTATTTTTTAGCTTAAGACTAAGCCTCTATTTATAACTTTTCTGGCCGACCCTCCAACCGCCGGTTGGGACTTCCAACCTCCGGTTGGAGTTACTTGAATCCCTCTCCAACTCTGCACTTTCCACCGACTTGAAACCCTTAACACCAACCGCCGGTTGGTTTGTTTTTCCAGAATATTCCACAAACGGGCTTGGGCTTCAATGTGGGCTTTCTTTCTTCTTAAACGGATTCAACTTGTTTTCTTGGCCCATTTCTTTAATATAATCATCTTAGTCTTCATTTCTTTAAGGTTTAAGTCTTCTTTTCTTCAACCGCTTTAATTTCTTCAGTTTTGGTCTTATTTTCGTTCCTTTTTCTCTAATCTTCAATTAAAATACATTTCTGCAAATATTAACATAATAAGTATCTAAAATCATAAAAATGCATAATATGTATACAAATATAGTGATAAATAGTATAAAATATAGTATCTATTTGATGCTTATCAAGTACGCTTACCTTCATGGAACATCACAACTCCCGGTGATAATATCAAAAGAGTTAAAACCCGAGGAGAAAGCCCAACTCATTGATGTTCTGAAATCGCACAAGAAGGCAATTGCATGGAAAATTTCCGACATACAAGGAATCAGTCCAAACTACTGCACACACAAGATCCTCATGGAGAACGATTTCAAACCATCCATACAAAGGCAGAGAAGGGTAAATCCTAAGAATCAGGACGTGGTCAAACAAGAGGTTATCAAACTCTTAGATGCTAGATTGATCTATCCAATATCCGACTCACCTTGGGTTAGCCCTGTTCAAGTCATACCAAAAAAGGGAGGAATGACGGTCATTACAAATGAAGAAAATGAGCTTATACCAACTCGGATGGTTACCAGTTGGAGGGTCTGCATCGATTATCGGAAGTTAAACGAAGCAACTCGCAAAGATCACTTCCCGCTTCCGTTTATTGACCAAATGCTCGAAAGGTTATCAGGAAACGAATTCTACTGTTTCCTCTATGGTTTTTCTGGGTATTTCCAAATCCCGCTCGATCCGAAGGACCAAGAGAAGACGACATTCACATGTCCCTACGGAACCTTCGCATACCGACGAATGCCGTTTGGATTATGCAACACACCTGCAACATTTCAGAGATACATGGTTGCAATTTTCCACGACATGATTGAACAATGCATGGAAGTCTTTATGGATGATTTCTCTGTCTTTGGAGACTCCTTCGCATCATGTCTATCCAACCTCGATAGAATGCTCACCAAGTGTGAAGAATCAAACCTCGTGTTAAATTGGGAAAAGTGTCACTTTATGGTGAAGGAAGGAATAGTTTTAGGACATCGAATATCCAAGTCCGGAATTGAAGTAGACAAAGCAAAGGTTGAAACCATTGCCAAACTTCCACCACCAACCAACATCAAGGCCATTAGAAGCTTTCTAGGACATGTTGGGTTCTACCGCTGTTTGATCAAGGACTTCTCCAAGATTTCTTGACCTATCACCCACCTTCTAGGAAAAGACATCAAGTTTGTGTTTGATGAGAACTGCATGAAGGCTTTCAACTACCTGAAGAAGGAGCTTACAAATGCACCAATCATGGTCGCTCCAGATTGGAACCTACCATTTGAAATCATGTGCGATGCTAGTGACTTCGCAGTTGGGGCAGTTCTAGGCCAAAGGAAGGATAATCACTTTCGCCCAATCTATTACGCTAGCAAAACACTTACAGATGCTCAAGAAAACTATACAACTACAGAAAAAGAGCTGCTAGCCGTAGTATTTGCCTTCGACAAATTCAGATCCTACCTGATATTGTCCAAAACAATAGTATATATGGATCACTCAGCTCTAAAATACCTCTTCAAAAAGCAAGACGCAAAGCCTAGATTGTTACGATGGATTTTACTCCTACAAGAATTCGACATAGAAATAAAGGATAAGAAAGGAGCAGAAAACATCACCGCAGATCATTTAAGTCGACTTGAAAATCCGTCAATGGAACAACTTGCGGAAAGAGATATTAAAGATCGATTTCCAGAAAGAGCAGTTAATGAGTTTAGGAGAACAAGGTTCGCAATTCACTAACGATCCTTGGTTTGCAGACATTGCCAATTTTGTAGTTGGAGGGATCGCAAGAAAAGGAATGATCTCATCGCGGAGACAAAAGTTCTTTCGCGACGTCAAATATTACTTTTGGGATGATCCATATTTGTTCAAGGTCTGTCCCGACCAAATAGTAAGAAGATGTGTCGATGGGAAAGAAGCCGAACATATACTCCACCAAAGCCATCACGGACCCACCGGAGGACATCATGCAGCTAATCTGACAGCAAAGAAAGTCTACGACTCAGGATTCTACTGGCCTACCATTTTCAGAGACGCACAAGACTTGGTGAAATGCTGCGATATTTGCTAAAGGTTTGGAAATATCACAGCGTAACGAAATGCCGTTAACGAATATCCAAGCATGTGAAATATTTGACATATGGGGATTAGACTTCATGGGACCATTTTCGAAATCTTACGGAAAAGAATACATTCTAGTAGCTGTCGATTACGTATCAAGATGGGCCGAAGCCCAAGCCTTTCCAACAAATGATTCAAGGGTCGTAACCAAGTTCTTGAAGCAGCTATTCTGTCGGTTTGGAACACCTCGAGCAATCATCAGCGATAGAGGCACACACTTTTGCAATACTCAGTTTATGAAACTATTGCAACAATATGGGGTTACACACAAAACCTCTACGGCCTATCACCTGCAGACGAATGGACAAGCAAAGATTACAAACCGTGCACTAAAAAGGATCTTGGAACGAACAATTGGTCAACACAAGGAAAGATGGGTAGACAAGCTAAACGATGCTTTATGGGCATTTCAGACAGCTTATAAAACGCCATTAGGAACAACTCCCTATAGGCTCATTTATGGAAAGGCATGTCATCTCCCGATTGAACTAGAATACAAAGCTTACTGGGCACTGAAGAACTGTAGTTTAGATCCTACGATAACAAGAACTCACCGGAGAATGCAGCTAAATGAACTAGCAGAGTTGAGGGATCAAGCTTACGAAAGTTCCTACAAATTTAAGGAAATAACCAAGTTACTCCACGATTCAAAGCTCCATCCCACACGCTTCAATCCAGGTGATAAAGTTCTACTCTTTAACTCCCGATTTAAGAAATTTTCTGGTAAATTCAAAACACGATGGAGCGGCCCCTTCACAATCTCTAAAGTATTTCCCTATGGTGCCATCGAACTCGAAGCTCCAGATGGAAATTTCAAAGTAAACGGTCACCGGTTGAAACACTACGTAGAAGACTTTCCCTCAAATGAGGAAGTCTATAACTACGAACCACCCTGATAGAAAAATGGGTATAAAAGAGTCAAGCTACGAGACTCGATAAACAAAGCGCTCTTGGGAGGCATCCCAAGCCTATCTTACATTTCCAGCATTAATTATCCTTTACTATTATGTTTAAACTAATCCAATTTTTATGCAGTACCTCGCCTTACATAAGACTAATAATTTCAGACCATTAACCTTTTGTATTTTTGCAGGATGAGTTCGCAGTCAGACAGAGCACGAGCCCCCGGTCAGAGACGCTCGTGTGCCATGCATCACTCCTCGAGTTCATCACCGGGTAGTAGCATGAGGACTGTCAGAGGATCCCAGTCACCACCTCCTAGGTTGGATGAGATATCGGCAGACTCGGTGGAGGTGTACGTTCAGGAGTCATTCTTGTTACGTCCCATCCATTCTAGGTTACCTTCATCTCACCGACCAGCGGGATAGACCGCAGGGACCTCCAGAGTACCCACCTTTGAGCATGGGGTTACTACTGCGGACCCTGCTGTCACTTGGTCTATACTGAGAGCCCTCGAGGTCCAGCACACCGCCATCTCTGAGATCCACACTGATCTGGGGCTTACCTCCACACCTGTGTGCCCCTTTCAGATGGGACCTGATCCCGCTCCGCACATTCCACCGTGGGACTTATTCCCACCTTGGAGCTTGACTGCGCAGGACCACCCCACTTTCATGGACTCACTGGAAGAGAAGACTGCTGCCCTAGACGCTTGGGTTCAGGATCCAGAGGATGGCATGACATCTCCTGTCTATACCATCGAGGAGTCAGCATCTCCTACATCGATCGTGGAAAACACGATCTTTATGGATGATGACTTCACCGATTGGGAGTCGCTCTATCCTGTCATGGATTAGCTTTTAGTAGTTATTTTATGTTTAATATTAACTTGTATTAACACTTGTGTTTTCTGAAGGATGTGTACTATGCAGAATTCAAAGTAGAATTTGTGGAACAAGTTCATTTTTAATGAGCCTGGTCCATTTCCAGCAAATTCACACACTTGAGCCCGGTCCATAAAATCAAATGGCAACTCACGCAGCACAAGGAAGTATCTCTTCTAACCTTATTTTGCATGATTTAACACGCTAAAATTCTAAGTAAAACTCTAAATGTGGGATTACAACTCGCAAATAGAGAATGACTTCGAAAACATTGACCCTTATTCAAAAAGCAAAGTGTGGGATTGACCTAACTTAGAAGTAAAACATTAGGGACAATGTTGTTTTAAGTGTGGGATAGCAGTAGTATTGACTACTGTATTGCAACATAAAATTTTTATCAAACTTTTTAGCAAAACTCAAATTTTCAGTAAAATTTTCAAAATTTTGAATCAAAGTCAAAAAAGGGTATTTCTGGTCAACAAAAGTTCAAAAGGTTTGGTAAATCGGCTATGACGAGCAAAAATATTTGATAAACTTTCAAACCAAGTTTCAAAAACAAGCAATCGCATGACTAGGCACAAAACCACCCCAAAATGAGTGAGGAATCTTGAGCCATGTAAAAGCATTCATCTTTAATGCTTCACTTTCCAATTGTGAGTGTGCCGATGTATGCTCTCTAGAATCAGAACTTGTTCAAGGAATACATTTCGAGATTACAAAAATGGGCGTCATACGTGACGAAGGTGCAATCAGAAAACCTCGACATTCCCTAGGATAAGAACCCTCTCATAAAACCGTCACTTTCAAACCTAACCAGTGCTCACCTTCAACAGAAAACATGCTGAGCCTTAGCCTTTTCAAAAACTTCACTCCCTTCTTTCATCTTTTGGCCATAGCCTAAGTTTCTGTGCTGACAGAAGAATTATTATCAGAAGTACGGAGCATTCCCCAAAGGATGAACACCATCCGTAAAAGGAGCTCTAAGAAAAAGAAATCCAGCAAAGAAGTACGGAGCGTTCCCCAAAGGATAATCATCATCCGTAAAAGGAGCTCCAAGAAAAAGAAAATTCAGCAAAAGCGAAACTGTCAGAAGGAACCTAAAAGCCCAAGGATCATTTAAAGCCAAGGGAAAGGTTCATCAAAAGAAAACTTGAAAAGAAAAGATGCAGAAGAAGGCTTTCAAAGAGAGAAATCCAGAAAGAAGCACTACTAAGCACCAAAGATAAGTCATCATAAACAACTCTTAGGCTATATTAAACCCCCAAATAAACCACCTACAAAACCCTTCATCCATATACACCACTTCCACCGTCTTGCGAATGTCTAGGGATAATTAGCACCGTCCCCATTTAAGTATTGTAGATTTGATTCTTGATCAAGCTTATGACAAATGAAGAACTACATGACTGGCCCCTGAGTGAATTAGATGCTAGGAAACCCGATACACTTGAGTAAATTGAGTGACCACCTGTGAGGGCCCCAATCATGTATATCTTACATTATAAAGATTGAAAAGAAAGCTTGTTAGAACCAAAGGTTTGGGAAACCATCAAAGGATGGAACCTCGTTCGAAATCTTTTTACCAAACTTGCAAGAATCAAAGTTCTTCGGAATACAAGACACCTTTCATCACAATTTTTATGAAGATTTGCTTGAGGACAAGCAAAGCTCTAAGTGTGCGATACTTGATATCGCGTAAAAAGTCACGTTTTTACCACCGATATCTCTCTCATTCTGGAGCAATACTTAGCATTTGGACTCAAATAATGCAAAAATCATTGATAAAATGCTAAGAAGATCAAAACAAGGTTGCACGAGCAAAATCAAGCAAAACGGTCGAAAAACATAGATTCCACGCACGTTTGAAGATTCCAGACATCAAAACGAGATTTCAAGATAAAAGAGCCCATCACCAACATCTATTTGACCCAAGATGTTCATTTTTCAAATTACAAATCCAACAGAAGAAGAATCAACAAAAACGGACGAAGAATGAAGATTCTACGTACTCCGGAAGATCCAAATGATTCGTATGACACATCTAGAGTTCAGAGACATATTTTTGGGATTTCTTTTCATCAAAAGCTTCGTTTTTGAATTACGAATCCAACGCAAAAAGAATCAACGCAAACAGATACATAACGAAGAAAACACGCACGAATCAAGAAACGAAGCAACGGGCAGCAGACCGGTGCAGGTGGTAGCCAGCCGCCGCCGGCCACCACCTGGCCGCCGCCGGCTGCCAGTAGGCCACCGCCGGCTGCCACCCACCCGCACGGATTGCGCTTTTTTGTCCTTTTTCATACCCGGTGCTAGACCTTTACATGCTTTTCGTACCTGGTGCCACTACCTTTTTCACCTTTTCGTACTTGGTGCCACTACCTTTTCCACCTTTTGCTAATGTGTGCTTCCATTTGCTAAAATGCACCAACTCCTCTATAAATAGGAGGCATGAGGCTCATTTGAAACACACACCAACACACCTCAAAACACTTAAAAATACCAACACATTTGGTTACACCTACTTGTATTTTCTTTTCTTTTATTCTTCCTAGTTAATTAGGCTAGCTAATTAACTAGCCAAGGAAGATTTGTACGGAGGTGCTCCGGGACGCATATTTTAGCTACGAGTTATTGTACTTCTTTCCAGGTGTTAATCTATCTTTCATATTTAATATGTTTATCTTTTCTTTAATAAATTTAAATATGTATGCTAGAATTACCATGATTAGCTAAATAACTCAATTGTCTGCTATGATAGTCGTTTAGAAAGTTCCGAATATGTGACAAAGTGGTATGTTGTGAGATTGCGAATGGTTTATATTACAAATGGATATAGGAATTAAATCTTTATCGTTTATCTGCCCAACTCAAGTTATGACTAAAACTTTATCCAAAAATGAACATAGCTAACTCATAGGATACAGGTCACTTAGTTATACTATGTTAGATTGAATCATTGAGCTCGGCATGGCCGGTGTTCTCTAGACCAAAACAGGATCCAAGAGACACGGAACATGGGAGTAGAGGTAGATTAAGATTAAATTCATATAGACGATATTTTTGAGACAACTTTCGGAATATCCTCAACTTAGATAATACTTTTGTATGCTTAAATTAAACTGTCCCCTTGATCGTCTTATTGCATGTTCTTGTTTGATTGTTTCCTTAGGATCATCATATTAGTAAAATTTAAATGGCATTAATCATCGTGAAATAATATGACGGCCCCTATTCGACTGTTCTTTGATATAGTACTGGAAACGCTTAAGGCGGAGTACAAATGTATGGAAGTTAGAAGAACCGAAGGTAGTTGTATTATGAATTGAATAGCAAACGTATTACCTAGGTCTCCATTTGTAACACAAATCATCCCTGTCTTGTAGCATCCCCAAGTAATGATGATAACTCGTACGAATAAGTGATGACATGTTATCCGACCGTCTAGACCAGTCAGCCCAACCTATTCCCGTGAGGATAACCCTCGTTCATAAGATTGTTTATTCAACAAACTATGCCATGATTCGGGCATCTCTGACGACCGAGATTGGGGAATAGGATTCGAGGTTAACTGTTGGATAGTGTGGGTGTGCATTTGAGAGAACTTTCGGTGTACACTTTAATATATTGTGCAATCCCCGTGACATTCTATTTGCCTGATTGTGGACACCTCCGCGTCAGCCCGATAGAAGGATTGTAGAATAGCTCACATCAACTTATGAACTTATCTTCATTAGAACTTTCCATATTTAACCACTTCTAAACCACGTTATAGTAGACAATCGCTTTAATTGCTGAACGCCCGAAGTAACCTCCACCTTTTAATTCAGTCTAGTTTAAATTAGGATAAGAAAACCCAAAACCAAAACCAACTCTTTCAACCCCAGCTGAACACATAAAAAGCTTCTAAACCCCCTATTTTCAATTTGTCATGCTTTGAAGAACGATCCTAGGTCAAACTTGTCATGTGCTAGCATGATAAGTAACCCTACGCCGCAGCCTTATAAATTAAAAACCCACTGCTGTGTCACGTCACCATTAGAAATCTCAACGACCGGTGCGCAACACAACAAGCCTATATAAGCATTCATTTTAAATGCTTCACTATTCATTTGTTGTGTGTGCCGATGCATGCATTTCTGAATTAGAACTTGCTCATGGTATGCATTTCGAGACCATATTGGTGAGTACCGTACGCGGTATAGGTGCAATTAGATGACCTTGACATTCCCTAGGAAATAAACCCATTTTCTCATATCTCTTCAAGCCTAACCCTGTCGATACTCACTTTTAGTATCGATGATCCGCTTAGTGAACCCTGTTGAGCCTTAACCTTTTCATTTCTTGAATAACCTGAATTAAAACCCATTCACCTCCATACCCACCAAAATATTGTCTTGGAATTTTTAAATTTTTTGAAAAATGCTATTTAGATATTCTTTTTGCTTTCACTCAAAAAACATAAATTTCGTGTGTTACTCAAAACTTCTCGTGTGCGTCTCCGTAATCAAAATCTCAAAAAGATCGAGAATTCTAAGGTGCGAAAAATTGGCACCAAGTGAAATTCGAAATATCAAAAGATTGAAAAATGAAAGTAAGAAAGGATCCCAAAAAGGGAAGTAAGAAAATAAAAATTCCTTGGCGAAGAACTTCTAAGCCAAAAATATAGAAAAAGAAATGAAATGAAAAATATTTCATCTGAAATAAAGCTAAGTGCCTCAAATCTCCCGAAAAACTCTGATCTCTGAAAAATATATCTTCCATGTGTTTTCAAAAGAGATAGAAGTCAAAATAGCTATCTTCACTCCCTTATCGTTATTCGTTTCCGTTTTCATTAAAAAAGTATATTTAAATAAATTTTTTCATAAGTTTAAAGGACCTAAGATAAGAAAAACCCTTCATCCCTAAAAAAATCCGCTATCCATATCCCTTTAACCCTCACACAAAAACCCGATGAATGTCTTGGGATAATTAGCACCCACCTCACCTAAGTGGTGGAGATTTGATTCTCGATCAAGCTTATGACGATGAATGTTGCATGACTGGCTATTGAGCAATTTCGTTTGTTTAGAATGATAGGAAACCCGATACACTTTTGAGTGAATTGAGTGACCACCTGGTGAGATCGCCTAGTCATGTGTATGCCAAAGATTACAAGAATCAGAAGCATGCCCAAAGATATTCATTTCTTATTTCTGGAACAAATATCTTATTTGTCTCTATTTTATGAAATAAGTTACTTGTATAAAAATGGTTGTTTCTAGAAATATTTTAATTCAAAAAAATCGGGACTAAAAATATCTTTTTAATTGAGGATAGTTGAAGTGTTGCTTGAGGACAAACAACATCTAAGTGTGGGATATTTGATTGAACGTAAAAAGTCACGTTTTTGCGTACATAATTCCCACCTTTTTAGCACCAAACTTGATGAATACACTTGATATTAATACTTTTTCATCTTAAATCATCATCAAGGCTAAAAATAAGGCGTTGCTTTAAAAATCAATCAAAAATGGTTAAATAACATACAAAGTAGAGAATAAATGATACAGTCACGTTCTACGAGCACTTTTATGCACATTACCTTGAAATTATTCTTTGATTATCTCGTTGTGATCTTCAGGCAGTTACGATCGCGTGGATATAAAGAACGCTGAAAACGGACCAAGAATGAAGAATTTATGGCCAAACGAAGTACGACTAGGCGATCAAGACTTACGATCCAGTGCACGAAGACAACGACCAAGGGAATACCACCCCTCAGGGGCCCTATACCACCCCAGAAGGGCCATATAAGCCCCCTATCGGGCCATATACACCCCTTTTAGGGTGGTATACCCCCCTTTAGGGGTGGTATACCCCCTCTACGGTGCTGGATACGCCCCTTTTGGTGCCGAATACTACCCCTTTAATGTATAATACTACCCTTTTGGTGCCGAATACTACCCCAAAGCTATCTGATACTACCCCTTTGGTGTCCAATACTACCCTTTTGGTGCCGAATTTCTGAGCTAGGGGTGGTATTTCAGTGCAAATCGAGAGACGCGAGTGTCAAGTTAAGGAAGCAAGTGTTGGAAGCCTTAGACTATAAATAGAGGATCAATCCTCCTCATTTCTCATCAATCACACCATCAAACAATCCCACACCTCCAACACACACAATTCACACACACATCTAGCTTTCTCTCTCTAGTCTCTCTCTCTGTGAGACTAGTGAGAAGATTAGGAGAGAATCCTTTCTTCTTAGAATAGTTATGTAATATAATTAGTAGAGGCTAGCGGTTGTAATGCTTGGATATCAATCGAAGAAATACAAGCTGTTATTCTGTTCGCAACACGTATCAGTATTATCTATCCTTTCTAGTATTAATTTATCATAATGTTCTTGTTTGATGTTTGTGATTTATTAATGTTAGAAATTTCTATTGGTATGCCTTGTGATTAGTTGCTTGTATGTTTGCCATGATTTAGATAGTTAGGAATGATGTTACATTAATTCTCTATATGTATAAATGGGAGTGGTTATACTTTGTTATCAGTCTAAACTTTGCATAAATAGACCTTATCATTCACCCTTTCCAGGCTATCACGTTACCATTGCCCTTAGGATAGGACTTTGCAAACCCGAATACTACGTAGATATAGTTATCTGTGTTATTGTACAAAGCTGTAGAAATGCCATAAAACTGCCCAGTACTTAGTATAGCGTTGGAACCACCTCTGGTGAAGTACAAATGCGTGGAAGCTACGGACCGGACGTACGCATATAACACCGTGGATTACCTGGAAGTTACCCTTCCCGAACATGGTCTAGGACACGTAAACCTATGGAAATGCTAAACCTTAACAATATTATACACCGTGAGTATACTTAGATTTATATAAGCTGTGGAACTTTTTAATGCATTATACACCGTAAGATACCTAGGGATGAACGTCTGATTGTAAAGGAGGGTCTATTTCATGACCGAAGTACTTGAGCTTAAAATAAGTAAAAAGGGAGTTTTTAAAGAAAGCGAGGACTTAGCTATAGTCCAAAATGCTTAAACATGCTTAACCTCACATAACCGTAGGTTTAGAATAACAAAGTAAATATCCAGTACACAATTAGGTAATAACATTTAGACATAGGTGTTAAGAACGGTCAAAGATTAAATATCGGTCTGTTGCCTTATTCATGCACCTAGGGGTTAACCCCAAGAAGGGTCACTTGTCTTCATTAGACAGTGTTGGGGGATGAGCAGCCTGATTTGATCAGAATCACGATAGCCTAGGTACTCAGTGACATACTAATTTAGAACCGGA
Source organism: Pseudognaphalium luteoalbum (assembly GCA_963422505.1). Lineage (NCBI taxonomy): Eukaryota > Viridiplantae > Streptophyta > Magnoliopsida > Asterales > Asteraceae > Pseudognaphalium > Pseudognaphalium luteoalbum. The sequence continues at coordinate 71,414,088 of OY730192.1, forward strand.
ACTAAATAAGTAGGGTCCTAGTGTTTACACCTAAGTTTATTTGTTTGTTAGCTAAATGTGTCCCCAATAATCATCATTTCAACAAAACTCTATCCTAAATTATGGTGAACCACGTCTTTGTTATCCTTAAGTATTGCATTTCTGCTAGCCTCCGTTTACTTTTATGCTTTCTTAGTTTACAGTAGTTTAAAAATATGTAAAACACAAAAACAATTACCCTTCAAATCCATCAAAACCCTAGCTTAATTACTAAGTTATCCGATCGAGTTCCGTTTCAGTTCCACCATCGAGAGGAACGACCCTGGATCATCCTTACCGCATACTAATATCAGGTATTCGTACCCAGTAATAGTAGGTAGTTCGGAAGGTTTTGGCCCCCCCGACTATTATAAATTTAAAACCACCCCTTCGATCGCGATCCTGACGGGAAGGTCCGCAACGATAGGAAGCGATTCCTGAACCGACTGCTGGGGCCCGATCATTCCTCGTGACATATTAGTTGATAACCGACTGATAAGGAATCTACGGGTTATACCATAAGCTATCGAATATAGTAAACATTCCCAATTTAGATAAACGTTTTCTCTAAAAACTCATCATCCCATATTATGGCTAAAGAAATCACAACAAATACTACTTTCCATTATCTGATTTATGATTATCTTTTATTTGCTTTATTTAGTTTAATTAGTTAACTGAACCAAAACCCCCAACACACTCTTATAAATCTTGTACTAGAAAAGAAAGATTGATTGGATCATTCCGTTTCAATTCAGTTTCTCTTTAAGAATGACTCTAGGTCATACTTACCATCTACTAACCTTTGGTTCAGTATTAGTAAGTCACACTTAGACCCCAGCATTTACAAATATAAAACACCCACTGATCGGTGTTGTGATCATCCGACCACGCCACCGCCATCAATTTTTGGCGCCGCTGCCGGGGAGACTAACTGTCTGATACAGAGGCCCAACCAATTATATTTTCTAGTATACCCTTAGGATAAAACCTTATAAAAATAAAATAAAAAACAACAAAATATAATCTTTATTGTCTGTTTTTCTTTAGTGTATGACCTGTTCCCCAAGATCTGCACCGCCCTTTAACTAGCCTGATCTAGAACTTATAATATATACTATTCGACGAGAAAAGAAGCAATCTACACTTAGACAAGCAATGACTAATCGCATCACTCTCGCTGAGAACAACAAGCCCTCTATTGAAGGAAGAGGAGGCCCAATTCTATACCCAGAAACCACAGGACAATCATTCGAGCTTAAGCACCACATCATCCAATTAATCCGAAACCACTGTCAATTCCATGGACTACCAAGTGATGATCCAAACTCTCACCTCGACAAGTTCATATCTCTTTCAAACTCCTACAAACAAAATGGAGTTAGTCAAGACACAATCTGCTTGTATCTCTTCCCTAATTCGCTCACACATCATGCGCAAACAAGGTTTGAAGGTTTAGAATCCGGTTCTATCACTTCATGGACGGTGATGGCGACAAAGTTTCTAACCAATAACTTTCTGCCATCTAAACAAACCAAACTCCGAAATGACATCATGAACTTCCGACAAGCTTTTGATGAGTCATTATACACCCCATGGGAACGATTCAAAGGAGCACTGAAGAAATGGCCCAATCACCGACTCGACAAATCTGCACAATTGTGTACCTTCTATAAAGGTTTAGACCCTAACCACCAAACCACCCTCGATGCTGCCGCACAAGGAAGCTTTATGACGAAGATGGACGAAGAAGGATGGAACCTTATAGAAAACATGACTATGCATCACCATGATTGGAACTCTGGAGATCACTCAACATCTTCAGCACCTCTCGCTGCATCGAATCCAATTCTAGTCGAAGCAATTAAGGTATTAACGGAGAAGATGGACACATTTGTCAAACAGTTCGAAGAAATTAAGAAACAACAGCACCAAGTACACCAAGTGCAAGCCTGTCAAAACTACACCAACTCACAACCATCTGGTGAATATCAAGTTGAATATGAAGAGGCAGACGACACCATTTACTATGCTCAATTTCCCGCTCGACCACAAAATTTTCCACTCGGTTTCAACCAAAACAACAACCAACCTAGAGGACCTCCATTCCCACAAAGAAACAACCAACCTTTCCAACCCCGATACCCACCTAGATACCCACCTTACCCACAACAACCACAACTTGCCTACAACCTACCCCTCGCACTTTCCAGACCCACTTCAGACACAAACCAAACCACTGAGCCACCCAACAAGACAAATGCCCTAGCTTCAAGTTCAGATGACGCCTTCACCCAGTTCATGCAAGGCCAACACATACTCAACCAAAAGACATCCACTAGGCAAGATCAAGCCGATCTCTTTATGAGAAATCAGTTGGCAGTACTGAAGAACTTGGAAGCTCAAATTGGACAATTGGCACAACGTCTTGAGAACAGACCCAGAGGAAGTTTTCCTAGCAACACGGTTCACAACCCATATGTTGAGGAGGCAAAGCAAGTCACCACCACCAAGGAAGCAGCCACTCCACCACCTGCTGCTGTCGCAGTAAAGGAAGAAGTAGAGATCAAGATACCAGCTGTGGAAACCACTCTGATCATGAACAAAGAGGTCAGAATCCCTTACCCCGCTAGACTTAAAGTCCAACCTAAGAAATTATCATCCTTTAAGTTAGACGGAAAATTCCTCGATACTATGTCTAGAGTTCCCGGTCGTAATAAATATATTAGAAAATTGTTGTCCACTAAGGATAAACTGCACGAAGTAAACAACATTCCCTTTAGTCCTGAAAGCTCAGCGCTACTTAAAAAAAAGCCTTCTCGAAAAACTAGGAGACACCGGTAGATTCACACTCCCTTGTTCTATTTACCAATTCGGAGATATAAGTGCCTTAGCCGACCTAGGAGCTAGCATAAACCTTATGCCCTACTCCCTGTTTAAAAGGCTAGAACTTGAAAATTTAAAACCTACTAAGATGATTGTCCAGCTAGCTGATCAATCCATTAGATACCCAAAAGGAATAACTGAGAATGTCTTAGTTCAAGTTAACAAATTCTTCTTTCCTACGGATTTCGTGGTAATGGATATCAACGAGGACATAAACATCCCGATTATCCTTAGAAGACCATTCATGAATACAGCCCAAGCAGTAATTGATGTGTATAACCACACGATTGTCCTAAGATCAACCAACCAGAATGCACCCCGGAACAAGAAGAATGTTATGCTATATCAACAGGCATAATTATCCATAACGAAGAATCAGAATCCGAAGAAGAACGATGTTTCACCTGATCATCAACCTTCATCTCTGACACCGAAACTAACCCAGAAAAGGAAGAGGAATATCAAGAAGCAGAGGAAGACGTAGAATCTGAAGAAGAAGAAGAAGCAGAACCTAAAGAAGGAGAGGAAGAACCCGCTGAGGAAGAAGAAGAAAGTGAAGAGGAAGAAGAAGAAATGGATGAAGAAACCGAAGGAGAAGAAGAAAGATCTAAAGAAATGGAGGAAGATGAGGATCAAATTGATTCACCACAAATGGGTGAAGTCAAAAGGATACAGTGCTCCGAAGACAACAATTCATCAAACAAATCCGTTGATTATGAATCCATTCATTAATACTTAAGATCCACTCATCTCAAGAGAATGGAAACCATGCTTGACTCTCATCTCGACCCTCCAAACCATTCACCCGAACCCGACTCCGAGATATAGATACAATTGAAGAAGAGTTCCGATCCTCAAGGCACCCGAAAATATATGATAAACTCCTACAAAGAATCATTGCGTATAAGGTAAGACAAACTGGTGGCTTTGTGGAAGAAAACCTTTAAGATTCAACCACGGAAGTCGGGACCATCGAATTTGATAGTTCCCAACCTTTCAATAACGCGCCCTCAGATGAAGAATTTCACCAATTCCCAGATTCACGTGATGAAGATTTTAAAGATGAGAACGAATATGATGACGATTGTATCGACGTTGCTCTTGATGAACACTCTATTCCACCAACTCCCCCTGCTCCAGCAAATTCTCCTATCTCCACAACCGAGATATTACAAATCCCCCTCGTAGATACCCACCAATAGATGATTGACTTGATTGATGAAAACGACAATGTCCGCATCATCGTAGAAGGTATCATAGAATCAACCAATGACTACACCACCGCTCAAAGGCACCTGATAAGGGAGATCGAACGAGAATACAATTCATACCTTGCCAATTATGGAACGCAAGAACCTCGCACCCTACGCAGGCATATCCCTTCAAGCTCAAACCACAAGAGAAGCTCAACAGCCAGAAAGGCCCCATTACCCAATGGGAGAAATTGAGTTCGACAACAACCATAGGCAAATATACCAAAAAATATATTGTGCCCTAGCCGGATCAGCTTTCCCCTACTCATCGAGTCAGAAGGCTACACTAGCATCAATGAGAACCCATCTAGAAAGAGCTACTGGAAACCCACAATATTATGATAATATTAGAATGGTGGGAGATCTTAGAACCCTTCTAGATCTCATCAAAACCGGAGAACACCTCACAGCTTCAGAAAACTACAGGATCGTCATTCATTCCACTATTGGTCATCATGTTGAGCTGATAATTGAAGATCTGCACCACTCAATATATGAAGAAGAAACTCGTGAAGTACCAAGATTCATTCTGCACTTTTTGCAAATCAACTTAGCAACATATGTGATGACTTGACTACGCGAAATGTATACTGAAGAAGATGTGGAGCTTGATGTTTATCGCAACGGATACAGTGAAATATTCATGGACTCGGACTTTCCCTTCAACCGTGAGCAATATCAACTCATCAGACAATAATGCAAGCAACCAGATTCTTTGGAGGAGACCCGTTGGCTAGTGACTTGAAGAAGTGAAAATTTAGTTCATGCCCCTGATCGCCGTAATAGGACGAAACCACCCACAGCGTGAGATTGTTCGAACTCACACCTGCACAAGAGTTGACCCTAACGGACCAGTCACACGGGTAGTTAGATACATCAGCTACGGAATGGAAATTCTCAACCGATTAGCAACTGATCACTTCAAAAGCTTCAGGATGGAATCCACCAATCCACCAACCCTAATTGCTGACATGATAGAGCAATTCCTTCAGTACTTTCCTCCACGTTACAGCTTACCTAGGAACCACGGTGCCCGGGACACATCCAACATCATCATCTGAAGAAAGGACTAAATCAAGCTCTCGACTTTAAAAGAACGCTTCTCGGGAGGCAACCCGTGCTTTTACATTTCTGCATTTTTAATTTCCAAGAAGTGATGAAATCTCTGACTATCTTTCACACTCGGACATACCTCCTCTTTCAAGGAAGTATAAGCATCTTAAATCCGACGTGTTCACACCTACGAGACCAATCATAAGAACACTTGATCAAGAGTAAACCCAGCAAGATGAAGTTCGGCAAATGCATACCAAGGAACACAACAACTACCGGGGAGTACTTCTTTACCAATCTTTTTCCTTCATTATAAATATACCATATCGAATATGCTTATCACTAAGTGTGGGATTCAAACCCAACACACACTGCTAAAAGAATATGTCTTAGATGTTTCAAATCCTAAGTGTGGGATTTTACCCCAGTCAGAGCTTAGAATAACATCGAGGATGATGTTCCTTTAAGTATGGGATAGCAGTAGTTACACTACTGTAAAATGGATAATGGTATATGCTTGATTTTAAGATCGTTGCTCTTTAGACCATCCTTCTCCAATAAGTAAACAAAATTTTTCAAAATTGAGTTAAAAATATGTTGAAAATGAAAATTTTTAGACAAAGAATAATTTACTTTGGGAAGAAGGATAAATAAAATACGAATTCCTTTGAAAAATTAGTTTAGTAATCCCATAAAGAGCATCACATGACTAGGCACATAACAAATCAACTTTCGATTCGTGAGGTATCTTGAGCCATATAAAACATTCATTTTTAATGCTTCACTTCTTCGATTCTTGAGTGTGCCGATGTATGCGTTTAGAATCAGAACTTGCTACTGTTATGCATTTCGAATCCGAGCTAGTGAGTAAAAAGGAGATCGAATTACATCATTCTTAAACCCATCCATACACCCAAAAATGAAAATACGTTATCCATACCCTCTCAGAAGCATCCCTCAAACTTCATAGAAAGTTCAAAGATGAAAGAAGAGAAGCTACAAGGATATGACGTCGAAAAAAAAATCAAAAGAAAAGAATTCAAAGAAAAGAAAGTCAAATGGAGAAAAAGACTCCTACCAAAAATCATGAGAAAAGGGCGTCAATCCTCTCAAAAATTCCAGCTTTCCTCTTCACGGAAAAAAATAAAATATACCTATAAAAAACCAACACAACCCCCTCTCATATCACCAACACTCCACCCCAAAAACCCTACATCACTTCTCCTAGAATGATTGTGGCTAGATCGACTTCGCGCTCACTTAAAAGGTAACGATTTGATTCTCGATCAAGCCTATGATGATAAACGATACATGACTGGCGTTCTGAGTGATTGATAATATTAGAATAGGAAACCCTAAACACTTTGAGTGATTGGAGTGACCACCATGAGAGGATCGCCTAGTCATGTATCCAAGATCAAAGATCAAAAGCATGCTCCCAAAGATTACAACCCTACTTTTTAAAAAGCACAAAAATTTTATCTTTCCAAAACCCCCTCTGTAAAAATTTCTACCTCGTAATATTTCATTATCTACTTATTTCTAACCATGCTTGAAATTCGAGTTTGCTTGGGGACAAGAAAAGTTCTAAGTGTGGGATACTTGATATCGTGTAAAAAGTCATGTTTTTACCTCCGATATCTCTCTCATTCTGGAACAATACTTGGCATTCGGATTCAAATAATGTACAAATCAATGAAACTTTACCAAGACGGTCAAAATGAAGTTGCTCGAGAAAAATCACGCAAAACGGACAAAAAAACAAAGATTCCACATGCATTTGAAGATTCAAGGCATCCGAGATAAGATTTTAGATAAAGTACCCATCACTGAGATTTCTCTTATCCAAGATCTTCGTTTTCAAATTACGAATCTAACGGAAGAAGAATAAACAAAACCGGATGAAGAATGAAGATTCTACGTACGCCGAAAGATTCAAATGATTCGCACGAGACATTTTAAGATCAGAGAAACATTTCAGATATTTCTTTTCATCAAAGTCTTCATTTTTGAAAAACGAATCCAATGCAAAAAGAATCAACGAAAATGGACGCATAACGAAGAAAACACGCACGAAACAAGAAATGAAGTAAAAGACGGTGAACCGGGGCAGGTGCATGGCTGCCGCTGCCGGCCACCATGCAGCAGCCGCCGGCTACATGGGTGGCGGTGCCAGCTGCACCTCCCCCGTCCCCCGGCCGCTTTTTCGTCCTTTCTCGTACTCGCCTTGTACACGTGCTAGACCTTTCGGCAACTTTAAGGGACATGTGCTAGACCTTTTCACGCTTTAGGGTACATGTGCTAGCCACTTTACCACCTTTTGCTAACATGTTCCTCTAGTTGCTAAAGTGCACCGGATTTCATCTATAAATAGGAGCCCCCATGGTTCATTTGAAGACACACCAACAACAACACACCATACAACATATCTCACACACTCTTGGAAAGAAACCAACTTCCACACTTACAAATATTTCTTTCATATTTTGTTAGTTTTACTTTCTCATTCTATTAGGCTAGTTTAGAAAACTTGTTTAGAATTGAACGAAAGAAAGCAACGTGCTTGTAATCTTTGTTGTAAGCTTAGAGTAACGCTCAATAATTCAAGTCTACTCCTTCTCGCTTATTAATCTCGGTCCTTTCTACCCTTATCTATCTTAACTAAATATGTATGCTTTAATTATGCTAGAGATAGTTTGTGTCATGCTTAGAGAGTAGATTACTATTGTATTTGTTGTGATGTAGTTAGCATAAATAATTATGGGATGACTTTAAATATGTCGTGAAATAATATGACGGCTCCTATTCGACTGTTTACTTGATATAGTACTGGAAACGCTGTTAAGCGGAGTAAAAATGTATGGAAGTCGGTAAACGACCAAAGGTAGTTGTATTATGGATCGACATTATAAAAATGGAAACTTTATGAATGGACTTATCTTATGATTTTAAACAAAAAAATTATATTCGCCTTTCGATTGACAAACGTAATTGTAACCTTGTAAAGAGGAGTCATGAACCTTAATACTTGGTCAATAGTTATCTGTGTCAAAACTATGGTTTAATTATAACGTCATGCAATCATCATAAAATGCAAAGTGATTACGTGGAATTTCCATGAGTATAGTACACTTCTAATCACAATATACTTATCATGAAAACATTGCGAAGCAATTAAATTCACAATGAAAACATCGGTCAACGATCAAATACATTATGAACTACCATAGTATTTTACGATATGGTCTGGGTTTAACTTTATGCAAAACCCGTCAACATTTTAATTAGATTATTTAGATTAGATTAGAGTAGGTAGGCTATAGGCTAAATAACCATTGACGAAAACCTAGGGATTTATTAATTGTATTAAAAAAGGCAAGTTTAAAATCCTTTTTAAAATAATCTTTTTCCTTAACCTATGAAACCTAAAGTAAGGTACGCAAGAAACCTAAACGCTTTCTCCCGCTTATCATGCTTGCGTTTCACTAATAGGAATTAATCAATTAAGTCCGAACATATTCTTCTAAGTTAATTGTTTACCTGATTTGTAGTCTTTATGGTATTAAGAACGGTTAGACCTGCTATGGACTTGCTAATCTGTTTCTTCAACCATGAGTGAATGCGTTCGGTAATAAGGGCCACTGACTCCCTCGCAGGAGAGTGTGGAGAGTTGAGCATTGTCCGTCTGATCAGAATCATGATACCCTATTTCCGCGTGACATATTAGTTGATAACTGACTGATAACGTATCTACGGGTTATACCATAAGCTATCGAATCTAGTAAACATTCCCAATTTAGATAAACGTTTTCTCTATAAAGTCATCATCCCATATTATGAGCTAATAAAATCACAACAAATACTACTTTCCATTATCTGATTTATCATTATCTTTTATTCACTTTATTTAGTTTACTTAGTTAACTGAACCAAAACCCCCAACACACTCTTATAAAACTTGTACTAGTAAAGAAAGATTGATTGAATCACCTCCGTTTCAATTCATTTTCTCTTTAAGAACGACTCTACGTCATACTTACCATCTACTAACCTTTGGTTCAGTATTAGTAAGTCACACTTAGACCCCAACATTTACAAATATAAAACACCCACTGATCGGTGTTGTGATCATCCGACCATGACGCCGCCATCATTCTTCCTGGATCCCAACTATGTATATATATATATATATATATATATATATATATATATATATATATATATATATTGGAATGATTCAGAGGGAAGTGCATTTTCTAGGAGAAGTGGGTAAGTGTTGATCCAACTATCCATCTTATCTAAGCAAATTAAGGTGCATCATATTCTCGTGGTATGCACTTCATTGGAATTTAGAGGAGTATGGAAGTACCAATGAGAATACGCCACGTGTACAAAGAAAACCCACTTACCCCAAAACAAATTATCTCACAAACAATAAGTCAAAAAATTATGAAAATTGCATCATAAAATTCAGCGTTTACTTCTCTATGATTTAAAATCCTCAAGGCATAATTTCAACTTTTTTTTTTGGTGGGTTTACAAATTATAAACACATATCTTACTATTTTGTTATAGATTAGATTTAGGGTTAAGGTTAAGGTTTAGTAGGGTTTAGAGTTTAGTAGAGTTTAAGATTTAGTATGATTTAGCATGGTTAAAGGTTTAGGGTTTAATATGCTAGGAGTTTTAGGGTTTAGTAAAGTGTTTAGGGTTTAGGTTTGGGGTTTAGGGTTAAAAACAAAATATTTTATTTTATTTTATGATTAAAATAATTTTTTTCTTACTTTACTAGATTTTAAACCCGTGTATAAACACGGAATAAAAGTAAACAATTTTCATTTTATTACTATTAGATCTCATTATCTCTTACTTAAGTGTCATTTTCTAGTAGCTCTTCAAGTGATAGATTGTTACATTCATTGCTCAAAAATGTTTATGGAGAAATCGTATACTTATATATTTTCATGTTAATTAGTTAGCTATCAATACCCACTTTAAATTGAAACTTATTAGAGGATGAGAAATTAGATACTCATAACATGAAATTACCTTGAATAAACTAACCGATAATGGTAGGAACCTATATTATTTTCATTAATTAGTCAAGATCTATATTGAAGATCTTTTTTTAACGGATTTTTTTCTCCCTGTATTTCTTATAATAGAGGATTAAGTACAAATTACAAGTTCATATGGAGTCACAATTAACACACCGATAATTAGTCACTCTAGAAAATATTTTTAATAATCAGTGACATTATCGAATCAAAAAAGTAATATGAAGTGCTTATTTTCTACATATGATAAAAAGATATAATATTCTTGCCAATAATAATAATAAAATGAGACATAATAATAATTATAATCTTTAACATATGCTTAAAGCAAAATACAATGGAGAAGTTTAGACCATTGATTGAGTTTATGATCTAATGGTTGACATTAAATTATGAATTAATTAATTAAACTAAATTAAAATTAAACTCCCAATCTTTCTTCATATATTTATTTATTTATCACTCCAATCCTAAAACCGATCCACATAAAATACTCCCCTCTTCACCACCCAATTTGTAAACCCTACTCCCCTCATTCATTCATCATCATCATCAATGGGTTCAGATAAAAATCTTCTGTACCGTGTCATCTTTCGATTCAAAAATACTATGCATAGTTTTCTCTGAATTAATTGTTAGTAGGCTGCTGATGAATTCTTACCATCATTCATAAAGTTAGGGTTTATAATTAGTTTGGTACATATCCATTATGCGTGTTGGAGTCGATTCCAAATCAAAAGTTCTGGTGAGTTTGTTGGTGTTTGTGACACCTCAACAACCTTTCAAATTTCAATCTTTATAGATGTATTAGTAATCTTGGTTAAATCGGTGTATTATAAAAAAAATATTTTTATATTATTATTGAATAACATAATGGCAGCACTTGGATTAGGTACTTATGGTGCACATGAGTTTAAAGACGGTAACCTCGATCCCTTGCAAAGAGGTATTTTTCTTTTTATTAATTAATTTAGTTTTAAAAAGCAAAATACAATGGAGAAGTTTAGACCATTGATTGAGTTTATGATCTAATGGTTGACATTAAATTATGAATTAATTAATTAAATTAAATTAAAATTAAACTCCCGTTTAATCTTTCTTCATATATTTATTTATTTATTACTCCAATCCTAAAACCGATCCACACAAAATACTCTCCTCTTCACCACCCAATTTGTAAACCCTACTCCCCTCTTTCATTTATCATCATCATCAATGGGGTTCAGATAAAAATCTCCTACAGTATCATGTCATTTTTCGATTCAAAATATTACGCACAGTTTTCTCTAAATTAATTGTTAGTAGGCTGCTGATGAATTCTTACCATCATTCGTAAAGTTAGGGTTTACAATTAGTTTGGTACATATCCATTATTCATGTTGGTAGGGGTGTCACAAATACCCGAACCTGAATAGATAACCCAAACCCGAATAACCCGAATTCAAAGCTTATTCGACCACCCGAATCCAAATAACCCGAATTCGAATAACATGTATCTTATTTGAGTCGGATTTCGGATAAATATTTTACAATTCGGGTAACCCGAATAACACGAATAATCTAATAAATTATTTAATATACAAATATAACTATATATATAATTCATTTATATTTTATATATATATAATATACATATATAAGTTACTCATGATGATTTATATAAACTATTAGGGTCATTTTGTAAAGTTCAAGTTTTGTTAAAAGTACGAAAATTTGGAATATCATCTTATTCGAGTTTAAATGGATAACCCGAACCCAACCCGAATTCAAATAACCCGAACCCGAATAACCCGACCGTATTTGAATCGGGTTTCGGGTAAGATTATAAACTTGAAAAACTAACTAACCCAACCCAAATAACCCGAAATCCGAATAAATTATCCAATTAACGCCCTTACGTGTTGGAGTCGATTCCAAATCAAAAGTTCTGGTGAGTTTGTTGGTGTTTGTGATACCTCAACACCCTTTCAAAATTCAATCTTTATAGATGTATTAGTAATCTTGGTTGAATCGGTGTATTAAAAAAAATTCTTTTTTATATTATTATTGAATAACATAATGGTAGCACTTGGATTAGTTACTTATGGTGCACATGGGTTTAAAGATAGTAACCTCGATCCCTTGCAAAGAGGTATTTTTCTTTCTATTAATTAATTTAGTTTTACTTTTTAAAACTACTTTGTGTAATTTTGAAAATGATTAGGTTTGAAAGGTATCATCTCTTTACCATTTGGTTCATATAGCTGCATTGCTTGGTGATCCTATAGTTAAAAATCCCAATGTTGTAAGTCATCTTTTGTTTTCGATTCTCCCCTCCTAATTAAGTTTTAGATATGTACTTTAGATGTGATTTATTGATTATTTTATGAAGAATAAGAATAACAGTAGTATGAACATATTGATTGACGCCCTTGATTGTTATATGATTTTACATTAATCTTGATGTCTCATATGTTTTTGAGATTCAAAATTATATGCAGGTATGTGGTAGATCGATTATATGTGGATATGCCCATTATTTTTTTCCCTTGTGGGTTGCAATTTGGAGGGCTTTTGACAAATGGAATTGTTTTATTCTCGGGGACGTAGATTGTAATATTAGCTTTTCAATTTTTCAGAATTTTTAGGTTTTGATTTTGTTGTTGCCTTAGTGTTTCTGATTCTTAATATTCATTCACCTTTTCTATCAAAAGCTGTAGATTTGTGGTCTTTTATTTTCTATAATCGCTCTTATTCCCATTGGTGATACATTTTTTTATGACATGTTTTTTGCCTCAAGTTCTCATGAATTAAAAATTTTTTTGGGTATCGAGAGATAGGTTCACCGGTTCAAAGTTTTGATCTATAGGCTTTCTCTTACAGGTCTTCTTCCAGCAGACTAGCCAATGATTGGTCCCTCACGAATTGATGTAGTATCATTCACTAAAGTAGGTGGGGATGCACTTATGAGCACTCAAAGTCGACCTCCGTATGATATTCAAGGGTTTAAGGTAGATGAATGTCACATGATAAGCTTCTGAAGATGTATAAAATGCTAAACCTTTTAGGTTTAATTAATTATTAACTCGGAGAGCTTGCCTTTCACTTGATCTCAAGACTTGAACATTCTATAGTATAAAGTTAGCTTAAAACTTTTTTTGCAGTTTTTTTATTGGTGATATTGAGTCACACATTTTTCTAATTTTATTGGTTTTTAGTATGTATTGAATTCATTGTATATCTGCAATTTGTATTTACTATGTGATTTCTAATACGTATATGTTCCAAGTGCAGGTGTAACACCCTCAAATTTACTGTTGAGCGAAAGCATACTTTGGGGTGCTACTAATCAATAAACAAAACACATAAGATAAAGTGAACGACTCTATATGCGTCGTTTACAGTACATTGATATTATAAAAGTCTTACACTGTTATAATAATTTACAAAAGCTCGAGATGAAATGAAAGAGATTCTATGGCATAACTAATTATACAAAATATAGTAATGCATGATAATCTCCTGATGTTTGCATGAGACTCGAGATAATGGGCATCCTGAATGAGCAGACCTACTGCTGCTGCGAACCTGAGAATACACGCTAAAATGGTCACCTCTCCCAAGCCTGCTGAAAGGCCGAGTAATGTTGGGCAAAAACCTTTTCCAAAACAAAAGCCCGACATTACTCCCAAACCAATTTCCGAACAACCTAAAGTTTGGAAACGAAAGGAGTCTGTTAGTGACTTTTCTGTCATCAACAATAACACATTAGATGAAAATTCTAATTTGTTAAAAAATAAAGTTCTGTCCGATGTGATTATTGTTGATGACCTTGGTAGACCTAAGTCTGTAAAGGCTTGGGTCATCGTTTCTCACTAATCTCCTTACTTTATGTGTTGCAGCAGTCAGAACGTGTTAAGGATAGTGAATGGTTTATGGATAGTGGCTGCTCGCGACACATGACTAGCGATGTGTCTCTTTTGACGGATGTTAAACCACATGCCGGAGGACATGTTGCTTTTACTGGAGATACGGGAGGAACCATTACGGGAAAGGGAATGCTAACTAACGGGAAAGTTAGCTTTGAGAATGTGAATTATGTGGCTCAACTTACTCACAACTTGCTGAGCGTTTCACAAGTCTATGATAAGGACTTTACCACTGCTTTCACGAAGACTGAATGTGTGATACTGAAGCCAGGTTTCGTTATCCCTGAAGAATGGGTGCTTATGAAGGCGCCACGGAGAAATGACACCTATGTAATGAATATGCGAACTGTGGAGACTACAGATGAGTACACCTATCTCCTGTCAAAGGCTTCGGAAAAGGAATCACTATTGTGGCATAGACGAATGAGACACATTCATTTTCGTAAGATGAATTTTTTAATAAACAATGATTTGGTAAATGGAGTTCCAAAACAGTCATTTGCCTTAAAAGATGACTGCATTGCATGCCATAAAGGGAAACTCCACAAGAAATCCCATAAGTCGAAGATAGTGAATTCCATTGCTGCACCACTGGAGCTCTTACACATGGATCTGTTTGGTCCTATATCAACTAAGAGCATAGGTGGTAGATCTTATTGCTTAGTAGTCACCGATGACTACTCGAGATTTTCGTGGGTATATTTTCTAGGTGCGAAGAGTGAAACACCAGATATTTTGGTGTATCTGTTGGATAAGTTGGCAAATCTGTGCAACTTAAAGGTGAAGAGACTGAGAAGTGACAATGGAACTGAATTCAAGAACTCCACTCTTGAGTTATACTGTGCTACAAAAGGTATTGATCATCAGTTCAGTGCCCCAAGAACTCCTCAACAGAATGGAGTTGCAGAGCGAAAGAATAGGACTATTATCGAGACAGCTCGGACTATGCTGGCCGATTCTAAGCTTCCTATCATATTTTGGGCAGAAGCAGTCAGTACTGCTTGTTACGTTCTGAATCGCGTGCTCACGGTTAAGAAAAAGAACAAGACCTGTTATGATCTTTTCAATAACCGTAAGCCCACTTTACAGTTTCTTGAGCCGTTTGGGTGTCCGTGTTTGATTATGGTCTCAAAAGAAAAGGTCTCGAAGTTTGGAGCTAAAGCCGTTGAAGGAATTTTCCTTGGTTATTCAGTCAACTCTCCGAACAAAAGAGTCTACATTAAATCAACACACCAGGCGGAAGAGCATTTTGAGGTAAAATGCCTACGTTACACGGATCCTCCTCAAGGAACGGGTCCTGAATGGTTATTCAATTATAAGGATGTGTTTAATTCGTTTGACATACCCAAAGAAGATGGTGAAGAGGAGGAGTTAGTTACCTTACTTCATGGCATCAGTCTGTGTCAAGACACATCTACCTTAAAACCTACATCTCCACCTACTCCAACACCCACACCTTCACCTCCAACACCCTCACCTACTACATCCACACCATCGCCTACTATTCCACCTTCAGATGTTCCTTCAACTTCAGGAATGACTAATGCAACAGAACATCCTGATGATCCCAACATGCCACCGTTAGAGGAAGACGAGGAAGAAGAAGAATTGGTTCATTCTCACCTCTTCTCTAACGAAGATGATACGAAACTTCAACCTCCTGTGCAGCCTGAAAGTTCTACTGCTCCTGCGACTAACACTGTTTCCGTTACTGAAGGGGATATGAACAATTTGGAGTTAGTACTTGCACCGGAGTTAATCCCAGTCACACGTGTACACAGGGATCACCCCATCGATAATATTATCGGTGATCCTAATGCTGTTGTTCAAACAAGGCACCAAGTGAAGCAAAATCCAAATCAAGAAATGTTAAACTTGGTTGCTCGGATAAACTCTTGTCATTTATCCCAAATTGAACCTAAGAAAGTTGATGAGGCCTTAAAAGATCCATCCTGGGTCGAGGCCATGCAAGAAGAGTTGCAGCAGTTCAACAAGCTGCACGTTTGGGATATAGTTCTGTTACCCAAAGGTGCTCATTTAACCGGCACTCGATGGGTATTTCGAAATAAGATGGATGATCGGGGTATTGTGATTCAGAATAAAACTCGATTGGTTGTTCAAGGTTTTAGTCAGATCGAGGGCTTAGATTATGATGAAGTCTTTACTCCTGTGGCAAGACTTGAGTCTATTCGAATCTTTCTTGCGTTCGCTTCTTTCAAAGAGTTTCGTGTGAACCAACTCGATGTTAAAAGCGCCTTTTTATATGGACAAGTGGATACGGATGTGTACGTGAAACAGCCTCCTGGTTTTGAAGACCCTGAGCATCCAGAATACGTCTGCAAGTTAAACAAGGCATTATATGGTCTTCATCAAGCTCCGCGACTTTGGTACAAGAGGCTTACTACCCACTTAATCAAGCATGGTTTTGTTCGAGGGAATATCGACAGTACTCTGTTCATCCGTAAAGAACGGACTGGCGATCGAGAGGATATGTTACTTGTGCAGGTGTATGTGGACGATATCATATTTGGCTCTACAAATGAAGCGATGTGCAAGCATTTTGAGGAGATTATGAAATCTGAGTTTGAGATGAGTGCGATGGGGGAGCTCAAATTCTTTTTAGGTGTACAAGTTGAGCAGTCTCCAAAAGGTATTTATATTCATCAGTCAAAGTATGTCAACGACATGTTGACTCGATATGACCTGCTCAATTGTAAAACCTATGGGACTCCTATCGAACTTAATCACAATCTCAGACTTGCTGACGATGAGGAAGATTGCAAAGAAAAGGACTATCGATCAATGATAGGTTCTTTGATGTATTTGACCGCTTCTCGACCGAATATTGTGTTTGCGGTATCCGTCTGCTCACGCTTTCAAGCCAAACCCAAGGTGTCTCACATGAAGGCGGTAAAGCGAATCTTTGGTTATCTCAAACATAGACCCAATCTTGGTCTATGGTATTCAAACGAGAAATCATTCGCTCTTTCTGCCTATTCGGATTCGGATCATGGCGGCTGCAGCATAGACAAGAAATCTACCACTGGTGGATGCCAATTCCTAGGATCTCGATTGGTCTCTTGGCAATGCAAGAAACAAACTACAGTTTCTCTCTCAACTGCAGAAGCTGAGTACGTTGTTGCTACGAGTTGCTGCTCTCAGGTTCTGTGGATTCAGCATCAACTGCGTGATTACGGGTTACTTCTTTCTATGACTCCTATTCACATAGATAATACTGCTGCTATCTCTATCACACGCAATCCCGTACAGCACTCTAATACTAAACACATTGAACTTAGGTTCCACTTTATACGGGATTGCTATGAAAAACACCTGATAGACCTTGTCCACATAGACACCCTAAAGCAGGATGCCGATCTTTTCACAAAAGCTTTTTCGCGTACTCGATTTGATGAACTAATCAACATGATTGGTTTAAGGTTCTTTATCGCTAAAAAGTAATTTGTAACTTGGAACGTAATTTATTTCTTTTTAGGTGTGTAAAAAAAAAAAAACGCAACAGCCACTCTTTATACTTTTTAGTATTAAAGAAATGCACCGTTGCTACATTTTAAAATAGACGTTGAAGTTGTGTCTGTAAACAACTTGGGATATGATAGTACATCGGGTGACATGCATAAAATGGAATTTTAAGGTTTATCTTGGATGTGTCAGTAGATTTATCTGACGTGTTGAAAACAGTTTTTATTAACATTGTCTTCATCATACGATATATTAGTAGGCATGTTATGCAAAACTCTTTGAGATCTCTTAAGAAGCCTTATAGTTAATTGTCTATTTCAAGTGGTACAACATCATTAGATGTATGACAAAAGTCTTAATTTTTTACTTATACTATCCATGCTTTTGTTGAACGACGTTTATTTGATATCATTTGGGGGTATATATTGACAGTTTCCTCTGTTATACGTAAGTATAGATCTGGTCTCTGTTAATATATACTTAAAACTTAAGCAAACACAAGTCAAAGTACTTGCAAAGTCTTTAAAATTAAGATACCTTACAAGGTCGCCAAAATGGTTTGACCAAGTCTGGTTTTGCTTAAACTTGAATCAAGCTATGTCGCTCTGTTGTACGTAAGTACAGACCTGTCACCGCTGACTTGATTCTTAAATTTGATTTTCTTATAAACTCTCTGTCAATGGAAATATGGTCTATGTCTTAAGTTAAGATGTATATCTATGGTGGGTACCACAGTGAAATGTACATGCGAATAATAATAAAATTAGCTCCTAGATGTGCGTGTAACATGTTTAAAGTGGATAATTATACTAAAATCGTTTTGAAATAATTTTATAAAAAGTGTTCTTAGCATGTCAAGTAAATTTAAAGTGGACAAATATACTGATGATCGAAATAACACTTACTGTTCTGAATAAATGCATGCTACTCCGATATGATCCCTAAACAGATTATATCAACTCCGTCACCAAAAAGAATGTGTTAATTTTCTATTTGTAAATTTGCTTTCTTTTATGTGTTCTTGTATTTTCTATAAGATAGTTTACTTTTAGATTTTATCCAAGTTACAGTTACTTTTTCAAATTTGAGTACCGAAATCATAACGCAAAAATCGATAAAATCATAAACTTTTCACTAAAAGTGACCTGTTGCGTCACTTTCATAAGTGACGCTACCAGTAACGCATACGATATTGCGTCACTTCCACTAGTGACGCTATAAGTGTCGGGGTAAGCTACGCTACAAGTGCCGGGTTGAGTGACGCATACTAGGGTTTTTGTATAAATACCCTTTCCAACGACACTCAACCTCACCACTTTTCAAACTCATATAGCGTCACTCACTCTGACATACCGTCACTTGCTGTGTCCCTGCGTCACCTACACTATGCGATTTTTCTTGATCTGTTCGTGATTTCTCGAGCTTGATTGTGCATTCAAGGGTCATATTCTCATTCCCCTCATTCACACGACTTGTTTGGTACTAATTTTACCCTTTATCTTTCTGTATTCATGTTTTAATTTCTAATTAGGGTTACGGGTTTTGGGGTTCTTTGAAATCATTCGATTTGGGGATTGATTTGTTAATGTTTTATGCTATTAAAAGGTGTGTTGCATTCATTTTTATCATGCGTATGCTTTGGTAACTTTGATTTTCAAAACCCCCAATTTTGATTTCTGGGTTTGAACAGTGACACGATGATCTTCATCATTGCATCACTTACCTCAAGTGACGCTACTTGGTAATTTAGAACCCATACCGTCACTTCATCAGTGACGCTTATTATTGCGGCACTTCTGAAGTGACTCTCTTAGTGACGCATGTACTTATATTATCTGTTAGTCCATCACTCATCTTAGTGACGCCCACTCATGCGTCACTCTTTTAAGTGACTGACTTAGTGACGCATATGTCTATAACGTCACTTATACCGTCACTTCCTAAGTGACTCACTTAGGATACCGTCACTCTATTTAGTGCCGCATGATATTGACCCGACACTTCTTAAGTGTCGTATATAATGACTCATGATCTGGCAACGTCACTTACACCAGTGACGCATGATAGCGTCACTTACCATAAGTGACGCTATACTTTAATTCTGATTTTGAGCACTGTTTTCTGCGACACTTCCTAAGTGTCGGTAGTAGCTATGCGTCACTTACCCTAAGTGACGCCTAAATCAGAATTTCATTTTTAAGGTTATGTGTGTTCGTGCTAATTCTATAACGACTGTTGTTATTTTTGTTTCGTATTTTAGCTTACAGATGGCTGACCTACAAAACTATTACTGCCGCACCAACACACGTCACAATATCACGGCATTTTTGGAGTCAACACACGCAAATTCGGCTCCTTTTCGTCCAATGATCGAGTTCCTTCGACGTTCGAGGATTCATTACGCCATTACTGCTTCTACTCCGGTTTATATGAATCAAGTTGAAGAATTTTACGATCATGCGTTAATACGGACTCAGGGTGATGTCCCGAGGATTGTTTCAACGATGTTTGGTGAAGAGATCGAGATCACCGAGAACTCCATTCGACGGGTTCTCCAGTTTGATGACAATTCTACGATGCCGACTATGTTCCCAACCACGTTTATCTACGGGGGACTTCAGCGTATGGGTTATCCGGCGAATCAGCTTTCTGATTTTCGCAAGCAATATCTCTGTAGGGTTTGGAGGTATTTATGTCACATAGTGATCGTTTGTTTATCTCCAAGGAAGGGAGGATATGACGCTGCTAGTCATTTGACGTTATCTCTCATGTTGGCCCTCATCTACAACAAGCCGTACAACTTCAGCGGTTACATTTTTGGCAACATGGTTGAGAATATCCGAGCTGGTAAGGATAAATGGCTGCAATATCCAAGATTTGTGCAGTTATTATTAAATGATTTGAATCTTGAGATAGCCCCAGATCAGCGATCCCTCTTGGTGCCGACGCCTATGCTTCTTCGAGTCTTCAATGACTGCAAACTCGCACCAAAGGGTGAGCAAATTTTGGCTGACCGTGAATTTTTCAGGCACATAGTCAATGAGAACTATGTTGCGCCGCTCAATGATGGTTTTGAGGATGAGGTAATTCCTCCGGGCAATGAGGATGACCTGGTTGACACTGAGATAGCTCAGGATTTAGATGATATTGATCGTGTTGACCGGGTTGAGGATGATTCTGATGATGGTGGGCCCACACCACCCGATTCTGAGGGTGACGTGCCCCCACCAACTGCTCTGGATGGGATTCAACTAGCTGATCCTCGACGCTTTAAGCGTATCTTGAGACGGATTTCTGCTGGCAGGGTCCACGTCCCGAGGAATCCAGGGAAACGTCCTGCTGGGTCTTCTCCTTCTTATGCAGATTTACCTCTTCGAAGACGCCAGCGGACTACTGTTGTTATTGAGGAACATACTTCTCAGCGACCACAACCTCCACCACCGTCTGACATGCCATCAATTCAGATGATACTTACTCAGATGGATCTTTTGGCGAAACGATTTGACGACCAACAGGCTATTATTGCAGCTCAGGCTTCCTAGATAAAGGATTTGGAGCTCAAAGCTGCCGAGGTTGATAATCTACAGCTTCAGGTGACGAATCTGTCGTCTAGGGTTTTAGAGTTGGAGTCTGTCATAATTGTTTCGGGGGAGGATATTCCCAGGGAGTTAGAAACAAATGTAACTCCTCCCCCTGAACCAGAAAATGTACAATCTTCAGATATGAATGAAAATATCGCTTTAGATTACTTTGTTGATGTTCCGGGACAACCGACTCCGATTGCAGCTGATTATTCAAATGTCAATCTGACATATCTGCAGAGTTTGGTTAATCAATTTGATGAAGTTGATAGATCTTTCGATCCTGATGATATAGAAATGGATGCAGAGGTTCCAGGGTCGGATGAGGAATATATGGATAATCCAAATCAAGAACCGGCGCCTGAACGTGAACCGGAGCCAGTGTTACGACAACCTGCTCAAGCATATAACTTTGATGCTCCGGTTATAGAAACAGATTCTTCTGAGGATGAGGCAGAAACTGCAATGGAACAATCTACTGATGAATCAGTTCCTGTGTCTACATCTTCTGGAACTTCAAAACCACAAGTGGTATACAAATCAATTGCACCTGAGTTGAAGACTTGTAAAACTTATCTTGTTAAAGGTGAATTGACTGGATTGATCAGAAGCTGGAAATTTGATGTTGATAACTTTCTTATTTTGATCAAGAGAAGTGATGGCGTGCAATACTTCAAATCTAGATTCAATCATATCAGCACACTGCCAAAGGTTGAACTGAATCGTCTTGCTCAGCTAAATATTGTTAATCACTCTGAAGATACTCGAGGAGTTCTTTTTCAGAAAATTTTGAGAAAGGAAATCTATAGCAAGAAATATATGTGGATTAGACCAGAGCTGGGAGTTCGGTATTCATACAAGAAGAAGATTGATTTGAGAACTCAACAACCAATCGTGAAATATCATTATCCACCAGCTGCTAGTCTCAAGACTGTTCCCCTACAAGAGTTACCACTGGATTTCTTACGAGATTTAAAGTATTGGTGGTTTGACTCTGTCACTCAAGAAGCCGTAATCGAATATTCTACAAAGACTGTTGTGGTACAAACACAGGATTTATGGGGAGAATAGCCAGTTAAGGAGTTTGTGGGAAAGTCTATTCGAGTTTTTGATCCGATTAGCCTAATAAATCTGACGAAGAAAGATTTGAAAGCTCTCTACAAGAATAAACTTCAGTACAATCAAGTTGATTTAGAGGAAGCTTCAAAGTTTACAAGGGTGGTCGAGATTTGTTTGAAGGTGGGAATACATGCTGGAGGAACATTCCTAGAAGGGTGGTGCTGAGTAAAGTTTTGAAGATTTTGAAGACCAAGCTGAAGACACGGGGGAGTTTGTTGATGCATATCAGTTTGTCTGTCAGTTGGTCTATTGAGTTGTAAAAGTGTCGTTAGTCGTTTAATAGAAATATAGATTTTGTATTATGCGACACTTAAGTTTTAGTTTAGGCGACACTTGCCTAAGTGACGCATAGCGACACTTAGGTAAGTGACGCATTAAGGCGGCCACATGCGACACTTCCACAAGTGACGCATGTCGGCCAGAATTTTAGTATAAATAGAACCTACGGGTTTTCAGCTAGGGTTGACGAAACCCTAGCACCATTTGTCGACTAAACTCACCTGTAATCAGTTTCATTATGTTATTCAAGCTAATAAACTCGTTTACTTTGTTTAATTCAATCGTTTCGGTTTGCGTTTATTAGTGATTTGTGCAATTGATTGTTTCCGCCTTTCAATAGCAGTCGATCATCACTTAGGTCCAACGTCTAGGGCACTCACAAAGGAAATTGTTTCTTGACACGGTGTCCCAACCTCGATTATCTCTGACAGGGACGCTTGCTTCACATCTCACTTTTGGCATTCACTTCAAAAATCGTTGGGTACCCGACTTGATATGAGTACCGCATACCATCCTCAAAAAGATGGCCAAAGTGAACGAACTATTCAGACACTGGAACACATGCTACGAGCTTGTGTAGTTGACTTCGGTGCAAACTGGGAAAGACACCTGCCATTGTGCGAGTTTTCTTACAATAACAGCTATCACGCCAGCATTAAGGCTGCACAATTCGAGGCACTGTACGGTCGTAAGTGCCGATCACCGATCTATTGGACTGAAGTGGGAGACAGTCAACTCACTGGTCCTGAACTCATACACGAAACCACTGAGAATATTTTTGAAATCCAATATCGACTCAAAGCCACACGTGATCGTCAGAAAAGTTATGCTGATGTGAGACGCAAACCATTCGAGTTCCAGGTTAGGGAACGAGTACTCTTGAAAGTATCAACTTGGAAAGGCGTAATCCGATTCGGCAAGCGCGGAAAGTTGAACCCCAGATACATTGGGCCTTTTGAGATCCTCGAAAGGATTGGCCCCGTAGCATATCGACTGCAGCTGTCAGCCGAACTCAGCAGCGTGCACCCTACTTTCCACATTTCTAATCTAAAGAAATGCCTGTCTGATGAGACACTCATTATCCCACTCGACGAGATTCGGGTCGATAACAAACTTCATTTTGTCGAAGAACCTGCTGAAATCATAGACTGTGAGGTCAAACAACTCAAACAAAGTCGTATTCCCATCGTTAAAGTCAGGTGAAATTCGCGGTGTGGTCCGGAATTTACTTGGGAACGGGAAGACCAAATGCGACTCAAATATCCTCAGTTATTCACTGACTCTACACCAAGCGTAACATCGAGCTAAATTTCGGGACGAAATTCTCCTAACAGGGGGAGAATGTAACACCCGCTAAATTAGGACTAGTAATTAGCGCCTAATTCTCTGTTAATACATGTAATTAGTTGGTTTTAGGCTAATTAATGTATCAAAATATATATTGCTGAATATATACAAATATGCGATTTGATTAAATCGTACAAGTTTCAAATCGAATGTAATTCGATTCACTAATGCGGACGTTGCTAAACACTTTTTATTAAATAATACGACGCTATTTAATAACTCTATCTTACCCAAAAATATTATTTAGATAATATTTCAACTCAATTTCGTATCGTATAAACAAGGATTTCGCGAGTAAAATATTAAACGCGCAAACGAAATGAAACAAGTTAAGTTACATCTTATAAACTCCAATAATTATTATTTTATAAGATCATCCGATAGAAATATCGAGAAATTAATTGTAAATTTAAAACGTATAATTAAAGGTTTTAAGTAACTACTTAACGTTGAAACAATCAGGAAAACGAACACCACACGGAGCACGATTGCGGGAACTGAGGTGTGGGGCTTTCACCAAAACCCCACTTCCTCCTCCTTTCCTTCTTCATTTTCCACCCTTCCACTCTCTCTCTACCTTTCTTTTCTCTCAAACACCCACCATCCACCATCACCTTCAAACACTAAATTACACCATCAAACGACCTCGGTTTTCATCGCCCATTTGGAAGAAAAGAACCACCGCGTCACGATCTACAACCCCATCTTTTCGAAATCTTCCGCCTTTAACTTGTAAGTTTCCGACAAATTCTCGAAATCACTCAAATCCTTGTTATAATGCTTGTTTGTTGTTTATTGAAGCTTGAAATGTCTATCTAAGGGTTGGGTAAAAGAATCGGACCAAACGGAAACCGGAAAACTCGTTTTTGGCTAAAAATCCGTCGATCAGACCTAAGTTTCGCCTAGGCCGTCCAGTATGGCGTCACTTCTTGCGACACTTGAGTGCCGCATCAAGTGACTCATAAAGCCCTAAAGTTGCGTCACTTAAATAAGTGTCGCATAAAACCCCTTTTTCCTGACACTTACCTTCGTCACTTGTCTAGTGACGCCTAGAACCCTTATCCGACACTAACACCCGACACTGCCTTAGTGATGCCTCAGTATGCGTCACTTCCCTAAGTGACGCCCTCAGCCCAGATTTTCTATTTCATGCGTCACTTCCTAAGTGACGCCTAAGCCCCCAAGTGTCGCATTAAGTGACGCTAAAAACATGTTGTTTGCAATCCTCTTTCACACTAAGTATCGAACTTCTATAACCTCAAACCTTTATACGATGCGGCTTCTAAAACACATTGGAACATGTTTTCAAGCATAACACTTCAAAATTATAACGATAATGATAAGATTATTATTACAAACAATCACCAACGGGCCGTATACATTTTTAAATACTTAAAAAAATCAACCAAATCGTAGTAATTTGGACATTCTAGTTGGACAAACAGCTACAAGGGTGATCTCTGAGATACCCAATCATGTTTATAACTATCACGTGTCATGGACACCCTCAGGTTACGAGTCTTCGGACAAACATTAATCGGCTAATCAACTTCCGTTTATTGATTAAACGCTTCAAGACTCAGGTGAGTCTCATGGTCCCTCTTTTACTGTTTTTACTCAGGGGTGTGATTCATTGCTTATTTTTAACATGTGAACGCAAGTATAAACATTTTCATATACTACATGAGTTATACACAACTAATCATTTCAAAGTCCCCCGTTAGCATACTTTGGTAATATGTTGTAGCGTGAATATTAGTATATGATATCATATAGGATTGACCCTCCTTGTCTGGGTTAGCATGCACTAACTGGGTAAACGAATGTACTTATATTTGTTCAGACGAGTGTTGATTAGGAACTCGTGGAGGCACCTCGATCAGGTCCTTAAAGGTGGATCCTGACCCCTCGAGTTAAGCTCAGAATATGTGCTCATGGTTGCATACATTGTCTTTAACTTTATTTACTGGATGCAAATTAGTACTTAAATCTTGCGGTTCATACGATATTATTTGATACTCAAACCTGTGAGCTCACCAGTGTTAGTTGACCCATTTTAGCATGTATCACAGGTACTCAGCAGTAGACCTGGACTGCCCTCAGGATTACTATAGCTCGAGTTAGCATACAGACAATAGAGATTTTCTTGCATTAATATATTTTGTACAAGTATTTATGTGTTGAAATCTCTCATTAAATCGAACACGAGTTATGTACGGGTTCAACTGTTGTAAACATTTTAATATTAATATATTTTGTTAAAACGACGCATATAGAATCGTTTACTATATATCTGTGTGCTTTGATTATTGATTAGTAACACCCAAATTATGCTTCCGCCAAATAGTAAATTTGGGGGTGTTACATAAGGAGTTTGAAAAGTAGTGTCTACGCCCACAGATTGAGCATAAGTGTTCCACCATGTCAGAGCATCATTCATAAATTTGTAAGTGGAGAACTTGACTTTGCTATCCTGAGAGCAATTACAGATGCGAAAGACTGACTCAGTCTTCTCCAGCCAGCGTAATAAAGCAATAACACCTTCAGTGCCTTTGAAGTTAAGAGGCTTGCAGCTAAGGAAGTCCTTGTATGTGCAAGGTTTCACCAGAGGGGTATTTGTTGGTGTTTCCTTACTTTCAGATCACCATCGTCCAGCAATTAATGCATCAGCAACCAATTGATCAACCTCAGCTTGAGTGTACGTTTTGTCATCGCGGCGGCATGATTCTTGAATAGACAAAGAAAAGAATAAGTGAGTTGTTTGTACAAAATCATGATATATCACATGTGTATTTATAAGAGATAATATACAACAACACAAGTAATAATCATAATCTGACAGATAATAGAGTTGAATATAAGCTGCGAGTTTGTGAGAGAGCAGGGTAAGGTTTGCTTATGGAAACCTATAAGTTCTTCTAACAATAGGTTTTTGTTGTGATTCTGAAGAATAAAAATGATGAAAGTAATACGAAATGATATATTCCTCATGAGCACATGTCGGTATGGCGGAATGTGTTGTAAGTTGCTATACGCGTAGAAATAGATAGGCGGCGGCAGATGAGGACAAATTCCCATTCTTTATTTCGAGTGACGTTGAAGTAGATATACTTGTCATTTTCAGTGGTTTGAGTGTTAACGAGTGTATTATCGTGTGAGGCCTATTCGTATATTTTCAATATATAATAGCCTAAAGAGGAGTACGTAGGTGAGGCCTATGTATTTATATACATCTATATCACACAATATCCTAGAACGTGTCTAGCACCAAGCAAGTATATGTTTTTGGTTTCTCTCGTCGTCAGAGTCAACTATTGTATTCCTGTTCAACATAACCCATTTCAGATTTCACATCTTCTTCATTTAATTGTACATTGTTGATCAGGCTATGTAAAATTAAACTTGTATGATGTAATCCCTGAACCAGTTGTACCTAATAAGGAATACTGCCTAACAGTCATAGTCTAGGCCTACTATATGCAACTTAGTTCACTATAACCTTAGGCTTTGATACCAACCTGTAACACCCCCAAATTTACTGTTGAGCGGAAGCATACTTTGGGGTGCTACTAATCAATAAACAAAGCACATAAGATAAAGTGAACGACTCTATATGCGTCGTTTACAGTACATTGATATTATAAAAGTCTTACACTATTATAATAGTTTACAACAGCTCGAGATGAAATGAAAGAGATTCTATGGCATAACTAATTATACAAAATATAGTAATGCATGATAATCTCCTGATGTTTGCATAAGACTCGAGCTAATGGGCATCCTGAATGAGCAGACCTACTGCTACTGCGAACCTGAGAATACACGCTAAAATGGTCAGCTAAAAGCTGGTGAGCTCACAGGTTTGATGATAAAGTATAATGTATGAACCGCAAGATTTAAGTATGATGGTTTGCTATTAAGCAAATAAGTAAATGATAAATGATGTATATAACTGCCGTGAGCACATAGTCTAAGCTTAACTGAGGTGTCAGGATCACAATCAAGTACCTGAGCGAGGGTGCCTCTATGCGTGTGCCTAATCAACACACGTATGAACAAATGATAATGTGTCCGTTTGACCAGTCAATGCGTGCTGACCCGGACGGGGATTGTCAGTCCCATATGGTACCATACACTAACATTCACGCTACAAAGTATTACCAAATTATGCTATTGAGGACTTATGATAATAAGATGAACAACTCATGCAGGATATAGCGGTGTTTGATACTTGGGTTCACATGTAAATCAAAACAGGCATGTATTCTCACCCCTAGGTTTAAAATAGTAAAACAGGGGCTATGAGACTCACCTGAGTCTGATGAGATGCTATCAAGCAACAATGATGGTATACAAGGGATGATGTTGTCTCCAATGACTAAAATCTGCTGGGCATCCTAAACGCGTAATGTTTTAATGATTAGATGTGAAAACCTGCTGGGCGTGTTAAACGCGCAAGGTTTTAATGATTAAATGTCTCAACAAACCATCTATGCTAGTTTTTCCCTCAACTAGTTATATCCAAATCATTTGGTTAATATTTATGTTTGAAGTTGAGAAAATGTATACGGCTGGATCATAGCCGATAGGCTAGATCATAGCCGATAGGGTGGATCATAGCCGATAGGCTGGAACATAGCCGATAGGCTGGAACATAGCCGATAGGCTGGATCATAGCCGATAGGCTGGATCAAAGCCGATCCGTTGAAGCATACCCGATCGGCTGAAGTATAGCCGATAGGCTGAATCATAGCCGATAGGCTGAAGCCTACCCGATCGGCTGAAGTATAGGCGATAGGCTGAAGCATACCCGATTGGCTGAAGTATAGCCGATAGGCTGGATCATAGCCGATAGGCTGAAGCATACCCGAGCGGATGAAGTATAGCCCATCGGCTATGAGGTCGTTTCAGGTCAGTTGCAGGTTTGTTCGCGAAATCAGTTGGAAAAACGAGTATAGGTTCGATTTTTGGACATAATCTACTTGATAGAACACTAATACATGATGATATATGTTATTTAAACACAAAAATTTAAAGAAAAGAGGTGTAGTCCTTACGAAATAAAATGGAGCCGTGGATGGAGGTGGTGATGGTGATCCGAAGATGATGATGGAGAAGATGATGAAGATGGTTATGATGATCCTTTGTTGTTGCTGTTCTGCTTT